>ML785508.1:847439-895677 GCA_009831015.1 Picea engelmannii | reverse complement strand
AGATCCAAGGATCAGGGATATTTCACCATTACCCAGTCTGTAAGCGAACTTGTTGCTTCAACCAAGAGCCTAAGATGTTTCATAAACATGAATCTATATTCTTCAAACCTGAACATAAGCAAAGACCCATAAGGGCCATGTTATCCCCATTTTCTGGGATAACTAAGGAGATCATGTCTCGAGGCCCTCAAGTTGCAGATATGGAGTGCTGAGAGACTACATGACCAGTAGTGTCCACTTGCACATACAAAAGCCCGCTCCGTCACCACATTTAATCCATTGTCAGCGCATCCACCACACCAGCTAGCTTCTGGAAGGCAGAAGGGTCGTGCTCCATGCGGTACAAGCCAGGTATTGTGGCAGGTAATCACTCTAATATTCGAGGCATTTGAACATGTTGTATTTAAGCTACTTTTGATTGTAGAACGCTTGCTTGGACATTATTCCTTTGACCCTGTTTCACCTTGGTGAGTGTCATAGATTTCCTTGTAAGTGATCAATCCTTGGGAAAGGTTTTTGACTGGGGGTACCTTGAGGGGTTATCGTACCATTCCCGACCGTACATACCACTTTCCTCTCATTACATTCCCGACCGTACATGCCACTTTCCGCTCATTACATTCCCGACCGTACATACCACTTTCCGCTCATTACATTCCCCGCTTAAAAGATAAAATCCTAGATGTTAACCTTCCAGATGTTTTGCCCAGGGATCCCAGAGAAAACAATGAAATGCTTCTCTGTAAGAAAAGGGGGACCTACAAGAATAAATCTTAATGAATGCTTAGGGGGTTAGTTGGAGGATAGGAGGTCTCATCACGAGTCGACCTATCATGATCATGGGTATTTAGTGGTATGCCATTACCATCATCTGGCCACCAAGCCAAGGTAGTGGCTCTCAGTTACACAACTGAGAGAAAGGGGGTCTCACCACGAGCCAACCTTCCCATTTCTGCAAGGTATTTGTGAGTGACATTGTCATTATCTGGAAACCACACTAGGACAGTGGCCTTCAACTCGTTCCTTAAAACATGAAAGAAACAAAGATTGGCAAGATGGGCTTGGAAAAAATGCATTGCAAACGAAGGTGCCACACACCCTCTACAAAGGCACCCATGAATGAGATAATACGAACCCTTGTATGTCATGAAACTCAACGACCTATGAAGTTTGAACCCCTTCCACCTGATCATCCATTTCATGACCTTGAAAGGCCATCATTGGGAGCATCCCCTACTTGAGGGCTTTGGTCTACCCAATAGGACCTTTATGACACTCCTCCCATACTTAAACTTGGTCAATTGTATAGGGTCTTTGAGCATTTGTTTGATTTGATGAGGTAGTTTTGATACACATGTTTAGGTGCCTTGCTTATTAGACGTGGTTTATACTTGTCATGATATCTTTGACTTGAGATCTTTGGAGGGTGTACCCTTTTGTTTTGCAGGACCTTGTTGTTGAATTTTAACTGCTTAGCTCAAGCACATGTAGTTTCTTTCAATTTAGCATGAACTTGAACCATAAACAATGCAATAATACAATATGCAATAGCTGCAGTAACCAAGATCACAAGAAGAATAACCATGCACAAGAACACAAGAAGTTATGCTGGGAAAACCCTTCTCAAACAAGGGAAAAACCCAACAATCCTTTGCTATAGAGTCAAGAGAAGATCACCCTTTCACCACAAACCCTAGTGCACACAAGAGGGTGCTCAATGACCAAGAAAGCTAGCGCCTAAGAGAAGTGCGCACCAAATTTCAGACCTCCACAATATGTTATGTGAGAATGAGATATGATCCACAATGGGGATGTATCTCTCCTATAAATACATGACCTAGCACATCAATAGGTGTGCCTATTGGCACAATAAGGCCGACTTGTACATCTCAATAATATAATTAATCTTTCACAAAATATTAATTATCTTTACATGGTGGGGCTGACTTGTACCCTTCACAATACAAAATTAGGGTTACACAATAAATATTACTCTTAGAAAATATATAAAGGATCTCTCACACATCCTCTAGTGCTCTGCCACTAGGGACAAGTCCACATGTGCTCAACCACAGGGACATCACCCTCAACAGATCAACTCAACTAAATCCATAGGAGTACTATCTGGAGAGCCATCTCAAGTTAACTCAACTAAATCCATAGGAGTCTGACAGGAGACCATATCAAGTCATCTCAACTCAGTCCAGAGGAGCATGGCAAGAGACCACACACGTCATCTCAACTTAGTCCAGAGGAGTATGACTCACCCATCACATGGGCGTTCTCACAGATCGTCCCAACTCAGTCTAGAGGAGAACGACTTGGAGAATGTCTCATGAAGCTGCAATCATCAACACTCCCTCTCAGCTAGGGAGGCATTCTCCACCAGGCCAAGTCTCTCACAGAAGTACTCAAACTTCGTCCTGGCAAGCAGTTTGGTGAAGACATCTGCAACCTGCTCGTGTGTAGAAAGATACTGCACATGTACTGCTTTCCTTTGCACCATATCTCTGATGTAATGGTATTTGATCTCAATGTGTTTCGATTTATCGTGAAACACAGGATTTTCTTAGAGCTTCACACAACTCTGGTTATCACAATGGATAATGGTGGAATCCATCTCATGTCCAAATAAGTCTGCAAGGAGCTTGCAAAACCACACTACTTCGCAGACTGCCACACATAATGCAATGTACTCTGCTTCTGCGATACTCAAAGCCATAGAAGTCTGTTTCCTGCTGCTCCAGGAAACCATGGTAGATCCCAAAGTAAAACAACAACTGAAGGTGCTCTTCCGGTCCACTCCGCTCCCTGCCCAATCTGCATCGGCATATCCCTGCAATTCCATGTCTACACCAGAGGCATATCTCAGCGCATAACCAACTGTGCCTTGTAAATATCTCAACACATGCTTCGCTGCTATCCACTGTGTCTTCCTCGGCTGACTCATGAACTGACTGAGTACACTCACTGCATAGCATATATCAGGTTTGGTGTTAACCAGATACATCAACGATTCAATCGACTGTCTATAAAGATGTTGATCAGTCTCTCCTGAATCAGAAGAAGTCTCGCTTAGTTTCTTCAGATTCATCACCATCAGTGTAGGCATGGACTTGCAGTCTGTCATCCTGAATTTCATCAATATCTGAACTATGTATTGCAGTCTGAAGGCATGGACTTGCAGTCTGTCATCCCCTTGGATCTACATTCACTGCTCGAAAGGACAACTTGACATTCTTTCCAAGAGCACAACCTCTGCAAACACGATAATGCTCAATATGTATCTTTGGGAGGCCTGCCACCATCTTCCCCAGAGAAAGAAGGGCTCTATAATGTAAATGAGCAAGTCTCCTATGCCATAGCTCGCTCAAGCTGATAGTATCATGTAACAAGGCCTGGACTGGTCGGACAATCAATCTGTACAAACTGTTTTCTCGAACACCAATCACTTGGGCAGAATCCATGCGTGAGTTCTTGTGCTATGCAAGAACTTTTCCTTCAAAGAAAGTGACCTGGTAACCTTTATCCTCTAAGGAAGAAACAAAGACAAGGTTCCTTTTCATCTCAGGTACATATAGTACCTCACTTAATTGAAGAGGTATGTCATAATCTAGTTGGAAGGAAGAAGAGCCAATTCCCTTCACAGTATATCTGGCATTATCACCAAGTACAACATGCAGACGAGACTCTTTCTCTACAAGGTTTGTAAGATGTTCTCTATATCCAGACATGTGTCTGGAAGCACCACTGTTAATCAACCAAATATCACTATCAGTAGGAACAGTACCTGAGAATGTTGAAATGAAGAAGAATGCTTCATCTTTTATGTCTTCATCTCTCTGAGGTGGTTTTGAATCAACATCTGCAGTGGATGCATGTTGTCTTCCTTTCTTCTTGGTAGGACAATCTCTCGCAATGTGTCCATACTTGTCACATCTGAAACATTAAATCCTTGATATGTCTTTTCTTTGTTCATGACCTGGAGCTGCTGAAGTTTTCTTGTCTTTGAATGCTTTGCTGGAACTTCTTCTATTTCTTTTGCCTCTCTTTGCATGAGAAGCAAGGGCTTGATTGTCATCATGATGGGAGTCTTGCATGCCTCTGGCTATAAGTCTGGTTTCCTCCTGAGCGCAGTCTATCGATAAACGATCAAACAAAGGTAAATCTTCTCTTCCACTGATACTTTGAAGGAATGGTTCCCAATGGCTTGGAAGAGTATTGAGAGTAATCATGACAAGTTCTCTGTCTGTTATGGTTTCTCCAATGGCACCTAGCTGATCTCTGATCTTTGAAATCTTCATGAAGAGGGTAGCAATGGTGTCATCTTTCTTCATCTTGAGATTTTGAAGATGAAGTTTCAATGTAAGAGCTTTGTTTGTGTTGTTGCTCTCAAACATCTTCTTCAATGCATCATACATTTCATAAGTTGTCTTCAAGGTAGAAATGCGAGGTAGTAGATGATCTCTTATTGAGTAGATGATTATCTTCCCAACTTTGACGTCTTTTGTCTTCCAATCAACCTTCTCTTCATTGGCTGTTGTTGTTGGTAGAGTCTTTTCTATCAATCTCAATAGGTCACTCTCTTCTAGAGTGATGTGCAATCTTGACTTCCAGGAGCTGAAGTTGCTTGATCCATCAAGCCTATCTTCTACCATAGTTTTGTTCCTCATGGCTTGCAGTTTCTTCACAAACCCTAATGGAAAGACTAGAAACCCTAACGTTTTTCAAGAGGAAGTCTGTAGGAGATTTGTTGGACTTATGACTACCAACAGGAAACCCTAGAGAGTCAAAGGAACCTTTGCAAGATGCAAAAAATGCTCCAACGTTTTGCAAAAACCCTAGAAACCGAATTTTGCAAAAACCTTAGAAACCCTAGGGCTGAAAATCAAAACTCCTTCAATTTTTGATCTGAGAGTTGCAGGAGGTGCGTTGGACTAGGCCGTACCTGCCTGTGCAAAAATTAATCCCAACGATCGAGGGGAAAGTGCTAAAACTAGCTTGACAAGGAAAATGGAAGGGGGCCGTTTTTGTAGTTGCAACAAGAAGGTGGCGGCTAGCTTGGAATAGTTTGTGCAATGGCTCTTCAGGAACACTGCTCTGATACCATGTTGAAGTTTTAATGCTTAGCTCAAGCACATGTAGTTTCTTTCAATTTAGCATGAACTTGAACCATAAACAATGCAACAATACAATATACAATAACTGTAGTAACCAAGATCACGAGAAGAATAACCATGCACAAGAACACAAGAAGTTATCTTGGGAAAACCCTTCTCAAACAAGGGAAAAACCCAACAATCTTTGTTATAGAGTCAAGAGAACATCACTCTTTCACCACAAACCCTAGCACACTCAAGAGGGTGCTCTATGACCAAGAAAGCTAGTGCATAAGAGAAGTGCGCACCAAATTTCAGACCTCCACAATATGTTATGTGAGAATGAGATATGATCCACAATGGGGATGTATCTCTCCTATAAATACATGACCTAGCACAACAATAGATGTGTCTATTGGCACAATAGGGCCGACTTGTACATCTTAATAATATAATTAATCTTTCACATAATATTAATTATCTTTACATGGTGGGGCCGACTTGTACTCTTCACAATACAAAATTAGGGTTACACAATAAGTCTTACTCTTAGACAATATAGAAAGTATCTCTCACACATCCTCTAGTGCTTTGCCACTAGGGACAAGTCCACATGTGCTCAACCACAGGGACGTCACCCTCAACAGATCAACTCAACTAAATCCATAGGAGTACTATCTGGAGAGCCATCTCAAGTCGACTCAACTAAGTCCATAAGAGTCCGATAGGAGACCATCTCAAGTCATCTCAACTCAGTCCAAAGGAGCATGACAAGAGACCACACATGTCATCTCAACTCAGTCCAGAGGAGTATGACTCACCCATCGCATGGGCATTCTCATAGATTGTCTCAACTGTTGAAATAATGTAACTGCAAAGAGTATTCTTATTATTATTGATATATTATTTATAAGATTAATCTCCATTCTGGATTAATCATGTCGGTAATTGTATTAGGACGAAATCCCCTTTTGCGGATTGGTCAACAGACAATTGTAATAGGCAGAGTAAGAAGTCGACCCCAACAGTTATTATTGAGACCCAGAAATAAAATAAAGGTGGGTTTACCATGGGTGTATTCATGGACTTGCACTCCAACATATCAAATCTCTTCAGTATTTCAACTGCATACTTCCCTTGGTTAAGGAAGATCCTCTCTGGGCTCTGCCAAACCTCAAGACCTAAGCAATAGTGCATTAGGCCAAGGTCTTTCATCTCAAATTCTGCAGCGAGCTTCTTCTTACATTTAGTGATAAGCTTTTCTTCTCCAATTAAGAATAAGTCATCCACATACAACAACAATATAACAGGCTCATCATTCATAACCTTGAAGTAAAGGTTAGAGTCAGCTTTACTCTTGGTAAAGCCCAAGCTCGTCAGAAAACTGTCAATCCTTCCATACCAAGCTCGAGGAGCTTGCTTCAATTGGTACAGAGCCTTCTTCAACTTGCACACATGAGTCTTCCTGTTTTCAACTTCAAATCCTTGAGGTTGTTCTATATACACTTCTTCTTCAATGCCACCATTCAAGAAGGCAGTTTTCACATCTATCTGATGTAACTTCCACTTCATCTTAGCTGCAAGGGCTATGATGGTTTTGATCAAAGTGTATCTAGCTACATGAGCAAATGTCTCTTCATAGTCAATGCCTTCCTTTTGAGAAAAGCCACGAGCAACGAACCTTGCTTTATATTTCTCAATGCTTCCATCAACAATATGTTTTATTTTGAAAAGCCATTTGGAAGATACCACATCCTTGCTCTTCGTTCTGGGAACTATTTCCCATATATCATTCTTTATAATGGATTGGTATTCTTCTATCATGGCATCTGCCCATTCTTTCTTCTGAATGGCTTCTTCAAAGCAAGTGGGCTCCTTCTCTAAGAGATCGCACATCAAAGCCATATAACTGGAGAATGGCTTAGGTTTCTTCACTTGTCTCATGGTTCCTTCGGGGACACCATACTTCTCTCCATCTTGAATGAGTTCCCTTGCCCAGGTTGGCTTTCTCTTGTGGGAGATCGTCATCTGGGGAGGTTCTTGAGATTCTACTATGTCATGATCTTCTAGAACCTCCTCATCAGGGGAAGTTATGACTTCCTTTACTGGTTCTGCAACCCTGGGAGCTATAGGTTCCTCTTCATGTACTTCTTCAAGCTGGCATCTTCTTGATTTCTTGAGTGTTGTATCTTCATCAAAGGTTACATCCCTATTGATCTCAATATGATGGTAACTTGGTATATAAACTCTGAAGGCTTTGGAGACCTCACAGTATCCAAAAAATATTCCCTTCTTTCCTGAAGGGTCGAGCTTGGTTCTCTTCTCTTTTGGAATATGTACAAATACTGGGCAACCAAATATTTTAAGATGGCTTACTTCTGGCTTCTTTCCGGAGAACATCTCTTCAAGGGTATTGAACCCAAGTGCACTATGGGACAATCTGTTTTGTACATATACTATTGTTTTTCCTGCTTCTTCCCATAAGCACATTGGAAGATCTTGATCATGGATCATGGTCTTCACTGCTTCCATTATAGTTATGTTCTTTTTTTTTGCTACACCATTTTGTTGAGGATTGTAGGGAGTGGTGAGCTCCCTCTTGATCCCGACATCTTTGCAAAAGTTTGCAAACTCTCTTGAGGTGTATTCTCCTCCATTATCTGACCCAAGTATCTTGATCTTTCTTTCAGAAAGATTCTCTATCAAGGCTTTGAATTCCTTGAATTTACTGAACACTTCATCTTTTGATTTCAAAAAGTAGACCTAGGTTTTACAAGAATAGTCATCAATAAAAGATACATAGTATACATACCCACTGATGGAGGATGATGACATTGGGAAAGACCATCAAGAACCCTTTTCCGAAGAGAGACAGTAAAGAAGAAGGAGTCCCTACTCTTGAGTCTTCTTGAAAAGTCTGTCAAATTGTAGTTTCTCCTTTCTGGCACAAATAGTTTGGATGAATGCATCCCAAGGTCTTGTGAGACCATTAAGGGTCGTCATTATGAGTTCGTYTTCATCTGTAGTATCTCTAATTGCTTCTAGTTGTTCTTTGAATTGTGATATTCTGAAGAAATATTCYTGGATTGTTTCTCCTTTCTGCATCCTTGTATTCTTGAGTTGAGTTTTTAGATTCATCTTCCGATTTATGTTCTTTCCTTCATATAATCTGGTTAGGGCATCAAACATTTCTTTTGGAGTCTTCTTTGAAGACACTTGAGGAATCAAGTGATCTTTGATAGAATCTGCAATGATTCTTTTGGCCCTAATTGTGTCCTTTTGGTGTTTTGCTTTAGCTGCAACATCGACGGGTTCTGGTACATCTTCTTTAATGAATCTTGCTAGGTCATTCTCTTCAAGAATGAGTCCAATCCTATATTTCCAGGCACAAAAGTTTTCCACACCTTATAGCTTGTCAACAAGCTTAGTGCTTGCAGACATCTTTTACCTGGAGCTTGGAAAATGACCAAAAAATGAAAATGCTCAGAATTGAATTTTGAACTTACCAAGAGGTGCGCTTGGCTGAGGTGAGTAGCCTGGTGTGGTTAGATTTCAGAAAATCCAAATTTTGCCCCTTCAAACTTGCCCAACGGATTTTTGGACTGGTGCTTTTGGTTTTCCGGTACTTCTGATTTTCTAATACTTCTGGTTTCCTGGTACTTCTGGTACTGGTGAAAACTAGGGTTTCACTTTCCGGGAGTTCTATCCACTTAAAAGGTGCACTAAAGGTGCCAAAGAGTTCCTTGGGCTAGGGCGCACTTTTCTAGATGACTTTTGGGCTAGAATTCCACTTCAATAAAAAGCCCTAATTTCCTTGTACGACAACAGTGACGTTTTTCTTTTTCTTGTGAAAGATGCTCTCTTCAGCTCAACTCTGATATCATGTTAGAGTTTAAGCTATTATTAGGTTTCTTTTCAATTTACTAGATAACCATAGCATAGATAGGATCACTGAGAGACACACAATCACAAGAGACACATCATTTATCCTGGGAAACCCTCAAGGGGGAGAAAACCCAACAAAAACTTCCTTAATATAGATAGCCAATAGAATGCCAAGAGAATAAACCAAACATTACAGAAAATCCTCTCCCAAGTAATGTGCCTCTCTCTCTTCCTTCTTCTCCAACTGCAGCTCCAAACTTGCGCTCTGGATGATCGAATGAGTGAGTGAGCAAATGAGGCAATGGCCTCCTTTATTTATACAATTTGGCAGGTGCAGAAATGAAGTGTCTTTTAACTGGCAGGGTCGACTTCTCTTTCTGGGTGGTTAGAACCACTTTAATTTATTATGGGGGGCGACTTCTCATTTTGCATATTACAATTAGGGTTTGACCAATCCGCAAAAGGGGATTTAGTCATTTACAATGCTCAACATGATCAATCCACAAAAGGGGATTGATGTAATGAATAATACATCAATAATAAATAGAATACTCTTTGTAGTTACAATATTTCAACAGTTATTAGGGGTTAGGGGGATAGTTTTCTGCAACCCTATTGGCTATAGGTTAGTTTTGTAACAACAACAAGAATTTGTGATTGAAAGGGGACGCCTCAATGAGGCAAGAGAACCAAAGGCTCAAGGAACAATTTCCCAAAAACTTTAAAACTTGAAAATTTCACGTTTACCAAGGAAGCAATTTTTTTCTCCAATGCAACAAGTAATGACTAGTGCCTTTAATAATTGGCTTAATGGAGTCAAGCAAAGAAAGAGCTAGGGGTACTACCTCCTTGGGGGTGTGAATCCCCTTACTCCCCAAGGCAAGTATCTCTAGCTAGGGTTTAGGCTAAGAGGGTGTATGCACTTATACTTCTCTTAGGAAACCCTTGTTAAACCAATAAAATATAAGCATAAAATGATGGAGACTAAGGTGGGGGTGTATGCCCTTATACTTCCCACCTAGCTCTGGCAAATAACCTTGACTTGAATAACAAATGATAGCACAATGTAAAAAGCCTTACCAATTCAAGGATAAAATCTAAGACAAACCACCACAATAGCTAGAGAAAATCCTTCCAAGGATAGCGCATCACTTACATCAACCAATAACCAAAGAGATAGCCATAAACAAGAGCACAATAGAGAAACTAGCCAAAGAGAGCGAAAATTTCAGTCCAATATTTCTCACCATGGGAGAGTTATGTTATGAAATGAGATCTTATAATCTCTATTTATACAAAATGTCACTAAAATAGTTTGTCCACATAATTTTAGGGTAAACCACAAGATTAGGGGTCAACAATCCTAATCTTGCCCCTTTACAAAAATAATATTAAACAATTCACTTAAAATTTGCTTTTACACAAAAAGAAACCCTAACTTAAGGTGACGTCACCCCTTTAGGGGACGTTTTGACACTAGGAGCAAGTTGTTGGTGTTGGAGAAGTGTAGTTAGGCTTCCCAAAGCCACATGTCAATCGTCTAGGTCATTTCTTCATGGTCAAAGCCTCATTCTCTTCAAAAAGTCCTTGTGTCAATGAATAATAACTTCACCACCAAACCCTAGCCTTCTTAAATGACATCATGCCTCCAAAGGTGACGTTTTGCCTCTCCTAGCCATAACGTTTGGCATGTGAGGGCTAGGTCATGTCGTCCATAATGTCTTCTAGGCCTTTGAAGGTATGTCTCTTTGATCTGGCATGCGGGCCCTTGGCATCCAACCTGTGGGCTTCAAGCCCCTTGGAAGCCCAAGCTAGGCTTGTTCCTCCAAAACTGTCCACCAAATAGGTCCTGCAAAGACAAATACGCACGCCCTCCAAGGATCTCAAGTCAAAATATCATAATGAGTAAATCAAATCAATAAATGAGCCACCTAAGCATGTGCATCAAAGATTACCTTGTCAAACAAGTAAGTGCTCAAAGACATTATGCGACTTGCCAAGCTTGGATATGGGAGGGTTGACGAGGTGTTGTATTGGGTGGATCTTGCCCTAGCTCAAGGAGTGTTTCCAAGATATCCCTCTCTAACCCATGTAAATTGGATGAAGTGGTTAAGGATCAAGACTCAATGGGAATGGGGTTCATGACATGCAAGGGGTTGTAGTGTCTCATTCATGGGTGCCTTTGTAGAGGGTGTGTGGCACCTTCATTTGCAATGCAATTTTTCCAAGCCCATCGTTTTTCTATTCTTTGTTTCTTTCATGTTTTAAGGACGAGTTGAAGGCCATTGTCTTGGCGTGGTGTCTTGATAATTACAGTCTCACTCACAAATACCTTGCAGAAATGAGAAGGTTGGCTTGTGATGAGATCCCCTCTCTCTTAGTTGTGCAACTAAGAGCCACTACCCTGGCTTGGTGTCCAGATGATAGTAATGCCATACCGCTAGATACCCACGATCGTGATAGGTCGGCTCGTGATGAAACCTCCTATCCTCCAACTAACCCCCTAGGCATTTTATTATTTATTCTTGTGGGTCCCCCTTTTCTTACAGATAAGCGTTTCATTGTTTTCTTGGGGGATCCATAGGAGAAGCATTTGGAAGGTTTATATATAGGATTTTATCTTTTACCTTGTTGTCGTGCTTATACACACTTGCAAACGTGAGCTAAGTCCTGCTCACTTAGTGTGTCCTTGGAGGCACAATGCCTAGGTTCAAAGCCCATGCTGCCACTTTGGCTTGAACCTCTTTCATCTAGGCTTTACTCCTAGGGAAGCCAAGGGGGTTAGACCCTAGTTACTAGATGTGATTAACATTATGTTCTAGGAGTTGGTTTTAATTAGTTACAAGGTTGGGGGAATAGACTAACCTATGATGCAAAGGCAACAATGCAAGATTCAATATGACAATCAATCCTTTCCCTAGGACAACTAAGATTAGTGCCTAGGATTGGGCAATGGGGTCAACTAGATTGAGGGGGTTTGATTACAAAAGATTTACAAATAAAACAATGATTACAACTACTTCACAACGATGTTAGATACAAATCCACAATTAGATACAAGATGAATAGATGATACAGTAGATACAACAAGAATGTCTAAGAATTACAAAATATAAAGATACAAAGAGGCAAGTTAACCATGTGTTTTAATGTGCAGGAAATAAAAGATTTCAGAGCATGGATATCATCAACACATCAAGCCAAGCATGCCCTAATAGCACTTACTCTATTGCACTGCTTTTCAATGGAAACATCAACACTCAAGACCCAACAAGATGATGCCTCCAAATGGGATGCGCTATCTCTTGAGGGATCATACCACAAAGAACACTTAACAAAAGATTTGAAAGCTTTAAAGCACAAGTGTTCCACAATACTAAAAAATGACACTTAGTTAATTATTCCACAAAGAAAAATAAATATTACTTGCATGTAAGATTGAAAAAGAGTTATCCTTGCAAGTATTGAACCATAAGACGTACCAATGTAGCTAAGTTATTTAAATGCTTAGTGAATTAAGGGTTACTTAAAGATTTTAAAGTTTGAATTACTCTAACTAAGCGTCAAACCAAAATCCTCCTCCCCCAATTACCAAATGGCTGTTGGATGCTCAAGAAGTGAGGCAACGAGGCCTACCCTAGCTTCACAGGTCAACCCTAAAGATCCGAGTACTCTCGAAAAGGATGCCGCGCGCCGTGAGACCGTCCCCGGCCTAGCACCTTCTGTTGTCTGTCTCAAACCCCGTTTTAGATGGAGAAGATGGTGGATTTAAGTGTCCTATTAAGTCTAATATGTTATTACCCCTATGGACTAAGTATTTTGATGTGTTTAAGAGTGTTTAAGTGACTTTTACTTGCCCAAAATTAGTGAAATATGCCCAAAACCGAAACTTAAATCAGCTAAAAAGATGTGTTATAGATCATGAAATTTAAGCATGTAGACACATATGAATCATGTAAAAGAAAGATGAAATAAAAGAGCTAATCCATCATCATCCACTTAACCATAAACATGTGCAAGCTTGCAGGAAAAGAATGCTATGAAAGGGCAAGAACAACTTGCCAAAGAAAGAAGAAAATGCTTTAGCTCATCACCACTTAACCATGAGTGTTATTGCATTAAAAAAAAAGTGCTAAGAGATGAAAAGTACTTGCTGAAATAAGAGTGTGTCCCTATACCATAAACATGCCCCACATATACTTCAAACTTAAATGACGGAAAATGGCCTTCAAGATAAGTTATTTGCAAGTTAAAAGGATTATTTCTTAAACCACCATCATTGCATTAAACCATGTAATATTGCATTAGTACATGTGTTATGAAACTTGAAAGATTATAGCATGTAAGTAAGATTATGCCCCAAGGGCTTAAGCTAAGATTAATTATGTGAATGTGAGATCTACTTCTAGAAGATTTTAACCATGTTAGCATAAGCAAATCATAAACACATTACTAATCTAGCCATACGATATTGTGGATGTCTCACCCAAGGTGTAGGCAACAATGAAGAAAATGTTTTGAAAAGAAAAACAAGAAACAAACCACTCACAATGGCACAAGGTGGAGGCAAGCCTACCTTTGTTGTGCCAAAGAGGGTTTGGAAGCAAGATAATGACTTTATAAATGCTAGAAAGAGAAGGGAAAGGGTGAGTTTTCGTTACCCAATCAATGGAGAAGTTCTTGAGGTGTTGTATGACCGAAAGTGGGCAGCATGACCCCTATACATGGTAAGAACATGCAAAAACAAGCAAGCTATTGCTTGCTAGAAATGCTACACAAAACACCACAAGTCAAAAAAAATTTATGTTTTTATGCAGAATTTTTTCACATACAAGTATCCCAATAAAAGTAGATTTAATGTGACCTATCTATGATTGTTAGCAAATTGAAATATGGAAAGAATGAGCAAAGAAATCAGATCTGAAAAGCAATGGAGTTTTAGGTAGGTTTTAAGAGTAAACTCTTCCATGAGGCTAGCCCAATAAAACCCTAGAGGCAAACCTGCAAAAGTTGTGAGAAAAGCTACAAAAATAGATAGAATGTGAGTAGATCTATATGGTAAAACAAAATACTTTGAAATACCCAAATAAACACTTCACTAGATCTATGATAATACTACCACAAATCTATCCAAACAAAATACTTTGCTTGGAGCTTCTACTCTAGATCTAYAAACTTGAMGCAARAATGAGAGAAGAAAAATAGAACAAGATCACCTCAATAGTAGCAAGAAGMAACAAGAATACTCTTTGTTTCTTCAAATCCTCCAAAGCCTTTCTATTACTCAAGAGGAGAGTCTTGTAGCAACATGTTGCTCCAACACTCTCAAGAGCAAAATAGAAGGAAGMACAATGAAMAAGAGAGAGAGAGATGARGGGARAATCYAGTAGCATAACAATARCTCAAGATATGGTGWMAAAATGAGYGAGGGAGGGGTTCTATTTATACTTGGGAAGACAAAGCTACCCCTCTTTGATGAGTTACAAGTGTCACACATCAAAGAAAAGTCACTTTTAGGGTTTTGGTAAGTTAGGGTTTTGGCATGGATGGATGAAGTGGAAATGAGTTGGAGTGAGTTGGTAAGGCTTTGGCAAGTTAAATGATGAGTTGTAGGGTCTAGGGAGGCACACCAAGGGATATAATAAGTCTCCCATTAATTTTTTTATTATTTTTTCACTTTTTGGAGACTTTCTAGAAGAGAGATACACCGCTCTAGGAAAAGTGACGTTTTTGCTTAATGGCTAGGTTGAGGGGGTGATGTGAGGGTTGGAAAAGGTTATGAAAGGTTAGGAAAAATCTCTCTCACCTTTTCCATCATTACTTTCATCCATTTGCTTATAAATTACAAAAATGACATTTTACCTATGTCATGACTTAGCAATTAAAATTGTTGTTTTGACTGACTGAGACTACTGGTGGACAAACACCTAGCAAAAGTTGTCTAACTGAGCTGAAACTTGGTCCAAGGGTGTAGGGGGTCTCATTCCATTTCTTTTGAGCACAAATACCCCTAGCAAAAGCCCAAAGACCTAGTTTTTACAATATTTGTTCAAAAACAATTAATTAATTAAATAATTAAACCTTCAACCTTAGGTAAATTTAATTAATTTAATTAATTTAAAAAAACCTATCTAGACTCGACAGAATTCCGCGAAACTTTCTAAGATGTCATACATGGTCATTTACATCATTCCTAAACAATAGCTACCAAAAGATAACCCTATTAGAACGCCTTTCACCACTTTGGAGGAATTATTGCTGGTGGGAGGGAAAAACTCAAGGGAAATTAATAAGGCTGAAAAGCCCAATTAATAACCCGAGGATAAAAAACCCTCAACGAAAGGAACTCCCCTAATGAAATAATCTTAAGGTAATTGACCTAACTATGACCCATGCATACCTATTACATTATTAACCCACGCAGGGGTGCGAAAATTCCGTTTACAAAAATGTGTGCTGGAGGCATAAATTGCCCAGTAGAACTAAACTGTCTTCGACATATTTGCATCTGTTGATGCATATCTTCATGGCACATGGAGTTGACCCCCTAGTTGAATAGGCGGTCAACATACCCAACAACAATCCCTCTGGGCCTTCAGCCCCTTCTTTCCATAGAGTGAGGGACAACCCCTTCTTGGGTCAATACACCTAAAATCCCAAGAGATAAGGAAATGGGAGGCTTAAGTGATGAAAAGTGGTATGTATGGTCGAGAACTGTATGATGGCTCTTCAAGGGAGTTCCTAGTACCAAACCCATTCTCGAGGAAGACTACTTATTAGGGCACAATGTCAACTACCAAGGTGAAACAGGAAAAACAGAATAATGTCCAAGCATATGTCATGAAATCTAAAGCAATCTAAGATACAACATACTCAAATGCCTCAAATATTGAAATGACGCTTACCATAATACTTGACTTGTACCTCATGGAGCAAGGCCCAGTGCCTCTCGGAAGCCAACTGGTGTGGTGGATGCCATCTGAAAATCTATGACCTCTGTGGTGGTGAGAAGGGTTTCCATCTGTGCAAGTGGATATTGTTGGTCATGTAGTCTCTCGGTACTCCATATCTGCAACCTGAGGGCCTCGAGACATAATCTCCTTAGTTATCTCACAAAATGGGGATAACAATGCCCTCCAAAATCCTAGCACAAGGGTGGTTGGAAATCTTCATAAAACAAATCCGAGTCACCGAAAGGATATTCATCACAACTCATAAGGGATGGTTGAGAGTAGTCATTAGTATGCGGCAATAAGTCATCCTTGGATACATGAGACCAACTTGTACTCATATCATCATTAGGCCGCGAAATGCCTGGATCATCCCAATATGAAAACCAACTCATTGAAGGTGACAACTCACAATTCTTTATTGGAGAGATACCGTCAATGTCGTAGATAGGGTCCTTATAAAAAATGACATGACCTAGAACCCATCCACGTCTCCCAATGTGAATGAAATCATCAATATGATCGTCAACTATATCTGGAGGCTTTTCCATGAATTCAACTGCATCATCAGAGCTGATTACCTCTTCACGAGATTGGACAACTTCATCTTCTTCAAGAGGGAAAGTAGATATCAATGTTTCTTGTAGGCCTTCTGCAAGAGAAACTTCAACGAGATCTTCTTGACAACTTATTCCATAGATCTCTTCTTCTAGCACTTCTTCATTTCCAAAATCATGGAATAAAGTATTATCAAAGTTTTCAAAAGGATTATAACCTTCCATGTTCTTCTTTTGATTTACAAGAGGAACAAATTCCAGAAGACTGGATGTCTTCATCAAAGGGGAGGACAAACCCAAGCGCTTCATCTTCACAAGGATCTTCTTCTTCTTGGTAGCTTTCATTATGGACCTGCTCTTTGAGAAAAAGTTTATCTTGATCTTCAATGAGTCTCGAGACTTCTTCAAGCATCAAGAATGATCGATCCTGAGTTGGAGAGTCCTCCTGAGTTGGAAGAACTTAGTGTTCTTGTCCCCCTCTCTAAGCCAATGGATCCTGGATTTTTTCTTCCATAATATTTCTTCCTGACTGTCTCTTTTCGCTAGACCTTCTCTGATTTCATCCTCTCGAGAACTAAGGTCTGATGAGTAGGTCCCCTGAATCCGTTTATGTTGGATTTCTTCCATTTCTTTTTCTAGTTTCCTCTTCTCTTCGAATATGTTCCCAAATACTTTGTTCCACTTCTTGATGCACTGCCTAACATGCTTTAGTCTTTGTTGGAACTGGAACATTTTCGTTCCGTAGAGATCTTTTGGGCCTTTCGACCATGCTGATAAGTTTGGAAGAAAATACAGATGGTCAAAATAGAATTTCTTACATCGAAACGGAATAGGCCCTTACTTCCAAACTGGGGGCCATTCCAAGATGATGGGCCAACGATCTGAACCATGGTAGGGGAGAAGACCTGCAGAGAGACCCTGTATAGACTGAAGGCCTGCTTCAGAGAGCAGAAACCTATCGAGTTGAACAACAATCCTCTATTCATTTCCCCTTTTGCTATTCCAAGTAAAGAGACCATTTCTGGTGGGGACGTCTACTAGACGGAGCCTTTCTATGAGGTCTTTGAAAGCTACATTCCCAGGATCTAACCTTCGAAGACCCCTCTTCTTTTCTATTGGAGTCTTGATCATATTGAAATCACCACCCAGGATCCATACTTGATGCATCAAAGAAGATCCTAGCAATTTAATTTCATCCAAGAAGCTTTGCTTTAGACTAGGAGTATTCAGACCATAACTTCTTCTCCTAAGCTTTTCACTTTGAATTTTAGGGTGAGTAACCTATACCTGGCAGCGAAGTCCTCTATATCCATGGATTCCGGGTCCCAGAGGGTAGCAACTCCTCCAGAAGCACCCTCTGCATCGATCCATTTTATTTCACATCTAGGCCATATTCTCTAAGTAATTCTTTTAATATTTACTTCATCACATTTGGTTTCTTGAAGTAGGACAATGTTATCCTTCTCCAGGGAGATTATTTTCTTTAGCATCCGTTGTTTTGACTGAGCATTCATACCTCTTATATTCCAGGATGCAATCTTCATAATCAACACTTAGGTTGGGAGGGGAAATAGTTATCCGAAAGGCAGACCACTTGTTCAGAATTGACCATTAGCGTTGTCGCTTCTTCAATTTTTTGGCCGTATGGTTTCCTTCCTTTCTTTTTCTCCTCTCCTGAGGTCTTCTTTTGGGCCTTAAGGGGGTTAGTCTTGATTCCCAAGTTCCCTGGCATTGCTGTTCCCGTACCTAGATTGGATCCTTCCCCTTTGCCTTTCACCAAATCTCTCTTAAACTTTTCTCAATTGGGAGATGGTGAGGTTGTTGATTTTCTGGGCTCCATGGGTCTCCCTAAGGACTAGTAGTAGATCTACTGCAATTTCCTCTAGATCCATATCCTGGTTCATGTCCGAGTTCGATTCCTCTTCTGAATCTGAGGCAGATCCTTGAGTTTCATTCATCACAACCTCTTTCACCAATGTTTCTTCCTTCCCTTGATCTGTCTCTGTTTTTCGTCTCTTGGATAAATCTTCCCCTGCTTTCGTATCCTGCTTCTTTGGGTTTCCTTCCTCACAAGTTTCATTGGGTTCTCCTACAAGAACCTTAAAGTTGTTGGTAGAGTTCTTGGCCGGGACGACTGCAGGATGCTTAGGTTGATGTCTTTCGGCCTTCCTTTTACTCTAGATCTTGGTGAAGCCTTCCAGATCTGTTTCCTCCTTAGCTTTATTCCCTTGAGTGGGGGTGTTTTGTGGGCAATCTTCGAAAAGATGGCCATGGACATGGCATTTCCTGCACCGGAAGGGAATGTGCTCGTTGTCGAGGGGTTGAATCCATTCTTCGTTCTAGTATGACACTACTATTGACTCGGGTAGGGCATTTGCAACATTCATATAAACACAAATTCTAGCATAGGAAATATACCTTCCTGCCTTTGTGACCTCAGAGATTTTGACAAAGGATCTAATCGTGTTACCTATGTCGTCCATAATCTTTGGCTCCCAGAATTCTCTAGGCAGGGAATACATCATGATCCAGACCGAAGTCGTTGTGACGTCTTCTTTTTCCGGAGCAAACCTTTTTGTCCAGAATCGCATATGGAGACTCTCTAAGTTGAAGTAGGGGGCCTCCTCAAACACTTTGTCTCATTCCCCCAACTCTGTAAAAACCGTTGTGAAGAACCCTTTTGACCCCAACTGCAGATCTATTTGCCCCTTAACCTTCCATCTCTCTTTTATCCAAAGTTGGAGGGCTTTCTCCGAGGGCCAGATCCCCATAAATTTCCCGATTAAGGCATGGTCTCGCATCCATTGAATGTAATTCCCTATCCCATTCGAGGTAACCTCGTACTTGGGATTCTTCGTTGTCTTAGCTAAGCATTTGTTTTGAAGCCTCTTTTTCTGACTCCGCGGGTTTGTCTCCTTCTCGTCCTTTTTCTGGGTCTCTATCTAGTCATTGCAGACCCCACCCATCTCGACATCCTCACCCTTGATTTCGGGACTGCTTTTGGCTATTTCTTTAAATGACTTACGAGTCTCCTCCAACGACCCTTCCTCTGAAGCCTTTCCTATCTTGGGATCTAACATCCCGAGAGACAGAACCCTCCTACTTTGAATTCAAAACCTCTCTCTCCCCCTACTAGGGAGCCCAAGCCTACCTGCGCAAACAAAACCCTAGAACCTCCATTTTTTCACCTCTAATTCCCCCTTCAATATTAAAAATATCCTTCTTGTTACTTTATTTTATACAAAAATATTTTTCCACCTTATTTAACTTCTTGAATCTTAATATATGAAGGGTTAGGAACATGTTATTAATTCTTATTTGGTTCAAAAAAAATTTCACCATGTTAAGGTACGACCTTTCATAATAATGTGTATTTCGAAAGGGTTGTACAAAATATTCTGATGACTAAACCCCGACAATTCTGCTCAACAACGTGACCCCTCACACCTCACCGATACTTGTTTACCAACGAATGACAGAATGTGATGAACATGCGGAGTTAATTCTAGTGGATCCACGATGCGATGCAATTGATTTCACTGTGGGCTAGGTCAATTCCTAGCGGCTTTTTGACACTTTTTATTCGAACTCTTTGTTATCCCCCATTTCTAGGAATAACTAAGACGATGATGTCTCGAGGCCCTCAGGTTGCAGACATGGAGTACCAAGAGGCAAATGAGTAGACAATAGCCCCTATCATACCACGCATCACCATCCGATCGATGGCAACAACATCCACCACACCCAGCTTGGCCCACAAAGGACAACAAGTCTTGCTTCATGAGGTAACAAGTCTGATATTGTGGTAAGTGTCATTTTAATATTTGAAGCATTTGAACATGTTGCAAAGGATCCTTTCTTGATTTTGAAAACATTTGCTTGGAAAGTATGCCTTTTGCCCTATTTCACCTTGGTGAGTGTCATGGTTTCCTAGTAAGTGGCCACCCTTAGGGAAAGGGTTGCTACTAGGGGGTCTCCTTGAAGGGTCATCGTACCATTCCCATTCATACTTGCCACCTTCCATCACTTCTTCCCCTCCATTTCCCCATCTTTTAGGTTTTCGAGCTTATTGACCCAAGGACATGTACCTCATTTCATGGGAAGAAGGGGCCACTAGGCTCGGAGGTGCCCTAGCAAAAACATCATGCAATGAAGGCTCACCCTGGGATCCCGAGAGCAATAAAACGCTTCTCACAAAAGTGAGGGACCCATGAAATAAATAATTAATTAATCAATAATACTTTCCAAGGGAGAGCATTTGTGGGCTATGCATTTCCGTTTTAGTGCCCCTTATTGTCTTGAACTTGGAAAGGCATGCGAACCAAGTTAGAGCGTATGTGGGCAATGCATTTCCTTTTTAGTGCCCCTTATTGTCTTCAACTTGGTGACACATGCAAAATAAATGGCTAATACAGGGCTTGGAAAAATATGCCTTGAAAACAAAAGAGGAAAAAATGTGGCTAGCCCTCAACAAAGGCACCCATAAATAAGACAATATGATCCCTTGTATGTCATGAAACCCCATCCACCTCATGTTCACTACATGACCTAGAAAGGATTCTCCTTGGGAACATCACCTACTTGAGGAATCGGCTCACCCAATAGGGCACTATGACACCCCTCCCATATCTAAATTTGGCAAGTTGTATAAGGTCTTTGAGCATTTGTTTATTTTGAAAAGGGGTGATTTGATGCACATGTTTAAGTGGTTCTTTTATTAGATATGGCTTACTTGGCATGATATTGTGACTTGTGAACCCTTGGAGGGCATACTTGTTTGTCTTTGCAGGTCCTCGACAGGTGAAAGCTTGATCTTGAAGGCACAAGGTTCCTTGTACCTTCATTTGGGGCATGAAGCCCATAGGTTGGATGACGCACCCCTTCTCCTTGGGACAACCTGGATGAGGGATGCTTCCTTTGGAGGCATTTGATTATCCATTGGAGGTGACTCGCTAGCCTTTCCAGCCCCAACGTTTTCCTTTGGAAGCCATACTCCTCTCTTTTGGGGCATGACGTCATCACTTGGAAGGCTAGGGTTTGATGGTGCAAGGCATTTGATGATGATGTGTCATGATTTGATGGAGAGAAGGACACTTGTTTTGCACTAGAGCACTTGAGGATAGAGTATGAGGCCTTTGGAGGCCCAACGACCTCACTTAGAGGAAAAACATCTCTCCTAGGAGGGCCTACATCACTCTTTAGGGCATGATGTCACCCCTAAAGGGGATTTACTTTATGTATTATTTGAATTTTAAGTTGTAAAGGGGAAAATAGAGGAGGTCGGCCTCCCTAATTTGTGTTTTACCCTAGTTAAGTGGACAAATTGGTTTTGCAAGACCTTGTATAAAGAAAGGTCTTGCTCATTTCATTTTGACACAACAGACTTGAGAATTACATATTGCTTGGCTGAATTTTTTTCCCTACTTAGGCAATTCACACTTTCTCTCTCTTATGCTTTGTGGATGCTACTACTTGTCTATTGGAGGAATAAACTAGGCGCTATCTCTTGGATGCTTGTCTTGTGTTCATGTGATGGAATATTCTTGGTAATGGAGGGTTTATCTTGCTATCTCTTGGACTCGGTAAGGAATTTATGCTTTGTGTTGTTTCTTTCTTGGTTGTAAGGTTAATTTTGCTAAACTCTTGGAGGAGTATAAGGGCATACACCGTCCACCGAGATCTATCATTGTTGTCATTGAATAAGCCATTGCAAAGGTTGCTAGTAGGAGTAAAAAGGCTTACACCCTCCTAGATTTACCTTGCTAGGTTTTGTTTGCTCTAGGGAGTAAAACAACTTACACCCTATTAGCATAAATTTTCACCCTCCAATTGAGCTGATAAACTTGTTATAACAGTGATGAAAACTTGGCTAATTCAAGGAGAAAATCCCCAAATTGTCACGGGCTAGACCCCTCTCTGTTTGGGCTGGTGCTTGTCAGCCTCAGGGGGGAGTCCCTAGGCACCCTGGGTACCTTGTTGCTGTCTTTTAAAACTGATTTTCTGCGTGTAAACCCAAAAAACGACGAGTTATTCATCTTGGACAGCGTGTTAAAACTGTCCAAAACGATGGGGAAAAATTGTTCATTTTTGCTTGGAGGGATCCTGTAGGGTTAGCACAATGAATATAGAATAGAAATAGAACAGAAAACTATTCAAAAGATCAATAAAATCACAATGAATAGTTGAGGAGAATGACAAATCAGATTGCAAATTTCACAAAATACCATCAAGAAACAAGGTTAGAACACAAACACTTGATTTCTTTATTGATAGGCTTGCAAGAGGGTTGGTTGTGCTACAATTGGCAAGTCCACAACTGGTATAATGATTACTTTGCTCAAAGAAGAGTCACTAGACTAAGAACAGGAGAAAAAAACACTATGCTAGCTGTTGCCAAGAACCCACCAACAACCAATGAAGATCATCCAATACATAGGAGAGTGGTGTGAAGAAAATAGGAATTAATGCGCATGAGGGAATAAGTGTGAGAGAATAATGTGCATGGGTGAGTTATGAGTGAGAGTGTATGCGCATGGGTGTTAAATAATGGCTAAGATGCATGGAGGATAATTTTAGCTTTCCAACACATGTTAGATTGCTAAATTTGGCCAAGGGATGAGGGAGTTATAAGTTAAAGGGAAATTTCCCTTTTTTATGGATTTCCTAAAATTTAGGAATTTTGCATTTAAAAGCAATTTAGGGAGAGATTTTAGAAACTGATTGCATGGAAAGTGAGAGGAGTAGAGTGAGAAAAATTAGCCTTGACTGGTTAAACTTTCTTCAGAAAATGCCACCTCACCCATGCGCCACCTCTTTAGCTTAATTAATTCTCATTTAATGCATAATCCTTGGAAAATGCACCCTTGGTCCATGCTGTCATGTAGATGCCACATCATCTTGATACTTTTCCACATGTTGAAATCTGAGCTTGCCACTTGTCACTGTTGGGGATGACGATGATTGCTAAAAATATAAATTTTCAAAAATAGCCATCTGGTCCCTAAAATTTGAAACTTGTTGAAACTGACCCAAACTCTCCACAAATGCTCGGAATGACTAGGAGACCACCATCATGTGTCTACTGCTAAAAATAGAAATTCCTCGCATGTCCATGATATTATACTCATTGGATTCGATTTTCCGCAAGGAATCCAAATCCGCAATCAAAATCGACATGCGAGCCCTGATGCTCAACCTGCTAAAAACAAAAATCAGTGACGAATCATCTCGGAAGAGGTCCAAAAGACTCATAATGTCTCAAGGATCCATAATATGTGCTCAGAATCTGAATCTGGGGCGTGGAGTCCAAACTGCTAAAAATAGAAATTTCTTGTATGTCACTCGGAAAAATGCTATTAGGCCTAGAATCATGCAAGGACCCTCCCTGTATGCTCATAATTGCTCCAAACTGCCAAGTGACCCACTTAAACCATGTCTCCTAAAAAGTAGGGACACCTGTTGTATGTAAACATCTCTCTCAAATGCATGGGAAACCAAGCTACCTCTAACTCTAAACAAAAACAACCATGTACTGATCATATACCTATCTCTCATGGGAACCAACCTTTGCTAACCACAAGTGCTAAACTCTGGGAGAATCTCAAAATGCCGACCATACTAGTGCATGCTGGCTCTTAACCCTCAAGATTTTCAAGGGTGAAAATCCAGGGATTAACACACCCCTAGAGAAGTAACAAACCCTAGCCTTTATACAAGAGACCCCATAACCCAGTTGATAAGGCACTAGTCTAATTTGCATTGGATATATAAAATCATTGCATTGGTATGTGTGAATTGTTGAGATATTGGAATTGCCTAGGTTGGAATTGATTCTATATGTTATAAGCATTCTTGTTCCCTAAGGGCGTCTTCTTTAACCTAGTTATTCTCATTGTTGTTATAAATTAAATCTACAACCATTAGGGCTACTGCAAAATCATATTTTCTTCACTCATTACTTACCATTCTACCGCTGAAATTTGCTTACAAGTTGCCATTATTAAACTACTTGTCATTGGAAGACCGGGAATGAGAAGTTGGCCCCACAGGAAAAGATAGGCGCCTGGATTAGTATAAATACAGGGTGGATCATTTCATTTGGATAGAAAGACACAACTCTCCTTCTGCATGCGCACTAGGCAGTTGTCAACTGTAGTTGTTGTAATTTTGCTATATCTTGGAGTTTTGGTCATCTTGGTGAGTGTGCCACACTTGGAGAGGCGCTAGACTTGGAGAATCTCTCTCTTGATTGTATTTTGGCTATTCTAGTGAGACACTAGCTCTTGGAGATGCTAGGCTTGGGGAGGATCTTCTCTGTATGGTATTTTGATCTAGTGATGGTGATGTACTGGTAATATCTTGGACTGAATTCTTCTGTAAGAAAGGTTGTTGGGTTTTCTCCCAAGGTTGGGTTTCCAAGGATAAACTCTTGTGTTCTTGTGTCTACTATGCATGGCTAATATTTCTAGATCTTGTTATTTCTGCCGCATTGTTATAGTTGAAATTTTTCAGTGTATAGTTATTCTATGATAACTGTGGTATGAAAGTGAGAATTGTTTTTGAAATCATAAGGCAATAACTTTCAAGATCTGAGAATCAGAAAAATCAACATGGTATCAGAGCTTTGTTGAAATATTGCCACTGCACAGTTTTCTATTAAGACCTGAACTTGTCAAGCTCATTCAACACTTATTATAGAGTCATCGGGACCAACTCCACAATAGATCAACTCGCATTCATTGCACCTCTCAGATTGTAGTTTGGTGAAAGTTGAAATTTCACCCTAAAACTCACTACAGTAGTTGCAACAACATTTTTGTAAAGCTCATTGAGCAAATTATTGGTTTGAGTTGGGATGAATTTTTTGCAAAGACGAAATATATCGCAGCCAGTGTCTCAAGTCGTGAAGCAGTGTGGCTTCAAAAGCTTCTTGCAAGACTTCATCCGAGACATGGTGCAGAAGGGAGCAGTGAAGCTCCAGTACATATCCACAAATGAACAGATTGCAGATCATCCAAGACATGATACAGAAGGGAGCAATGAAGCTCTAGTATCCAGAGACGAGCTTGGCGTTATGTAGAATGTCTCTCTTACTGAGAGGGAGTGTTGATGTTTTGGGCAGCACCGGGCAGACATTCTCCTCTGATGGCCATGTGACTTGGCTAAGGAGAATGGCCCAGGCGTAGTCTTTATCCTTGATCACGTGACTTCGCAAGGACTGACAAAGACTTGAGGTGTTGATGCTTCTCCAGATGGCAGTATCGGGCTGACAATCTCCTCCAATGGCCATGTACTTGGCTAAGGAGAACGACAGACATTCTCCTCAGATGGCCATGTGACTTGGCTAAGGAGAATGTTACATTCTTCTCAGATGACCATGTGACTTGGATAAGAAGAATGGCCCAGGCGTAGTCTTTATCCTTGATCATGTGAGTTGACAAGGATTGACAAAGACTCGAGGTACATATGCATTGGACAGACATTCTCCTCCGATGGCGATGTGACTTGGCTAAGGAGAATGGTCTAGGGCGTTGATATTCTCCATGTATTAGCATTGGGTAGACATTCTCCTCTGATGGCCATGTGACTTGGCTAAGGATAATGGCCTAGGGTGTTGATGTTCTTCATGTATTAGCATCAAGTAGACATTCTCCTTCGATGGCCATGTGACTTGGCTAAGGAGAATGGCCCAGGTGTGGTCTCTATCTTTGATCATGTGACTTGACAAGGACCGTTGGAGATCTGAGGTGCTATGTGGGAGAAGCATACATCAACTAGGTGCTATGTGGGAGAAGTATACATCAACTAGGTGCCTTGGATGCATGGACAAGGATCCACTAACATGAGGGCATGGGGATCAAGTTTCAACCACTGAACATTCTATGTGAGGTCTCATATTTAACCTTTGATTTTTTGGATTTGTTTTCTGCTTCCCCCTCTTCACTCTTGTTTTCTTTATTTTTTGTTGGCACTTTATTGCAGGTTTTGACTCCTATTGCCTTACTCTTCTTTTCATCACTTGGCATAATCCGACGGAGATGCTTCCTCACATGGGTATATGAGCCTATGTAAGTTCTTTTACAACGGGGGCATGAAAATTTAGTGGTTCCACTGCCTTTCCCTCCCTTATACCTTGTCTCATACTTCCACAAGGGTGTTGAACTCTCTTTGGGTTTGTTTCCATTTTCATTGTCAGCATTGTCATTGCCTTCATCCCCTTCTATTTCTTCCTCCTTCATGGGGTATGGGCCACCACCATACTCTACTATCCCTCCTCATCATTAGTATTTCAGTTTCCCATCCACACCATCATAATAAAAAAAACCAAAGCATAATGATAAACCACATACCCATCATGCTTCTTTTGAATAGCATACTGCCTACATTAGGATGAGGGAGGGTTGGGAAGAGTAGGATAAGAGAACATTCAACATAAAAAAATATACAAGTTTACAACAGATGCAAAAAAACAAGCAAGAATGGGCTTACAGCCTACCTTTTCAACTCTCCAATAGCAGTTGAATGTAACTATGGAAGCCTTCAATCTCCCTTCCAAGTTGTCATCAATCTGCTCCTCAACAACTAGCAAGAAGCCCACTCAAAACCCTAGAAAAAGTGAGTGAAATGAGTGATAGAATGAGAGCAAATCGAGTGAAAGAGTGTTTTATTCCATTAAAAAACCCTAGGCATGAGTTTTTTTCCCTTGCCATGGACCCCACAAGAGAAAAACCAAAAACAAAATTGCCTAGCAGCACAGGAGCATTTTGTTTTCCACCGAGAGAGCCTGTGGAGTGTTTTTTATTGGCTCGGGATCGTCTGTAGAGCATCGCTCTTGGATCGCTTCCCATAGAACCAAGGAGCACTCCAAAACTCTTGGGAACACACTCCCTAAAAATGCTTTTGGGTGGAGTGTCTCAGAAGCATGCTTCCAAGGGTGCTTTGGGGATGCTCCTGCTCAAAGCATGATTTGGAGTGAAGCAAAGGGTGTGGGGGGGCACTCCCATGCAGTGTAGCACCAGTTATCAAGGATTAAAAGCTTACCAAACCTTTGAGCAAACAAATCAAGGAAGGGCATAAAAATTGCTTGGAGTTCAATGAATTCAATCTAGAAGGATAGTTTGCTTGAGATAGGTCATTAGGGTTGAAGTCTGACTCCAAGGATTGCACAAATGTTAAATAATCTGCAATATTCCAAGTATGATATTGAAGCACATTACAGGCAACAACTTCAAAGTTAAACAAAATGCACAAGTATTTAGATCCAAGACCCCAATATGAATTCAATGAGATTCCTTTTGCTTCTCAGTTCAAAATACACCATTTATTAAATTCCTCCTCACCCATCATTTTATGGAGGAAGAACAGAATCACTCCTCTATGTTCAAAATTATGCCTTCCTTGCCTGTACTCTTTATTGTTGCTCATTAAAAAACTCCAAATCACCTTCTGGGTCAGGTGGGGTTGTACTATTATCCGCTAGGGGACATTCTAAAGGCTTGCATGTGGTGTTAGAGGGCCTCAGAGGTAGATTTGAACCAAAGTTGGACTGTTATAAATGAATCTGATCACATGCATGCCTAGACTCACCTGCATGCACTATATCACGTGAAGAATCACCCTCCAGTGCTTTCCGTTCAGTCTCAGAACTTGTAGGCAACAGATCATCGGATCAGATAACTCCACCATTCAACAATTCACTGATCTCGACTTCTGGACTAATATCCACTATAAATCCATCATGCATCATGTCCTCTACCAGCAGTTGAAACTTGAGATGCATTGGTGCCAGAAAATGGCTCATTTAGTTGGATTGGGGAAGAATCCTTAGTGTCTGAAGGCACAATCTCTTCCACAATTGGTAAGGACGCCAAAATGTTGGATGTGGTAGTACAGAGGTACATTATCATGAGGTGACTCTTGTTCAACAGTGGACAGGGTATCCAACACCAAAAACTAACAGTCATGCAGGGCTAGGTGAGCATTTAAGTATTGAACTACAGATTTTTTCAAATCCTGGATTGGGTTGCATTCTCTGGATTGGATCCCTGGCTCTGCTGGTGCTCCTCACTCTTCTCTGTGTTCTTCCCTTCAACCATCATGCTTGAAAGATTCTTGTCATCCAAGACTGAAAATCTGCTTGTCAATATTTATGGAATTTTATTTTCTCACTGGTGGCCACATTTGGCCAATGAGACTATACAAAGTTCAAAGATGAATGAACATTGGGAGTGGTGAATGAACATTGGAAGTTCTAAAGTATCTCTGATACAATTGCAAAAGAAAAGAGTACATAGCAAGTGTGAAAAGAGATACAATGGAACCCCCAGAAGCCTAAAACAACAAAATGGGCAAGAATCTGAATGGCACCGACGAAGAAGCCCTAAGCCAATGATGTTGTCAACGGCCATCTCTCCTGACATAAGGCAGAGAAGAAGTGGGCGATGAGATTCCTGATGTCCACTGGTTGGGTGTCACGGAGTGTCTTAAATTCCTGTTCTAAGTTTCATGGTGAATTTTACTGAACATCAAACCATTTTACCTCTATAAGGGATCTTCTACAGTATGTGAATGACTCATTAAGAGTTTGTGGAATTCCAAATTTGGATTCTAGAATATCTGAGATGATGCTTTGTGATAGTTCACATCTAGAACAGTTGGAGCTGTTTGAGATTGAATATCAGGCAGCAAATCCATGATTCTAATAGTAAGCAGCTAATTGAGCTCTAATCAGTTCATTGAGCTGATTCAGTATCATAATGAAGTAGCTATTAGGTTGTGAATCCCACTTAAATTACATGATTGACAAAATATATTCCATTTTCTTCTGCTTGTCCTAATGCTCTTTGGAGTACACCTTACTCATAGTATTACCAAGCTGGTAAGAGTTATTGCGTATCTGACAGATTATTATGAAGATGCCCTAGGCTGTGAAAACATTATTTGTAAATGCTTCTGGGGATGGGGTCAATATACTGATAAGGACATTGAAATTTGATATAGAGTACATAAATCTTCCCTATAGATAAACAAAATTATTATTAGTATTTTTTCTTCTGACATCTTCACAGTAATTGTCGTTGTATTAACTTCTACTTGTCTTGTTCTTTTATGTTTTGCCAGCAATTGCCCCATAGTTGAATCGGTTCCTTTTATTTAGTGGAAGTTAAAGCTCGCTAAATCATACTAAAAAGCTCTTCAGACTACTATAATTAGAATGTGTATTAAAGTGCACACATACTGAAGAGTCCATATCTATACTCCAAAAGATTTCTCGCTTTGGGCATTTATTTTCTAGTGGTTTATGAATGTTTAGCTGCTCATTATAATACAAACATGCTATTCAAATCTAGTAAACTGATTGTTGGATTTCTTTTTGCAGTACTTGAGGGACTGTGTACTGAGCAACTTCAGGAGACGGTTGATTACAATCTTAAAGATTGATAGAGACCTTCAGCGGCCTTCTGTTCTGGAGTCATTGGTTCACCGTCATATGAATATAATTCATCTGGTTGAACAGCATGTAAGTATGGATTTAACTCAGGGTATGCGGGAGGTGTTGTTGAGTGAGGCATTTTCTGGACCCATGCATGGTTTGCATACTTTTGAGAAACCTGTACATAACACAGGCACAGCAATTTCAATTATCTGTGATTGGTACCTGGAGAATGTTGTTAAAGATGTTAATGGTGCTGGTATTTTATTTACACCTATAGATAAGTGCTTCAAGAGTGCAAGACCAGTTGGGGGATATTTTGCTGAGTCAGTAACAGACCTTTCTGAACTCAAGGCTTTTGTTCGATTGTTTGGTCCATATGGGGTTGATAAACTTGATGGTATCATCCGAGAGCATCTGACTGCTCTTTTGAACTGCATTGATACTACATTGCGTTCAAACAAGGAATATCTTGAGGCCCTCTCTGCACATATGCACAATTGGACAGAAAGGGATTATTATTTGAAACAAGTTCATGAGTTGGAGGCTCTGATTAACTTTTCAATTCAGGTAGGACAAGCACTGTGCTTTAGTTCTCTGTTAGCCGAAGCTGCTGGACAAATCCTTGATGCAAATACTCCTCTGCTATTCTCACTATTGTCAGACTTCACAAAACACTTACCAGCTTCTCTGCCCGAGAGAGAAGATATTCGGAAGTTGAAAACATTAACCAACACTTTGGGTGTGACCACAGAACATGATATTGCATTAGTCAACTCCATCCTCCTGGACATGGGTGGTGTTGGTGATGTTACATGGGGCTTGTTGCCATATCTCTATGCAACATGTATGACATCCAACATCTGGAGTACTTCAGCATTTAATGTTAGTACCGGAGGCTTTAACAATAATGTCCATTGTTTGGCAAGGTATATCGAATTTTTGTTCTCATATATTTTCCCATGCTACCGTTTAAAGAATCTAATGTTCCAAACTCTAGTTAATTTCAGAAACGATGCATCTTTAATTAAAAGTTTGTATATCCTAGCATCTGGGTCAGCATCACCAAGGATGATTATGGAAATTTTCAGGTGCATAAATGCAGTTATTGCTGCAAGTGAATTTGTTAGGGCAGAAAGGAAAGAACTTGAGAGGCAGATTCTTTCTCAGTCCCAATCAAATAGGAATGGTACTGAACTTAAGGAGCTGGAAGCAGAATTACAGAACCTGGAGGGAATTACATCTGTTGAGGTGAACATAAAGGCATCTATGAAAATCTTCATTAAATGTGCTTCAACGATTATACTTCAATCCTGGAGTGACAGTAACAGGTATGGTCTCTTTTGTCACGTACAAGTTCAACTGCATGGCAATCCGTTTCAATCTAAGCTATAAAAACATGTTTATAAATGATTGTATGAACAGGTCTCCCTTAGTGGCAAAGTTAATATTCCTGGATCAATTATGTGAGCTCTCAAATTATCTTCCACGAAGCACACTAGAAGTGCATGTACCCTACGCAATCTTGAGGTCAATTTACCAACAGTACTATGAAAATTCTGTACCCACATTGGTACTGATTAGTCCATCAAGGAGACATTCTTTGGGCATACCACTTAGCCATGCACCTTCAAGGAATGGACAATTTTATAGTGATCATTCCGTGGAGTCCAGCGAGGGAGCAACATCAAGCACACTTAAGTTTTCAGCCCAGAGAAAGTCTCCACTTCTAGATTTGGAATCTTCCAGCGATGCAGACATCAAACCTTTTGGAGGCGGTGTACGCCTATCAGGTCCACTTGACTACACTGGAATGAGAAAGGTTTCCTTCCTAGATACTCCAAGTTCTGATGGCACATCTGGGCCTAGTCCTCTTCGTCGGTTTGTCATGTCCAGGTCCGGACCTGTAACATACAAGTAGGACAATAGCAAAAATCAAATCTGAGTGTAAAATAGAATTGCAACAACTTGCACTTGATTGACCTGTACAGTTGAACTTTTGTGATCTTTTCAAGCAAGATGCAATGCTTCCAGTGTTGGAAGTGAATTGTATGTTTCAAGTGCCTTGGATTCTTCTTACTATTTTTACAGGAAGGCAGTCATATCTCATTCAGAAACATGGTATTCTCTGATTTTTCATTAGAATGGAATTGAAAAAAATCAGGAATCTCTTTACAGAGATTGAGCAGTTTAGAAATCCCAAGACAGCCGATTTCTGTAGAAGTTAATAAAATTTATTGTCTGGGCATTCTTGCATGATAGAAAACTACCCCCTTAAGCACCCCATATATAATTTTTTTGACTGGTTAAGTTTTCAAGCCCTAACTCAGTCAAAAGTTTCACTCCATCCTAATGCAATTTTCCCTTTCATATGTCATGCTGGACCATTGACCATATTTAGCTAACATTTTTGCTAACTGTATTAATTTTTTTAAGATGCTTGTTTATATTCCCATGTGAAATAAGCGACATCAAAATGCGTCATTGTAGGAAATGTCAACATTTATAATGGAATTCGTCTATTACACTTACAGTAGTTGAAGCTTTGCAGGGAGGAAATTGACTTTTGTAGTTCAGCGAAACTGCCAAAAATATTAAATTTTTGCCAATGAGATTTGGGCAGATGGAGACATAATCAAGTACCATCTATAGAAACTCTGCAAATTGTTAGGGTTTTATAGTCAGGTTTGTATTTATGCACCCTAAAATAATTTATACAACCTAATACACTAAAATAATTTGTACAACCTTATAAACTAAAATAATTCAGAAACTTGGCAAATAATGAGTTGGCTCAATTTGACTTATTTTATAGTTATGGTTTGTGTGTAAGGGTTGAGTTACTATTGCATTTTTTGACAAAAAAATTCAAAATAAGTCTTTTGTGCTAGTAAGACATATGATAGTCTTGTAGGTTAGTTGTCTTGTTTTCTCCTATAATTTTTTTGGCACATCTTCCTCTCTCCTTTAAGAAGCATTTTAAATTGATTGCAAGAATAAGAACTTTTTCATAACCCTACTATTGTACAAACACTACCCTTTCAATTTTTTTTAATCTAATTCACATTCTTGAAGGAAATATCCAACCAATGAATATATTATTTTGCAATATGACATAACAAATTTTGCTCTAATAAAAGAATATATAAACTCCACTTGTTTTGTAATCCAACATCCAAATCATTTTATGTACCATTTTTCATATTTGTAGAGATTTGCATAATTCGACTTTTCCTTTTATTTTTAATAAAATTGATTTAGTGGGAATTATAAGCAAATTATACAAAACATAACATTTTTTCCCAATTCTAATATTGTATAGGTTATAGAAGATGTTAAATTCATTTGAAGTGTTCCTCATGGTTATGTGTATTTGTTGAGCATTGTATGATATTGTGTCTTGTGATATTATCTCGTATAGAATAGACATGTAAGTTGAATGAATGAGTCATAGATTTGAATGTTTGTGCAGTCATTCATGAGTTGGAAATCTTACAATAAAGGATTAACTTGATCAATAATATTTTAAAACCCTAATAAAAAAACAACTCACATAACTATTCATGGTTGGAAAGCTTACAATATAGGATTAACTTGATCAATAATATTTTAAAACCGTAATAAAAAACAACTCGCGTAACTGATGGTAATAAAAAAACTGTTGGTAATAAAAGAAAGTGCAACATAGAGGATTAAACCATATTGATTTTGATAGGACAATAATATTTTAAAACCCTAATAAAAAACAACTCTCATAACTGATGGTAATAAAAGAAAGTGCAATATAAAGGTTTAAGCCATATTGATTTTGATAGGGTCTGTGTATAGGGATCAAACATCCTTGGGAGAAATTGGGAGAAACCTGCAATTGCAAAAAATGTCATAAATCAATCATTATAGATACAAAAAACAATTGAAAAGCTAAAAGCATTGGAAAGCATCATCCTTGTCAAGTCCAAGTAGGGTATTTTTTAATATACCTGTAATAACATCTACATCATATGTGCATCTTATAAGCTACCGAATCATGATGTCTAAAAGTGGTTTAATTTAGTTCATGATAACTTGTGTCAAGAATATTATCCAACTAGATATAAATAAAGAGATAAATTTAATAGATTAAATTGGTTCAAGAGTGGATATTATATTTTTTCATTCATTTATTATTAACTAACAAAATATAACTAGCAACTATTAATCTTGTCAATAACATAATTTAATAATGTTGAGTCTCAAAAAATAATTCCAAATTTTGCAAATTCTATTATAACGTTGTGTGTTATTGGGAAACTTGCATGTGGTTAAAGGGTAGGTTTAAGTATCCATCCATAGGTTTTGAGAATTTTTATAGATGAACTATAAATGCTATATGATGCACAAATAATTTTCCAATGTATTGAATTCTGAATTTGAAATGGGGGGGGTTGGATAAACAATAACAATGCTAGCTGATAATGAATGAGTATGATAGTCCTTGACCTAGTAAGGCATCATTACTAAAATGTCTAGAAAATAAATAATTGTTGATGCATTTTACATTAGCATCTTCGAAAGTTTTTTCATGTGTGCTAGATGTAGGGCATTAACTCAATGGACATTTGAATGAGTATTAATTTCCATGATGATGAAACCCCGCTTAGTTTGCCAAAATTATAACTCTCTGAAAAATTCCTAGTTCTAAAGTCCTCTAATTTTAGGACTAATATTTCTTAATGCGTAAGATGGATCCATATGTTTTAAGTCTAAAACTAATTTTACAATATCCCTAAAATACCCCAAATGTATTAAAACTTAAGAAAAATTAATATGAGATTTAAATTCATAGATTTAGGTAGTGTAGCCACTCTTGGGGGCTAGAAAAAATGATTTGTTTCCTTATAGTTTGTTATCCTCACGTTGTTTTGCATGCAATCTATATTAAACTATTAAGAAAAAAATTTGATTATTTTATGTTGGAGACAAATAATTTCATTCCTCATTTTATAATAGATTCCACATTACAGGAAGATTTGTTCCATCTCCAAGTCTATTCATTCAACCATGTTTTAAGGGTCATTAATATGAGAAGCTTCTACTCAAATCTATCACTTTGGACCCTTTTTTCTATCAAAACATTATTATTAATGGATATTGAAATAATTACTTTTCATATATATAATTCATTAAAATTAGTTGAAGTAATAACCCATCCTATTATTTAACTTCCGGTCTGCTCATTAGTCAACATGTTGCAATTAAACATTGGAGTAAATTTTCCACCTATTAATTAAGTCCCATAACAATTATAGACATGGGTTCAAGTTTCTACAAATCATTTATTTTACATCATAAATATTTGTTCAAAGATCACCCTAAAATATCAAATGCACTTCTAGAAAATGTCTTTTGTGATTTTCCAATCAATTTTGGGACTTTATGATAACCTTTTAATTGGCATGTGACTTGTTAGTCTTCACTAACTAAATGGTCATTTTATGTCAATGCAACAATTGTACCTCAAAAACACACCAATTTCTCATGAATAAGAAAATGATGTTTTGTGTGAAGGCAATTTAAATTTGTAATTAACTTAGAAATCTCTAATTGTGGAGATTTCTATAATTAGACATCTAGATGTGTTGAGCGATAATTACTAGTGTCCATGATTTAGCGTCATTCACCAATGCTCAATTAAGTGTGTATAGCATTCTTCATGACCTAAGAGTCCCCATTATTGCAAATCATCATAATGCAAGCCTTGTCACTCTTCTATCTATAATGACAAATATTGGGCATTGTCATGAAATCTATATTAGAGTAAGAGGAATGGAATGTATACATGTGTACCTTTCACACTTGTTTATATGCACAAAGTACTTCGGACTCACTACTTGCTTTAAATTCAATCAACATAAGGTGATCTTTTTTTACCTTTATTTGTCTTGTTAACCCTAATTGATCCTCTTTAATCATGGTAAAAACATCAATATGTCCTTCTAGGCTGTACATATGCTTAAACAACCATTTTTCTAGTGATTTTGGGTGTCATTTGTTTGCTCCAACCTTTGTCAAACTTGATTAGAGTTCATCATCTGGATTCTCTTGACCATTGCCCCTCAAAGCATGTGTGCACCCTAAACTGTGCTTCCTTGTCATTGTTACATGATACAATTGGATGGTTGTAAAAAGGTTGTTCATTCATCCATGGTATTGAGAGCTTCTCTTCCCTCAACTATAAATACATGATTTATTTATCTCAATTTTAGCATTAGATCTCACCATTACTTGAGATATTAGTTTTCTCTTATACGACTATAAAACAACTTGTAGGTTTGTTGGCTTTCATTTGTGGAGTTTACCCCTTACTATTCAATCCTTAGAATTCATTTCGGGGGAAAATACTTGTAGGTAGGGACTTGAGGCTAGCTTTGGGTTCCAAATAGGGTCACAACTATAAGTTGTAGGACACTATAGTGCATACAATCACATGTTCTTTAGTGCACCTCATCTTCTTAGGTTGATAGTACTCCTCCATGTGTTGTTATTTCCATTCAATACACAATGAGTGTGTAAGGGATTATGGCATCACAAATCATCCAAGTGCATTAGATCTCACCATTACTTGAGATGTTAGTTTTCTCTTATACGACTGCAAACCAACTCATAGGTTTGTTGGCTTTCATTTGTGGAGTTTCCCCCTTACTATTCATTCCTTAAGAGTCATTTTGGGGGAAAATACTTGTAGGTAGGGACTTGAGGCTAGGTTTGGGTTCCAAATAGGGTCACAACTATAAGTTGTAGGACACTATAGTGCATACAATCATATGTTCTTTATTACACCTCCTCTTCCTAGGTTGATAATACTCCTCCATGTGTTGTTATTTCCATTCAATACACAATGAGTGCATAAGGGATTATGGCATCACAAATCATCCAAGTGCATTTTTTATTTATTTCTTGTTCTGTAGCGTTTTATTAGCTAGAAGTAGATATGAGATCATTGTATAATGTCTTATATGTTGACTATTTAATGACTTGTATAAAGTTGTATCTTTTCCAAGGAAACTTTTAGGGGCTAAATTTCACATTTCAACTAATCTTCCATGTTTTCTTCCAAAAAAAGATTTCCCAATTTCCATTTTTTCTTAAATTGATTCGCTCAAATTATATAAGATAAAAGTATTTCTCTAAAAATCGTCAAAATTTTCTATAGACTATATAAAATCCTTAGAAATTTGAATATTTTTACAAAATATCTTCAAACATACCATGGTTGGCATTTTAAGAATTAGTAAAGATTCACTAAGGTTTCTACACTTTAAAAAAAATCTGGATCCTTAAAATTTTCCCTGATCTTTTTGTGATATTGGAGTATCTCAATTTTGAGCTTTGTCTTGACATTAAAAAATAAAAATCCTTAAAATATCTTTATAGAACAAAACAGGGTATACCTAAATTTTTGAAAACCTAAAAAATAAAGTATATCTCGTTTTACTCTTGATCATACATTTAGAATAGATTGAAATGAAGTTTGTGCAACTAAACCATGTTTGTGAAATTGCATTCTTCAAATAACATTCTCGAAAAAACTACATGCTCCAAGTTGCATTCTTGTTTGGTTTGAGTTTGTTAGGGGTTGTAGTTAAAACCAAGCTTACTATCAGAGAAAGTTGTGTCCATAATCTACCAATGCACTAACCCCTCCAAACACCACCCACTTAGCTACCAAGACACTTCCCTAAGAAGTGACATCAATCAAGACAAACCCCCTTCGTCCTCGGGCATAATGCAAACATCCCAATGTATGTGACATAGGCCATGCTCCTTTCCATACTTCACCACAAATATGACCTCAAGAGTTTCTCAAGCTACCAAAATTGGATCTTGTTGGGGCACCAACAAGAAATATAATACATATGTGAGGCCTTAAAGATGAGACTATCCATAGTCAACTTCCCTGCAAAGGGGATGTCCTTAGAATTCCAAATATGTAACTTACTTTGTAGCGTTTGTAGGCACCAATTCCACATATAAACCAGGGATAACCCAATCCCAAAGGGAATACCTAGATATATGAGAATAAATCTTGGATGAATATGGGACGAGGCAATGGCAGTCCAAACCAAGAATCCAATGATCAATTTTATGAGTGTTGACCAGAGTGCCTAAAGCAACACAAAAAGTGTCCAAGCAAGAAGGATCCCCATTTATAGACTCTTAATCAACACAATTAGAGAGGAGTGAATAATAATTATTGACCATCTATAAGCCATCCAAGAGAAAAATGCCTCCAACATGTCTTGCAATACACATTACCTCAAAAACATATCCCAATGCATATGCAACCAACACACAGAAATAAGGTGTCAAGGGGCATCCCTAACAAATAAACGATAAAGGGAAATACAAAGAAAGAATGAGATATTAAATGAAACAAAGGTCGAAGCATTGGTGGAGAGAGTATTCATCATGGCCACACACCAGGAACCAAAGCCCGAGCAGCCAACCTCTCTTAAATAAAGGACCAATCAACCCTGTCATAAGCCTTGTCAAAGTCAATCTTCAACATAAGGTACTATTGACCAGCCCCCTAAGTGTAGAAATTTTCTAAATTGGAGATTTAATTAAAAACAAAAAATTTCACCTCTAAACCTAGAAGCTTTGTCGATCTTTACCCTATGAATTTGATCCCTAAGGTTATTCTAAAATATCGAATAAAACAACAACAAAAAGAGAAAAATAATTCACTTCCCAGCAACCCAATCATCTAGGCAATCCAAGGAGAAATAATACCAAATTGAATTGATAAGTTTTATCCCTTGAGGGCACCTTATCATAGTACATAAACCGGATAAAAAAATTCACTTTTACAATATTTATAAAAATAGTAAGACGACACATATAGAAACAAAAAAACAACCCTTAAATTATTTAATGATGATGTCAAATCACTCAACAAATTGTCCTTTTACTTATGTCAAATCAACAAGACATATATAGATGTAAATAGTGACATATGAATAACATATATGTCTAATTAAAAATCAAATATGGAAATTGCACAAGTTTTGGAAAGATGAAAACCTCATTAATATGATCAAGATGAAGTTCATGTATATAACACATCCTTCTCTCAATTCTAGTACAAACCACTAGCTCTCCAAAACCTTAGCTAGGGAAAAACAAGAAAACCCTAGCTCAACCAAGGAGCTCCAACAAGTCCTCCAAGGCAATATGCCATCCTCTCTTCTTCTTCACCAGATATACCCTAGGGTTTTATCACAAAACCATAATATCAAACCTCCAAGGGATAAACCCTAACCCTAGACTCCCAAGATGCTCCAAGATACTCCAAGAAGACAAAGAAACCATAGAAACTCAAGAGAGAATATCAATTACAAATGAATACCGAGAGAGAGAGAGAGAGAGAGAGAGAGAGAGAGAGAGAGAGAGAGAGAGAGAGGAGTCGTGTGCACTCCTCAAGATCGCATATCTACATAGTGAACTATATGATGAGTGAATGAATGTTCAATGTATATGAGAAGAAGACTAGTGTGCACTCCTCAAGATCACGTCTCTACATAGTGAACTATATGAGTGAATGGATGTTCAATATATATGAGAATGACTTTCTCCTTCCTCTATATATGTGGAAGGTTAGGAAGGCCAACAATACAATGTGGGTCCAATCCCTTACAAGCAACCTACAAAAAACACTTGTAGGATTACGCAGGTGAAGCGCTCCACTCCAAAGTACACATGTCATGCTCTAAGGTGATCTACACAATAAGGGCTCCAAGATGATGTAGCTACACAAGGTATGTCCACATCTCTATAATACAAGCCTCCATAAACTCCATCAATCCTCCTAAGCCATGTACTCCACTAGGTCAGCTACCCCTATAAGAAAACTATCACAACCTAGGTGTGCCCAAGCCAAATCCAAACCTCCAAACATGAATCCAAGGTACCCCATGTTGTTTACGATATGATGCCTTCCTCCAGGATGCACTATGCTCCTCCTCCCAATTAGGGTGTTCTTTGGGCAAGTGAACCTCTTTACGTGGCTATCATGAAGGACATCCCCAAATATGTCAAGAGAACTCCAATTCCCAAGGGAAGAATACAAATATAACACCTAATTGAGATCAAGCAATCACTAAGACAGTTCCCTCCATGTACAAATCCATCATGGACCATCTCCCATGTGTCAATCCATTTCATACCATGTAGAGGCTAAACATACACCATGTATATTAAAACTCACAAGGTACCCCAAAACATGGTGTAAACACTTTCAAAGTAATGCAAAATCTAACATTTCCTCTTTACGAGGAAAGTGTTTACACTGACACTTGTCAACTCCCTTTTTAACTTCACCAAAATTGCTACCTACAAATGTGTACCTACCACAATCATGGAATCAACCAATATCTCCTATAAAGACACTGTCACACGTGCTATCACAACATCTCAATCCTCCAAATAATATTTACCAATTGTGAATATAAAGGAACATAAACCTAGAACAATAGAAACCCACCAAACTCCATCATCCTCCAAGTCAACATCACGAACCAAAATTAGTGGACACCACATCATGAGTTTTCATAGGACATCCTATAAAGATAATGACATATGTATGAAATATCAAGACAAATAGATAACATCTATAAATTCATAGAGGAAAACATATATGGAATTCAACTACTTGATCTTGGAATACCAAACTCATGACATAGGTAACAACCTATGCAAGGCTATCATCAACCTACCAACATCAGAATGCCTCTCATGCATATCAAATCCTCCAAAAACTGAAATATCAACATGAACTAGGTCAACTCCCTTATCTCAAGAGAATATTGAAGCAAGAGTAACATCATGGTCAACTTCCTTTGTTTGGGAGAATCCATCGACAACTCCCTATGTTTGATAGAATCCATCAACCCTATCCCTATGCTCTACAATACTCCCATCAGATGCAAACTTGGAATCAATCTTAGCATCATCCTCCATCAAGGTATCACACCTCTCCTCTAGTGGAAAATTGGAATGCATACATATGGAAGAACCAATGCAACATGACTATCATATAGCCTACAAGGTATTCTCACTCTCACTAAAGATATGGGTGCTCCTACATGCTCTTGAACCTCCTACAATACCTGAGTGAGTCATGTTTGTCTCTTGTGAGATGGAATAGAAGATGATGGAACATCTAAGCCTAGCCTCATATCATCCATACATAAATCTAAATAATCACAAATTTTAGGATTAGTCTTTGGAAAAACATCATCATTCTCCTCAATCACTAAAGGATAATATTGTGAACTAGAAGATCTCACATCCTCATCAAACTTCACAATTTTTCTTACTACTATCTTCTTTTGTGTTGGATTGTAGATCATGTAAGCCTTGAAAGTCTTACTGTATTAAAAAAATATATTCTTCATACTTGAAGGTTCCAACTTTGTCCTCTTCTCCTTAGGCACATGCATATAAACTAGACTCTTAAACACACAGAGAGGTATTTAGTTTCACGCTAGTAAATGTCTCTTATGGTTTCATTTCCTTCAATATCTTGTGAGGACACTTTCTCAAAATGAATATTTCTATATTACAAGCTAGAAATATAGAGGCTTGTAATATAGAAATATTCATTTTACCACCATGATTTACCAAATCTACTTGCAACTTGTAAAGATCTCCTATATGAACCCCTTTTTCCACAACTTAGGTTTTTTTTTATAAATATGACATCATGAGCATCAAACTTGGCCATATAAATAATATTTTTCATACATGATATTGAAAGAGTATTCTTCCTCAACCAAGGAACAAACAAAACATTACTCAACTCAATAACATCACATGAAGGTGTTCGGAAGGAAATGGAGCCAAATCCTCTCACATGATAAGTGGCATCATCACTAAGATACATATTTGTGCCTCCCTTTTTCTCGTGAATCCTATTGAATAAAGACATTTAATATGCCATATGTCTCGAAGCTCCACTATCCACATACCATACAACATTAGACAAAGTGTTATATGAAAAGCAATAAACCACATCCATATCCATCCAGGAAAATATGCAATATGAAGAAGAAACAACCCTTCCAAGGGTCAAGGTGCTTCTCTCAAGAAACCTAGAGTTTGTAACCCAACAACCTCAACAAGGTCAATCACATCTATGAGGTGATCGTCAGTATAAATACAAAATCTCTCAGAGTGATCGTATCCTCAATAAACTTTCATACCATGTAGAAACTTTTTGAATTGGAGATTTAATGCAAAACAAAAAAAATAACCTCTAAACCTAGAGGTTTCCCAAATATTTATCCTGTGAATTTCAAACTTATGGGTGTTTTGAAATATAGAGAAAAACAAATACAAAAAGATAACAATATTTCACTTCCTAATAGCCCAATCTTCTTGGAAATCCAAAGAGAAACAGTTTTAAATTGTCTTGATAAGTTTCATCCCTTAAGGGAAACTTATCATACATAAACCATATCTAAAAATTTACTTTTACGACAATTATAAGAGCAATGAAAAAAATATATAGAAGCAAAAAAACAATCCTTAAATTCTTCAATTATAATGCCAAATCACTCAACAAATTGTCCTTTTACCTATGTCAAATCAACAAGACATATATAGTTGTAAATAAGAATACATGAAGAACATGTATGGATGAAAATCAAATCTAGAAATTGCATGAGTTTTGGACAACTAAAAATTTCATTGATATGCTCAAGATGAAGTTCATGTACATATCATATCGTTCTCTTAAGGCTAGTACAAATGAATAGCTCTCCAAAACCCTATCTAGGGTAAAACAAGAAAAACCCTAGCTCAACCAAGGAGCTCCAACATGCAAGAATCACTCCAACAATTCCTCCAAGACAATACATCATCTTCTCTTATTCTTCTTCACCAAATATATCCTAGGGTTTTATAAAAAAACCCTAATCTCAAACCTCCATGGGACAAATCCTAACCTTAGACTTCCAAGATGCTTCAATAAAAAAAAAAAATCCAGCAACTCAAGAGAGAGAGAGAGAGATCAAGTACAAATAAAGACTAAGAGAGAGAGAGAGAGAGAGAGAGAGAGAGAGAGAGAGAGAGTACAAATGAAGACTAAGAGAGAGAGATATATAATACTTGTGCACACTCCTCCTCAAGATTATATCTATACAAAAGAGTGAAATATATGATGATTGAATGAATGTTGGATCTATATGTGAAGGACTCTTGCATTCCTCTATATATGGGAGGTCCCTAATGCATTTGGGGTGTGTTAAAAAGGTCAAATTTTGTGAAGGCCTAGATGCCTTTAGGGAATGATAATAAGGTGGAATTTTGTGAAGTCCCATATGCATTTAGAGGGTGTTAGAAAGATCATTTTTTGCAAAGGCTTGTATGTTTTTTTGACATGTTAAAAATATTAAAATTTATGGAAGTTTCGATGCCCATGGACAAGGTAAAAAGATCGAATTTTGTGAAGGGTGTAATGTGTCAAAAAGATCAAATTTNTTAGAAAGATCATTTTTTGCAAAGGCTTGTATGTTTTTTTGACATGTTAAAAATATTAAAATTTATGGAAGTTTCGATGCCCATGGACAAGGTAAAAAGATCGAATTTTGTGAAGGGTGTAATGTGTCAAAAAGATCAAATTTAGGCATGTTAAAAAGATCAAATTTTTCTAAATCCTCATTGCCTTTAGGGATTCTAAAAAGATCAAATTATGTGAAGGCATTGATGTGTTTTGTGATTGTTAAAATGATATAATTTTATGAAGACCCATATAGCTTTTGGGCATGTTAAAAAGATTGAAGTTTGTGAAGGTCCTAATGGATTTTGGGGGTGTTAAAAGGATCCAATTTTGTGAAGCCATCGATGCCTTTGGGGGATGTTAAAAAGGTCATTTTTTTAAGGCCTTGATTCCCTTGAGGCATGTTAAAAAGATAAAATTTTGTAAAAGGCCCTGATATATTCCTTGGGTGATTAAAAGATCAAATTTTGTGTAGACCCCAATGCCTTGCAAGAGTATTATAAATATCAATTTTTATGAAGGATCTGATGTCTTTTGGGAATGTTGAAAAGATCAAATTTTGTGAAGTTCCTAATGACTTACTATCATCTTAAAAATATCAAGTTTTTCGAAGGCCCTGATACATTTCCAGGGTGATTAAAATATCAATTTTTTGGATGGCCCCAATGCCTTTTGAGCATCTTAAACATATCAAATTTTGCAGAGGCTTTGATACTTTTTGGGGTTTCTAAAATGTTCAAATTTTATGAAGGCCCCAATGTCTTCCACACATGTTAAAATGATTGAATTTTACAAAGACCCCTATGTTTTTTAGGCTTGTTAAAAAGATCAAAGTTTGTGACATTCTTGATGCCTTTTGGGGGTAGGAAAAAGATCACATTTTGTAAAGTTGTTGATCAATGTTCATGTGATTTAGTCTCTTCATGTGAATATTTTATTCAAGAATAATCATGTTCCTCTCTCAACACTACAAGGAGAAGACCTTTTTGCGAAGGTTTTTACAAAACCTCCCCGAAAAATTTATCCCTCAGTTGTTTATAGCAAAGGTTATTAATGTAGGCGGGCGGTTGGAGGACATAATTTCACACCGAGGATGTCGATGATGAGTGCCTTTGAGCGTGTTAAAAATATCAAGTTTTTTGATGGTCCCAATACCTTTCTAGGGTTATAAAAAGATCAAATTTTGTGAAGGCCTTGATGCCTTTTAGGTGTGTTAAAAAAAAACATTTTTTGTGAAAACCCTAATTCCTTTCTAGTGTGTTAAAAATATATAATTTTGTGAACGCATTGATGCCTTTTGAGTGTGTTCAAAAGATGCCCTTGATGCCTTTTAGGTGTGTTAAAAATATTGAATTTTGCAAAGACCCTAATGTTCTTGGGGCATGTTAAAAAGGTCAAATTTTATGAAGGTCTAGATGCCTTTAGGGAATGCTAAAAAGGTGGAATTTTGCAAAGGCCCATATGCATTTCGAGGGTGTTAAAAAGATCATATTATTAAAGGCTTGTGTTGGGGTCCTATAATCATAGGTAACTTGACTCTTCATTTTCTTATTTGGCATTTCCCCCGTGATGAAGACATCTAGCTTGGTTGATTCCATTTCCCCCTCCATCTATTTCGCCCAATCCTCCATCACCCTGCTGCATCCTTCATCCACCGCTACGTTTTTCAGTCCCTCATCCCTGCATGAATAAACAAAATTAGGGTGATAAACGAATAATTAGATTGATTAATAGTTGAATTAGTGTAATTAGACTAATAAACTAGGTTAGTCTTGTTAGCAATTAATTAATTAATAATTAATAGTTAAGTTAGTTGTTTAAATTAGTAATTAGGTTAGTGTTGTATTAATTAAACATTAAAATAAAACAATATTAACAAATTATAGAAAACATATAAATTAAACAAAACAATATAAAACATAATTAAAAATAAAAATAAACCAAATAAAAACATATATTAAAATATATAAATAATAAACAAATAATTAACAAAAAAAAAACATAAAACAAAATACAATATAAAAAAACCAATTAACAAAAAACAAAATTAAAAACAAAACATATAATTAAAAATATAAAACAAAAATAAAAAAAATTTAAACTATCCTAAGTTCTACCCATGCACTCCCCCGTACAACTCGGACCCCCCCCTTCACGTCCCATCAACACCTTGGGGGTCCGAGTTGGTGGTATTGGGAGGGACAAATGTCACCTTAGGGTGAACTCTGACCCCTCCTCCCAATACCACTTACCACCTCAGGGGTCCGAGTAAACCAGTATGCCCTCCAAAACCGCCCTTTCGAAAAGTGAAAAAACTGCCTTTTTGCCAGTTCGACCAGTTTTTTTCCGAGGATGATTCTGGGAAAAAAAAGACGAATTTTCAAAAACCGAGAGAGGTTTTTGTTCATAATGGGCCGAAGAACAAAAAAATCTTCCACATTTTTCATAGGTGCCATCAGTTGGGAGAATCAAATCCTTTTCTGATACCCTTTTTCAGGTTTCCGTGTTTTCCTGTTTCAGTCCTGATTTTGTAGGAGCTGTTTCGACGCGCTGGAGACAAAATTGGAGAAACTAAAGGAGTTTTTTGCTCCAGAAAAACTCATATACAATAAACTCCTTCATTTTTTTCACAGATGTCACCATTGAAGAGAAACAAATGTCTGATTTGACCCCTTTTTTGCAGCAGTTCGACCCGTCTTTCATGGCTGACAATTCCAGATTTTTGGGGATTTGTTGCTATTTTTGGCCAAGGTGGTTGAATTCGACCTCTTGAGCTTGGGGAGAGTCTGTTTTATATATTGTAATGATTCAAATGTGCAAGGGGATCAGTCAGGGACCATGATTTAATCTTGTATCAGAGCTCACCAAGCTTTCTGTATTTTCATCAATTCAATAATACAGTCGCACCGGTTACATGATTGTTGTGTCAAATCCATTGGTGAATTTTTTCTCACTTTGATTGTTTTTTCCTCTATTTTCATATGTGTTTCTCTTCTCTATTGTTTTAAAGAGATTTAAGATCAGGATATGTGTAAAAACACATTGTTCCCAGTTTAAAGCAATGTCAATGTTTTCCACTGAAAGTTGAATGCAAAATTATTTACTGCTCTATCTTTAATTCGACTTCTTAACATTTTCCCCCTCTACCATACCTCAAGCCAATGAAGATCCAGTAATTTGCCTACCTTTCCTTGTAAGGCTGTCTGTAGAATTTGTTTTTGATCGAATCTCAGACTATGACTCCATTGCCCATGGTTCCTCATCTCTGCACCTACCCAGCTCAAAAACAAATCCTATTCTTCATAACTAGCTTAATATCCAAATCCAAACAAAGTTATATCAGACAGAGAGATCCCTCTCTAAGTCATGGAGAGATAGATCCTTGACTCGAAGTGGTTTTGATGTTACCTCTGTGACTGCCTCCAAAGCCTTGGGAAAATTATAGGGTGATAACATAATGGCGACCGAACTAGGACTTTCTCTAGTAGTGCACTTCAAGTTCCAGATCTGATCATTGATGGTGGACAGTGACCAGAGACAATAAGGTTGAAATCATTCACCTGGCGACTCCAACCAGCTCCAGATCGGTTCCAATTCAAAGACTTCATTGGAGGAAGACCCTGAAGCATGACCAAGCAATCTGGAAAGAGAAGGTATTCAAGATCAATTTGTATTCAAGACATTTTTGGTTTTATCTGTAATTATGTCCTATCATTTTCCAATCCTAATCAAGAGTATATTGCTGAAGTTTATATTGATCATCTGCAAATTGATGAACCTCAAGAGACTAAGCCCCAAATTGTAGATCATGTACATACTCATACACTTGTGGACATCCCAAATGCACCTGTAGAAAGCCTAGTGAGACACGAGCCTCGTTCTTTATCTCCTACTTTTTCCAAGTTGTCAAACGATTATAAGCCTCTTACTTTACCTCCTATACCAGCAAAAATCCCAGACATATACAAGCCTCTAGATTTTCCTCCTATTCTCCATGACCTCCCTGTCAATTACATCAATAATCTGCCTAGGTTTGATGGAGAAAATGTGAAGATCACTGCTGAAAAACACATCCAAAGTCTTGAGGATTTTCTTGATCTGTTTAAGGTGGAAGATGTTGATGTCTACATTAGAATGTTTGCCCTATCATTGGAAGGTAAATTTAAAAATTTGTTTAAGAATCTTCCAACTGCAAGCATTGATAATTTTCATCAATTTGTGAAAAATTTCCTGGATAGATGGGTGATCATGAGAAATATATTTCTCATCTTAGAAGAGTATGACCATTTGAAAAGACAACCAGGGGAGACAGTACATCATTTTTTAGTAAGGTTCAATAAAGTATATCATGCAATGCCTGCTGATATAAGACCACCCCCAAGATCAACTCACTTGCATTTCCCTGATGCTTTCGATCCAGAGATGTCATTCCAATTAAGAGAAAGGAAAATTGCAACACTTTAAGAAATGAAAAAGATTGCAGTCTATGTGGAAGCTAACTTGCTGAACAAAAAGGCAAAGTTAAAGGCATAAGAGAAAGATATAATAGAAAAGGAATGGATGACATCTTCAGAAGTGAAGCTAGATGTCCTGGCCAACACTGTAAAAGAGATGATGGAAGAAATTAGCAGGAAAAGGGAACTTGTTGTTCAAAGACCTCATATCCCACTAGTTCCAGAAACGACAAAGGTCAATATTCCCAAAAAGTCTGCAGCTCAACCGTGGTATCAGGGAATGAATAATCATAGTTTCATGTATTCAATTCACAATACAGC
>ML785508.1:829314-844501 GCA_009831015.1 Picea engelmannii | reverse complement strand
CTGTTCAGAAAGTGGATTGAGATTTTTGACGGACAATGACTTTCCATTGTGGTTAACATGGGAAGTAGTTTGATTGCTGATGTATCATAGACAACGACTACCCATTGTGGTTAACATGGGGAGTGGTCTAGGGAAGTCTCTCTTCTTGAGGGTTACTCAAGAAGACTGGCCCGCCTCACCGGACAACGGTTTCTCATTGTGGTTAACATGAGGAATGGTCCGTTTTGGAGGTTGATGCAGGACAATATTTTAATCTTGTGGTTAACAGAGGAAATGGTCTGGATAGTCATTCCTTAGGGTTTACACATTCTCTCCAGGGTGCACTTTGATTAGTGTAGGAGGAATGGCCCAGGGTGGGGAATGGTCTAGGCTCAACAATCAGGGACAAACATTCCTTAGGGTTATACATTCTCTCCAGGGCACACTTTGATTAGTGTAGGAGGAATGGCCCAGGGTGGGGAATGGTCTAGGACAAACATTCCTTAGGGTTTATACATTCTCTCCAGGGCACACTTTGATTAGTGTAGGAGGAATGGCCCAGGGTGAGGAATGGTCCAGACTCAGACATTCCTTAGGGTTTATACATTCTGTCCAGGGTGCACTTTGATTAGTGTAGGAAGAATGGCCCAGAGTGAGGAATGGTCCATGCTTAGAAATCAGAAACAATCATTCTTCCTTATTTGATAAGAATAGGGCAGATATCCCATTGCTGATGAGGGAAGATATTCTTTCAAATCTCACAAACATGAGTGAAAGATTGGCCCAGATGATTCAATTTATTTTTAACAATATTTTTCTATGCAGGATGGCATCAGATGATTGTTATGGAGACTGCCTATCTCCAGACAATAGAGATATACTACTGTGGTGGATATGTTCCACTATTTTGAGGCATATATTCTTTCAGATCTCGCAGATGTGAGTGAAAGATTGGCCCAAATAATTCATTATATATCATAACATTGTTTCTATGCAGGTTGCTATCAGATGTTTGTTATGAAGACTATATGATAGTAGATGAGGACTACTGTGGTGGATATGTTCCACTATTCACAACCTTACGTTGCTGATCAAGTACTTGTGTGTTTCTTGGTGTGGTAGTGAACCACTAGATTGTAGTTATGTACTACTATGGATAGACACAGTTGTGTTCTGTTTTTGTTCTAACTGCCTTGAAGACTATCAACAGTTTATTGGAAATAATCACCATCCAGACAAATGATGAACAAAGATTTTTCTAGACGAAAATTGGTTTAGAGAATTTACTCCTCTAGATTATAAGAGTGGTTCTTGTATAACTCTATGGTGTGAGTGACTTATCCAACATCATGTCTAATTACTCAGATGAAGTATGGTTTCGAGAGATGATGCAACTGATGGTGATGATGATGCTCATGATCTAGTCATGAGATAGTCTAGACGACTATATTGATGCTACCAGGTAAATGGTATGTTTTTGTGCTTAGGTCCATTACCTGTAATACCTCCCTAGCTAGGAGGGAGTGTTGATATTATGGTAGCTACGGGAGGTATTTACCTCCACATGTGAACCTAACGAGAATAGAAGACTCCAGAAAGTAAGAGAAAACCCTAATGAGTTGGCTAATAACCCTAGAAGTATTGTCGGCTCAAAAAGATAATTTATATTAGGTTATTAGCCTCCAAGAGAAGAAGTCGACCATAAATAATAATAATATATTGAACAGACACATATCCAGAAAGAGAAGTCGACCCCAACAAATCTGGCAGAACTAGTATAAATACAAGGCATCAGTTCTCATTTGACAACATCTCAGAATTGCAGTTCCCAGTTTGGTGCGCACGCGTGGAGGAGAGCTACAGGTGCAGCTGCAGCAGCAACAAGTTTTCAGTATTGTCTTGAATATCTCTTGGCTAGGGTTTGGACTATCTGATCAGCTTTTTGTGATGCACTATCCTTGGGGAAAGGTGCGCTACCCTTTGTTTGGCTATCTAGCCTAGGGTTTTCTTCCGGAGGAATTCTTAGTCAAGGTTAAGGTGCTCGGAGGGTGTCTTCGGCCTATGGTTGGGTGACGAGGGTATCGTCAATGGTAAAACGAGCACACCATATTCTATATTCTAACAACTTGATCGGTACGATGATGATTATACCACAATGGATTTTTCAAAGAAATCAACAAAATATGATTGGGAGGAAGAAGATCATTTGCAATCCCAGCAGGACAATCAATCTATACATGGAAATTATGACAACTATGATCACAATGTAGAAAGTCTTGGGGTAAGTGGACATACTTTACCCTTATGCTTCTCTTCTTTTAAATTTTTGAAGGAAAATTTTGAACAAGTGGTAAATATCAAAGAAGGTAAATCTTCTGACGAGATATTGAAGGATGTTAGTGTTGAGAAAGAGGCTATTTCAGATCCAGGATTACAATCTCCAAGTTTCTATGATTTTCAAAGTTCAGGGGAAAATTCAGATCCTGAAGCAGAGTTCGAAACACTGGAATGTAACTCTGTACCATTAGATTATAATTCATTTCAAATTTTGAAGGAGACTCTTGAACAAATGTTGAAGGATAAACACATAGAAAGTCAGGAAATTTCTTTTGAATCAATGCAACAGTCTTGTCAGTCTTTTTAGGATCCAATAGCTGATTGGTTGGATGACCTATGTTTTCAAAATCATTTTTCATTCACCATTCATGAGTTGAAAAGAAGCTATGATCTAGACATGGTTAGACAATCATTTCTATGTTTTGATACAACAACAGTTTTTTCTCAAAATTCATTAGAAAAACCACAGATAAATCAACATGTGCAAAATGGTACAAATGGTATATGTGCATTATCAGATCACATAGTTGAAATGGATAAATTTGAATATCATGAGATAGGTCATGTCTATTATGATCCCATAGCTGTCTACATGGAGGAGCTATTGTTTTCAGAATTCCCATTGATTCCCAAAGTTTCTGGAATTGTCCACAGTCCCAGAACTTTGTGTTGTGAAGATCAGTATGGAAAGCATTTCATGATGCCTATGCAAGTTCTATTTCTGATATTGATTGAAAACATTGAAAGGGCAGAGTCATTAGAGAATTTTCTTGATTGGATGCACTGACATTATTGTATCATTTAAAACAACAAAATTATCAGTAGTGTAGGGTAGGTAATAGTTTTGAATAAGCTCAGTCATTTGAGCATATTTTTCAGTATTGTATATTTTACAGTAGAGTTTGCAGTTGATACTATCTAGTTCAATGTTCAGTCAAATCTGATCCAATTCAAAGATTGTAGCTGTAGTGACTCCATGGCCCAACAAATAAAGCACTAGTATGCATGTTTAGAGGTCTGAGATTCTTGACACCTCATCAGGAGATGCCATCCCCAGGTGGAGCCTATGTTGGGGTCCTATAATCATAGGTAACTTGACTCTTCAGTTGCTTATTTGGCGTTATCCCTGTGATGAAGACATATGGCTCGGTTGATTCCATTTCGCTTGATCCTCCATCACCCTGCTGCATCCTTCATCCACCACTATGTTTTTCAGTCCCTCATCCCTGCATGAATAAACAAACTTAGGATAATAAACAAATAATTAGATTGATTAATAGTTGAATTAGTGTAATTAGACTAATAATCTAGGTTAGTCTTGTTAGTAATTAATTAATTAATAATTAGTAGTTAAGTTAGTTGTTTAAATTAGTAATTAGGTTAGTGTTTTATTAATTAAACATTAAAATAAAACAATATTAAAAAATTATAGAAAACATATAATATAAAACATATAAATTAAACAAAACAATATAAAACATAATTAAAAAAACAAAAAACAAATAAAAAACATATATTAAAATATATAAATAAAAAACAAATAATAAAAAAAAAACATAAAACAAAATACAATATAGAAAAGCGAATTAACAAAAAACAAAATTAAAAACAAAACATATAATTAAAAAAAAAACAAAAAAGTTAAACTATCCTAAGTTCTAGCCACGTACTCCCCCATACAACTCGGAACACCCGCCCCCCCTCCCACGTCCCATCAACACCTTGGGGGTCCGAGTTGGTGGTATTGGGAGGGACAGATGTCACCTCAGGGTGAAATCGGACCCACCCCTCCCAATACCACTTACCACCTCAGAGGGGTCCGAGTAACCACTCTGCCCTCCAAAACCGCCCTTCCGAAATGTGAAAAAACTGCCTTTTTTCCAGTTTGACCAGTCTTTTTCCGAGGATGATTACGGGAAAAAAGAGATGGATTTTCAAAAACAGAGAGAGGTGTTTGTTCAGAACGAGATGAAGAACAAAAACCTCTTCCATATTTTTCACAGGTGCCACCAGTTGGGAGAATCAAAGCCTTTTCTGAGCCCCTTTTTTCAGGTTTCCGGTTTTTCCTGTTTCAGCCTTAATTTTGCGAGAGCTGTTTCGGCGAGATGGAGACGAAATTGGAGAAATCGAAGGACATTTTTGCTCCAGAAAAAATCATATACAATAACCTCCTTTATTGTTTTCACGGGTGTCACCATTGAAGAGAAACACATGTCTGAGTTGACCCCTTTGTTGCAGTAGTTCGGCCCGTCTTTCATGGCGGACAATTCCAGATTTTTGGGGATTTGTTGTTATTTTTGGCCGAGGTGGTTGAATTTGACCTCCTGAGCCTGGGGAGAGTCTGTTTTATATATTGTAATGAGTTAAATGTGCAAGGTTATCAGTCAAGGCCTATGGTTTAATCTCGTATCAGAGCTCACAAAGCTTTCTGTATTTTCATCAATTCAATAATAGAGTCGCATCAGTTACATGATTCTTGTGCCAAATCCATTGGTGAATTTTTTCTCACTGTGATTGTGTTTTCCTTTGTTTTCATATGTGTTTCTCTTATCTATTGTTTTAAATAGATTTAAGATCAGGATTTGTGTAAAAACACCCTATTCCCAGTTTAAAGCAATGTCAATGTTTTCCACTGAAAGTTAAATGCATAATTCTTTACTACTCTGTCTTTAATTCGACTTCTTAACATTTTTCCCCTCTGCCATACCTCAATCCGATGAAGATACTTTAATTTGCCTACCTTTCCCTGTAAGGCTGTCTGTAGAATTTGTTTTTGATCAAATCTCAGATTGTGACTCCATTGCCCATGGTTCCTCTTCTCTGCACCTACCCAACTCAAAAACAAATCCTATTCTGCATAACTAGCCTAATATCCAAATCCAAACAAAGTTATATTAGACAGAGAGATCCCTCTCTGAGTCATGGAGGGCTAGATCCTCGACTCAGAGTGGTTTTTGTGTTACCCCTGTGACTGCCTCCACAACCTTGGGCGAATTACAGGGTGATAATAGCCTGTATGCCTTTTTGGCATGTTAAAAAGATTGAAATTTGTGGAAGCTTTGATGCCCATGGACAAGGTAAAAAAATCAAATTTTATGAAGGGCGTGATGTGTCTCCAATATGATGTAGCTATCCTCAGTAGTCATTTTTAGGTCAATGTTTCAAATCCATATTAAGATTCACCATTAGGACAATGAATCAAAGGAAAGGAATGCATATTAGATCTATTAATACAAGTGATGTGGGATAGATAATAGAGGATTATGTCGACTAACCAAAAAATAAATATTAATTAATAATAGAGGTTAATAGAAAATGAAAATGAAAATATGAATTATAAACAAAAAGTGTAAAACTATTAATGAATTTTGAATAAAATAGTAAGAATTAAATTAACATCAATAAACCTTTTTTTTGGTTGTAAATAAGAGTAGAAAACTATGTTACTGTAGAAAATATAATACAAAATAGTGATCCTGGTTCTACCAAAAGGAAACCAGACCAGGAATTCACCTTACTATTTATCCTTGATCACATGTCCAGAGGTTACTGGTCTGCCAAAACTGGAAACTAGACCTGTCCTCCCTTTTAAAGTTTGAGAGACTTATCCACAAAAAATAGAGAGAGAGCTAACTATCCGATCAACTGAGTCCTGGGCATATCTGCCTGACCTTTGGACAAGAACACCAAAGACTACAACTACCTACTATGCACTCAACTACAACCTGGGAATAACTGCGAGTACAAATAAAAGGAAACACAAACATAAAACTAAAAAGAGTTAGAGCACCTAGGAGGGGTCCGTCTCCCCACCAACTTGGCCTTTGTTGTCCTCCTTTGAGGATATTGTCCTGGTCCTTCGGATTTGAGCCGGTCCTCCTTGGCCATATACGGGTGTTATGTCCAAATGATGGACGTATCTCAAGAACATATGGCACTACGCTATGAGCCTCTCTTGTTTACTTTGCTGGTTCTTCTCTACTTCCACTAACAACTTGACGATGGTTTCTAACCCGTTGATTCGATGATGAATTTATTCTAGCATGGGTTTTATCTCACAGTGGTCATCCTTGCGTGCTTCCTCCAGGTCAGTCTTTACCTTTCCTATCATCATTTTGGTGACCCACGTCGTCTCCACCATTTTGTAATAGAGGGTATCCCTAGGGCGGGTGGCCCCCAAATATTTTATCCAATCAAATTCCTGGGCGATCTCCCCCCACTCATTTCCATTATGCTCCTCCTTGATCTTCTCCTCCCACTTATTCACTTCTTCCTTCCCTTTCTGTGAGACAGTCATCTGGAACATGTTTGTTGCATCTCATGCAGCCTGCTCGATTCTCGTAAATCACCTCGAGCTTTCCGGGATCTCCTTCCCCTTGGGAATTCTCTTCCTCAAGGTATGTTTCATACGTGCCATGCCATTATTCCTACCCGAATCTCTACTATAACCTTTTTCCTGATACCTCACTCTACGTCTCCCCTTAACTGACCTGAGGTTGGGACTATACCTTTCGCCATTAGCTAAACCCTTCTGGCTATAGCCCTGTCTGCAGTTCTTCGTCTTGTAATGGTACCTTTTTTGATTCCCTATACCTCCTACTAATTCTTTACGGAGGTGGTGAACTCGACCCTTCTTATTATCGGGTAAGGAATATCGGGCCATTATGCTACGATCACTTCCCTGACCCTTGATTCTATCCCTGTTATCTCTGTATCTGGACATTATGGGTCCCGTACTTGTCCTGGGGGCCAATGACCCTCCCTTGATTACCAACATCTCAAAACCCCCTATATCGTCATGAATGTCCAACCTGCTACTTAAACTCTCTCCCGCACTATATTATCTATCCTTTCTGTTGGTCGGTACTTCCATCAGTCTACCCACTTGCTTCCTATCTTGTTCCCACATGATAGCTGGGGGTCAGGTGTTGTGAACATTATATGCCTCCTAGGTCCCACGCCAGGTCGAAGAGCCCCACATCATCCCTGATGTGACCATCGTCCCTAAAGCTTCCACCATGATCTCATTTCTCCAAGTGGATGCAGTCTGATCTGAGTTGACCCCTTGGGATTCTGTACCATACCTAATCCAAGACATATCCCTTTTTGTTCACTCCTTAGTTGGCTAGCATGTCCACCAGCGCATTAACCGACCTACGTATCCATATAAACTCTATGGTGTTCAAGGTTTGCAGGTGCTTCCTGATTCTTTGAAGGTTGTACGCTAGATGCCAATGCCTTAACACCTTTCCGACCTTGGTTCCATACTGAGGTTTTTTCATTGTGTCGATGACCAGTGCCAAATCTCCCTCCACTATGACATTCACTAAGCCCTCTCTATGTAGAATTTCTAGGCCTAGTTCCAGAGCTCCAAACTCTACCGCATTGTTTGTATAGTTGCCTATGCTCCCAACATATAGACGTATGATGATCCCTCCACTATCTCTTATTACCCTACTAGCTCCTACTAATCCATGATTTCCCTTCTATGCCCTGTCGAAATTTAGCTTGATGAAAACTGTCAGAGGCGGAACCCAGGTATTGACTCCTACCTGTATCTGTGGAGCACGGGGCATAGATATGTTAAGGCTCCATTATTTCAATTGAAACATTTCCAGAATTTGTATATCTTGGCTCGGGGTCAGGTTTTTGGAACTGTTAAGATTAAATCTCTGAACTGTCTCTTTTATTTGGGTTATAATATTATCCTTTAACCTAGAGGTTGGTTGGCTTTCACTCCTAAAATTTTTCTTGTTTCTTTCTTTCCAGATCGCCCAAATTACCATCCCCGATGTTATCCCCCAGCACGAGTTAACCAACTCATTATCACTATACCTCTCCTTCCAGTTCTTTATTGTGGCTCTGATACCACCCCTAACCCTATTTGATTGATGGTAAATTATAGCCACCCAATCCCAGATCTCAGTTGTATAGTTACACTCATCTAGGAGGTGATCAATCGTTTCTTCCTGGATTTCAAACAGATGACATCTTGAGGGTCCATTGAATCCTCTTTTTGTTAGGCTCTCCAAGTTCAGGATCTTCTTATGGAGAATCAACCATTTGAACATTTTAATCTTGGTCCATTGAGGGTAATTCCAGAGCCTCTCCCAGTGGGGTTTTGGATTTTCTTGGTCCTGTCGTGCTATATAGTGTCGGGATTCTTTTAAATTGAATTCCCCTCCATTTTTCCTTCCCCATCTTAATTGATCCTCCTCATCTGAGAACCAAATTTTCCTCTTCCCCAATTCATTCTCAATCTCTTTTACCATTGGGGCTTCCTGAGCTCTATTTTGGGGTTGTATGTTGTCCCAAATTCTCCATCTGGTGTTCTCCTCCATTTGTTTCCAGTACTGATAGAATTTCATTTTCCATTGCCCAATCATCTCTTTCTTAATAACCTCTTTGTCTTGGTTTTCCATTCTTGGTTCCTGTTGCCAAGCATCTTCCCAAAATCTTGTTGTTCTCCCATTCCTAATTTCCCAAAAACGATGACCCTGCATCCATTTTTATTTCTCCAGGCTAGATTCCAGATGGCTTAACCTTCCCCTGTTCCCATGAACCTTATCATCTTCTGGGGGTTGACACCTAGGGCATATTTTTCTTTCCACAACTTATCCCATGGAACTGAGATATCTTTTACCCATCTCCACCACAATTTTACCCCATAGGCATCGTTCGTTACTTGAGGGTCTTGTAGCCCGAGGCCCCGTTTTTTCTTTGCTCTGCACAATTTGTCCCAAGCCACCAGAGCCCATTTGTTTTTATCCTCAGCTCCTCTCCAAAAGAGGTTTCTCTGGATTGCTCTATTTTTTGTAAGATGCCTTTTGGGGCCGAAAAAACCGATATAAGATAGGAAGAGATTGCTTGTAAGATTGATTTTGTTAGGTTAAGAGTTTTGTATGTCCAATTTTTAACCCTCTCTTGCATCTTGTTGATGATCCCTTCCCATGTTGTATTCCTACAAGCCTTGTCCTTTAGGGGCACCCCCAAATACTTCGTTGGGAGTGTTTTCCTCTCAAACCCCAAAATATTGGCCAGGTTCCTTTTGACTGCAAGATTTGTGTTGAAAAAGTAGATCATAGATTTAGAGTGGTTTATTTCAGCCCCAGAGGCTTCTCCAAACTCTGCTAAAAAAAAATTGTACGCCATTGCTTCCTTGACCGTGGGAATTTCGTGGATCATGGTATCGTCCAAAAATTGTTGGTGCGTTGAGGTTGGGCAGTCTTCATATGGTTTTATGCCTTTGATTTCATCTTTGACCATTGCAGTCTTTATGATTCTGCTTATCCCTTCCATCATTAAAATAAACGGGAAAGGGGACAAAGGGTCCCCTTGTCTTATACCCCTAGAGGGGTAAAATGGTTTGGTTGGTGATCCATTTACTAGTAGCGAGAAACTAGTTGTAGACACTAAGTTGATTACCCATTTAATCCATTGCTAGTCAAACCCAAAGGATTCCATTGTTTTCTCCATATAGTGCCAACTTATTTTGTCATACGCTTTGGCCAGATCCAACTGTATTATCATTCTCGCTTTCTTTTTACTTTTCAGAGTATGTATTATTTCATGGGCTTGTATGATGTTATCCAGTATCTGCCTCCCCTCCACAAATCTCAACTGTTCCTTTGAGATCAGAGTGGGGAGTAGGGGTTTCAATCTATTAGCTATTACTTTCGAAATTATCTTATACACCACATTGCACAGGGCTATCGGTCTATAACGATCAAGGGTTCTAGCTTCATTTTATTTTGGGATCAGAGAGATCATCGTGGCGTTTGGGGATTTTAGGATTAAGGTTGAGCATCTAGAGTCCTCCACTATACCATAATTATCATACTTAACCACATCCCAATAAGATTTTAAAAAGTCCACTGTGAATCCTTTTGGGCCTGGGGCCTTTCCATTTGGCATCTCCTGGATCACTTGGTCGAATTCTTCCTTTGATATGGGTTTGCATAGGTTGAAATTGTTCTCCTCAGTCGCCAACTTAGGGATATGCCTTACAATCCTCTGGATTACTTCAGTCCGATCCAGGTTGGGTTCTTTGGCTATCTCCTAGAAATGTTTGACCAGAGTGTTTTCAATGTCCTGGTGGGACTCTCTCTCTATCCCATCCTGGTCTCGGATCTTCAAAATTTTGTTATGAGATCTTCTCACTATAGTTGATTTGTGGAAGAGCTTAGTATTTCTCTCCCCTTCCTTAAGCCAATGAAATCTAGACTTTTGTCTCCATAGGGTCTCTTCTTGTTTGCATCTGACTTCCCAGTCCTGGAGTAATTGGTTCTCCTCTTTTTTCCTCTCCTCAGTGTAGCCTTATTGAATACACTGCTCTTTAAGCCTTCCCATTCTTTCCTCTATCAATTTTTTAGCCTGGTCTATGTTCCCGAAAACTTCTTTGTTCCACTTCTTTAGCTTCTCCTTTATGTGCTTGAGTTTTTTCTGAAGTCGAAACATTTTTGTCTGTTATTCCCAGATTTCCTCTTGCCACCAAGATTCGATGTTCTCCTTAAAGGTTGGGTGGTCAATCCAGAACCTCTCGAACCTGAAAGGCCCGTTCTTTGGTGTTTCCTGAAAGTTTACCTCCAGACGAACTGGCCAGTGATCTAAGCCCCCTCAGGGGAGGATGTTGCCTTCCAGAACTAAATCTTGCAATATTATTGATTCCGGGACTAGAAACCTATCTAGCCTCGTAGCCACCTGGTGGTGTAGATTTATTTTATTGTTCCAAGTAAATTGTCCATTACTATTCCTAATGTCCACAAGTTTCATTCTTTCAATGAAAGTTGTGAACTCCTCAACATCTCTGTCCAATCTTTTATTGGCCCCTTTTTTCTCATCCAGGGTGGCTATAATGTTGAATTCTCTTGCTAGAATCCAATGAAGGTTGTTATTCCGCTCCCTTAGGTTTTATAAATATAATATAATTCTTATTTTATCTTCCATCATTTGGGGTCCATATACATTGGTGCATATGACCTCCTCTATATTCCTTATCACTTGCATCTTTACAGATAAAGATTGCCTTGTGGCTTCTGCTGTGAGTAGATTCACCGATTGTGGATTCCACAGGGTGAGAATGCCTCTCGCAGTGTTTTGAATATCTATAGTAAGAAACCTGTACCTATTCCAATACTTCTTACTTATTATTTCCATTCTGTCTATATTGCATTTGGTCTCTTGAATGAAGCAAGTATCTGGTTGTTCCATCTTCAACCTTTTTTTAAGGTTTTTCTTTTCTAGGGCTATTCAAGCCCCTTATGTTCCAATTTATAACCTTCATTTTAAACATGTGAGGGGGAGTTAGGAAAAATATTTTTGATCTAACTTGAGTTTATCAGAAGCGCTCCTAATTCCTGTAGGGATACGCTATTTGATTTTCTCCCTTTCTTTCGTATTTTGTGCTTTGGTGAGTGTTGTGGCTGACCGTCTCCTGTCTTGATGCCCAGGTTTCCTATTTATCCATGCATGTGTTTGGTTCCTCTGGTTTTTGCTTCCTCCCTCAAAAGGAATAGGTATTGGATGCGATCCAATTGATCCATAGGTATATTGTTGACTCCTTGCTTTTTCCATTGTTCCATTATATTCATGACGTCTATCCCTTCCCTTTCCACGATATCTCTTAAGTTTGGGTATTTTGTTCCAACCTCGCTTGGTGTCATTTTAGAATCTCCATCTGCCTCCTGCATTGGGGTATTTGTATCTCTGTTTCCTTCTCCAGTTGATCCCTTGTTGTGCCCATGATTTCCTTGAGGGTTTTCATTCTCTATAGTCTTATTTTCTTCATGTTTGTTTGTCTCCATTTCCTTTCGCCTTTTTTGTTCCTCCTCTCCCCCCTAATTTGGGTTTCCCAGTCCTTCGAAGMTATTCCCMAATTTTTCCTTTCTCATTGTGGGGGGTTTKCCTTGTCTTCTATTTCCTTTGTCTTTGTAGTTTGGCCTAACAAAACCTTCCTCATCCTGGTGTTGTTTTGAGTTTTCCTGCTCCATTTTTTTTGTTTAGCTGGGCATTCTATTAGTAGGTTCACRTGTTCATGACACCTTYTGCATCAAAATGGGATCTGTTCATAGTCTATGCTTTGGATCCATTCCTCATCCCTAAACTCCATACATATTATCGCCGGTAGTGCCCCCGAGACATCCATCTCTATACAAATTCACGCATAGGATGTATACTTTCCTTTTAATGTTGCATCAGACACCTTAACATATTTCCCCAACTTATTTCCTATAGCTTCAAAGGTGGACGACAATCAATAATCCAGTGGGACGGAGTATAGCTTGAGCCAGGATGAGACACATTTAAAAGTCTCCTTTTCTAGGGAGAAGTTTTCCTTCCAAGGTCGCATGTATAATCCCGTTGATGCATGGAAATAAGGTCCCCCCTCAAACACCTTATCTCTGTCTTCTAAATTCATGAAGATTGTTGTAAAAAATCCTTTAGATCCAAGGTGGATATCTACTTCTCCGCTTGCCTTCCATTGATACTTTATCTAGTTATGCAGGGTCTTTTTTGTGGGACACAAACCAATAAACTTGCAGATCAGGGTGTGCGTCTTCATATGGTCTCTTAAGAGTTGGGTCTAGGGATCTTCTAGAATCACCTTTGGGATTATCATCATTTTTTGTTTGCATGATTTGTTCCCTCCTCCCCCACTTGGGTTTGTCGACTCTGTCGTACTTCTTTGGTCTTCCTTGGTCTCCTCCCCCACTCGTTCTTTTTTTCCCTGGTTGTCCTCATTAAGTTTCTCTGGCCCCGTGATCCAGGTGGATATCGGTGGCCACCCACCTTTTCCAACTGGCTCAAAACAATTTTCTGGAAAATTTGGCAATTTACTATTTTTAGTAGCTTTTAACTTCCGAGGCCATTTTGAGGGCCCAAATGAAGGTTTTTAGATATAGAGGTTCTCAATGATATCCAAAGGAATAAATGAGCCCCCAAAATGAATCTCCTCGACGATACCTTTCCAACGAGCTATCATACACCTAAAACAGAGATCGTATGCAAAAGTTACGACCCCGGGAAGTTGATGTACTAACTTAACCAAACAGGGCCCACATGACTTTTGGCATTTCATCTCCTAGGGTTAGGTTTTTGGATGTCTAGGACTTTTGAAATTCCTGTTTATTGTAAAAAGGTCTTCAGAGCCTCATTGTAATCTTCTTCTTGCGAATGCAAGTAGCCGTCACATCTCTTCTTCTTTTCAGTGCATGTCCCCGACGAGGTCTGAGTATAGCAAGTTGGGTCTCGATCTTGTCTCTCTTGAGGACAATCACTCTCGCACACCCAAGAAACCCGCAATGGCAGAAGAAAAGAAAAACAACGAAGCAGATGATCCTATTAGTTTGTTGCTTGAGCAAGCTCTCACGTGACAGAGGGACAAAATGATGGAGAATTTTTCCCACATCCTTCAACACCTGCTGATAGCAACAGACACATCTTCATCAAGCGACCACTTTGGAGGCACCTCGCCTTTCAAGGTACAAGTTAATTTTGATATTCCTGTATTTGAAGGATAGATAGATGCAGAATCCCTAGACAAATGGTTAAATCTGCTAGAAGGTTATTTCTCTATTCACAAATTTTTCGACAAAGAAAAGATCACCTTCGCACTCGCCCCAAGGAAACAACAACCACTATAGCCTCGCCCCAAGCACCTTCTATCCAACAGAAGCAGGTCAATAAGGTTGCAACAAAGCGAAAAGATTCCTTCTGCACACCATCCTCTCATGTAGCCCGACTTGTTGAACAACCTCAGCCTCAATAGGCTCGTGACAGACTTCCACAAACTGAGCAGTGTGAAATCTCCAAAAAGGCAAGCAACTCACCAAGATGCAGATTCAACAAACGCTTTTCCCTCTCCCCTGAGAACTCAACTCAATAGGGAGCATTGCTTCCTAAGGAGGGAGGATTGATCTAGGTGGATATTTTTGGCCACCCACCTTTTCCGACTAGCTCAAAACAATTTTCTGGCAAATTTGGCAATTTACTATTTTTAGCAGTTTTTAACTTTCGGGGCCATTTTGAGGGCCCAAATGAAGGTTTTTCGAGATCGAGGTTCTCAATGATATTTGAAGGCATGATTTATACCCAAAAATTAATCTCCTCGACGATACCTTTCCAACGAGCTATCATACGCCTAAAATAGAGATCGTATGCAAAAGTTACGACCCCGGGAAGTTGATGTACTAACTTACCCAAACAGGGCCCACATGACTTTTGGCGCTTCATCTCCTAGGGTTAGGTTTTTGGATGTCTAGGAATTTTGGCATTCCTGTTTATTGTAAAAAGGCCTTCAGAGCCTCATTGTAATCTTCTTCTTGCGAATGCGAGTAGCCATCACATCTCTTCTCAGAGATAAGCTGCCACCATTCTATCGAGTCTTTCACTTTGCATTTTACAGTCTCTGTACATTTATTTCATTAATAGAAATCATGTATTACTGTATATATTTGTTTATGGTTTCATATCTGATATATTTCTGTTATATTATTGAATACATGCGATATCTCTGTGCATTTCTTTATTATATCTCTGATCTCATTTCGTGCCGAAAATAATCCGGATCAGTGGTATCAGAGCAGGCTGTTCTTGGTCATTTTTTTCAGTGCATGTCCCTGACGAGGTCTGAGTATAGAAAGTTGGGTCTTGAGCTTGTCTCTCTTGAGGAAAATCTCTCTCGCACACCCAAGAAACCCTCAATGGCGGAAGAAAAGAAAAACAACGGAGCAGACGATCCTATCAGTCTGTTGCTTGAGCAAGCTCTCTCGCAACAGAGGGATGAAATGATGGAGAATTTTTCCCACATCCTTCAATGCCTGTCGATAGAAACAGGGGCATCTTCATCAAGTGGCCACTTTGGAGGCACCTT
>ML785508.1:798652-815645 GCA_009831015.1 Picea engelmannii | reverse complement strand
TTGGCACCTTCCCTAATTACCTTTTAACTCTTCCAATTTCAATCAATAAATCTTGTCGAATCTATTTTTGGAACCAAATGATTTTGAGTGCTAACATTTTGGCATCATTGTTGGGGAGTGAGCCATGATTTTTGGTATTTGTAGCATTCAGATACTACGAGATTGGTGTGTGTTTATCATTGCATATTTTGTAATCACTTGGGGACTTCATTTGACCATGCATATTGAGGGATCATATTTGTTGGATTGATGGCACTATCAATAGTGGAAATACATGCTAAATATTTTTTGAGGTTTTTTCCATTAGAATTGGATTCCATATATGGTTATCTTAATCTATCTCTTAGCAGGAAAGAACGTGGCATGATTATATTCCATATTATGAAGGTTTGAAGGGTGAGCTAGTTGATTGTCATCTCGAAGATTTTTATAGGTTTATTGATTGTTTTAATGCGAGGCATGAAGATGTGTTAATGAAGTTGTTTGGATGTATTTGGTTAAAGAAACCCATCAATGGTTCATTCATGTGATACCTTCAGGTTCCATTACATATTTGTTCAAGTTTTTAAGTATATTTTAGATGCAGGTTCAAGGACCCTAATGAAGACGATGATGTTTTTAAGGATGATGTTGATTTTCTCGTTTATTCATCATGGATTGATGATGGTGAGGTTGTTTCTAGCACTACTTTATTACTTTGTTGAAATAGAGTTGATTGAATTTGATAGGGATGCAACAGATGATAGGATTATTGCAATTAATAAATGTGTGTCTCCTTCTCATGATGATTTATTCGATGATTATAAATCTATAACATCTAATACGTTGATATCCCTTATTAGTTGTGATGAATTTAAAAATGAAGTAAGTTTATATTATGACATAGATCTTCTGGTTCAAGTTGAATATTGTTTTCCTAGCAGTGAGGGGGTGATGGCGACTATTCTTATTTTCAAGCAATGTGAAGAATCTATTGATTTGGTAATGGTTTTTCATTTTGAGTTTATTTCAATGCCTATTTTTTACTTTAATCATTGCCTAGATTTATGAGGGTTTGTTGACCCAATTGAGAAATACATAGAAGATCTATTTTAGAGGACAACAAATAATATCCTAAGGTTTTCTTCCCTCTTTCAGATAAGGATGTGCCATTTTATGAAGTGTATAAACAATTATCCTTAGTTTCTTTGTTTTCTCTAATCCTTCACTATACATGGACATGTTCGAATTAGCAACTTTCATGGTTGAGTTCACTAAGGTTTGATTACATAAATCACTTTTTCAAATTCAGTCTCTTGCATGATTATCTTCATTTGTTGTCAAAGTATGTTGATCAGTACTAAGTGACATCAATGCCACAAAGAAAAAAAGAAAAAGAAAAAAAAAGTGGTATTTTCTATCACATAGGTTTAGGTTTAAGTTGATAGATCCAATCCCCTTTTGATTGGATATGTTTTCAATTTTAGGTTACATCTAACTCTAGAGTCAATTTGTTTTGGGTTTCCAATTTTTGTTGAGTTGTTTTCTTCTTATTGTTTTTATTTCCATTTAGCTAACAATTTTTAGTTAATTAGGTTTTCTTTTGGATGGTGGTTGTGATTTCAAGTTAAAATAAATATTTTTGGACATAGTAGGTCGTTAGGATGGGTCATTCCTGAGATGATTTCTACATGTATTAATTCTATTTATGAGAAAATAAAGTTCGTGTGAAGTACATGGTCAAATTTACTTGGGAATAATGTCCTTGTTGAATATTTGAGTCTTAAAGTTGAAAGTTGTGTCATGAGTTGGGTGGATGTCACATTGTTTTATGTCAAGTCCTAGAACATGGTTGATTTGAGTCATTAACATGTTCCCAAGGATTTATTTAGAGATATTCATTAGCTTCAAAGTTTTGGGATTCTTAGCAAGGGGATATTGTCCCCTAATTACAACCAATGTTTACACTAGATTTTGCTATAGGTTCTTGGGTGTTATGTTCTAGCATATGTTCATGGATATTATATGGGGAAAAATCAACTTTACATAGTTTACCATTCAACATTGATAGTTGGTGAGTATCTTGGCCATATGGGTACCTTGTGCATATCTTTATTCTAGCCCGACTTTGTTCCAAAGTTGTAATGTATTAGTTTTGGGGACTATTTAAAGATTAATATTCTAGTGGGAAATGATCACATATTGTGCTATGTTTAGCAGGGTTCTAGTTCATGCTTTTAGAGATATATTTTTAGTACTATTTCCCCTTCCATTAGTTGAATATAATATTTAATGGTAGTGAGGAGTGGTTCCCTAAGTATTCTCTAGTAATTATTCTATTCTTGAAGGAAGAACTCCTCACTGCCCCTCTAGTAATAATTTGTTTTTGTATTTGTTTGAGTTCTCTTGTTCAAACACCCCATGTTTTGGTTTGAGTGAGTGTGAAAGATAATTTTTTTCATTGAGACGTAGAGGTCAAGCTCATCATGTTCATGTGGAATCATCATTAAGAATTGGTGAAGAGGAGGTTCTTTGGAAGTGATCTGATGTCCCATGGAGTGCTTTTTATTTGAAGCCAATAACCCCAAAAATTTGTAGTACTTGCATCTTTGGAATAAAGGAAACATTTTATTTGGTTGATATATCTCAGTTGTTGAATGTGTCTTTTGATTCACTTGAACTTTTTGAATCAATTAACATAGAAACTAATCCCTCTTAATTGAATTATTAACTCCCCAACCCACTAAATTCAAGTCACTATGGTCATAATTGATAATTTCTAGATTTAAATCTTGTTGTGACATAACTACACTTTTAGGGACAAAATTGAGGTGTTCTAATAACATATTTGCACAGTTGCTAGGGAAATTTTTTAATAGTAGCTGTAAATATGCATTTTATCTTGCTATCTAGATTAATTAATTAGAATTTTCATCTTTGATTTTTATATAACCCCAAATACATCTCATAGTTTGGAATATTTTTGGTCTCTTGGGTTCCCACTTTGTTTCTAGATTGCATAAGGGTTCCTCCTTGAGGCTATATCAAGTACTAGCCAAAATTCCAAAGGGATTGTGCAACGTGACATTGACACCTTCCCTAGTTACCTTTTAACTCTTCTAGTGTCAAGTGTTAACTCTCATACAGTCTATATTTGAAACCAAATGATTTTGAGCATTAACATTTTGGCACTATTTTCATAGAGCAAGCCTAACTTCTTTGTATTTGTAGCATTAAGCTACTATGGCATTGGTGAGTGTTTACTATTGCATATTTTGTAATCTAGTGACTCCAGTGGATTTGAATCTAGTTTTTATGATAGTTATTATCACATAGGGACCATGCATATTGAGGGTTCATATTACTTGGATTTATGGTGATATCAATAGTGGAAATACAAGTTAAAAATTATTGGAGGTTTTATCCATTATACTTTGATGCCATATATGGGTATCTTAATCTATTCTTAGTGAGGAAAGAAAGTGGTATAATTACTTTTCATACTATGAAGGTTTGAAGGTGACTTGGTTAACTGACATCTGAAATATTTTGATAGGATTAATTATCATTTTAATATGGGGCATGAAGATGTGTTGTCGGATCTATTTGTGATGTCCTTTGTTCAAGGCACCAATCAATGGTTCATTTATGTGTTACCTTCCAATTATGTTACATATTTTTTTATTGTTGCAAGCATAGTTCATATGTAGGTTCAGGGACTCTAATGAAGATGATGATGTTTCTAAGGATAATGTTGATTTTGTTGATTATTTATCATGGAATGATGATGGTGAGGTTGTTTCATGTACCCATTATTCCCTTGTTGAAAGAGAGTTGATTGAATGTTACAGGGATGAGGTGGTTGATAATATTCCTGCTATGAATAAAGGTGCATGACCTCCTTGTGATGTGTTTTTTACAATGAGCACATTATAACACATATTATGTTGATTTCCCTCAATAGTTGTCTTGAAGTTAAAAACAAAGTATGGTTATAGTATGACATAGAGATTCTATCTCAAGTTGAAGGTGTTCTTTCTAGTAGTGAGAAGGTAATAGTATCTATTCTTATTTTTTAGCAGTAGCAAGAATTTATTGATTTGGTGAGGGTTTCTCAACTTGAGTCTATTTCAACAACTATTTTTAAGTTTATGTGTTTCCTAGATTTGGGAATTTTTGTTGACCTAGTTGAGTAACACATAGAGGATCTATTTTAGAGGACAATAGACAAGAGGCTAAGGTTTTCTTCCTTGTTTTAGATAAGGATATTCCATTTTATGAAGTTCATAATAATTTATTCTTGGTTTCTTTGTTTTCTCTGATATTTCACTACATGTGGACACATGTTTAAATTATTGTATTTCATGGTTGGCTTCACTAAAGGCTCAATTACATAAATTAGTTTTGTAGAGTCAAACACTTGCATGATTGGCTTCATTGGTTTCCAAAATATGCCAAATAGTCATGAGTGGCATGAGGGCCACAAAGAAAAGATGAAAAAAAAGAAAAAAAGAAAAGAAAATAAGGGGTATTTTCTATCACTAAGGATTATGGTTAGGTTGATAGATCTAATCCCCTTTTGATTGGATTTTTTTTGTTTTGTTTCAAGTTTGGTCCAAGTCTAAAGTTAATTTACTTTGGGTTTCAATTTTTGATTTTCGTTGAGTTATTTCTTTCACATTGTGTTTATTTCCATTCAACAAGCGGTTTTAGTTTATTAGGTTTTCTTTGGGATGGTGGTTGTGATTTCAAGTTAAAATAATTGTGATTGGACATAATAAGTCACTGAGATGGGTCATCCATGAGATGCTTTATGCATGTATTAATTATATTTATAAGAAATGTTTTTTTCTTGTGAAGTCCATGGTTTAATTTACATGGGAGCAATGTTGATTGTTGAATATTTGAGTCTTAGAGTATGAAAATGTGTCTTGAGGTGGATGGATGTCACATTGAGTTAAGTCAAGTCCTAGAATTATTTTTGGGAGTTGACTTGAGTCATTGAAATTTTACTAAATGTGTATTTATAGATATTCATTAGCTTCAAAGTTTTGGGATTCTCAACATCCCGCAGGATGATACTACCCTGTAATTGGAACCAACATTAACTCCAAAGTTTCTTACACCCTCTAGAATATGTTCATGGATATTATATGGGGTTGAATCAACATTACATAGTTTACCCATTCAACATTGATGATTTTTTAGTACTTGGGCCATATGGGTACCTTGTGAAAATCTTTACTTTATCCCGTCTTTGTTCTATAGTTGCAATGTATGTGTTTTGGGATTATTTAGAGATCATTTTTCTAAGATGGAATGTAATATCCCGGTTTTAAGTCCCCATATTAATAATGTATTTTTTTATATTTGATGAAAGGTTGGCGATCCTAGTAATGTAATACTTTGAATTGTAATAATAAAATTGCATCATTGGCTGCAAGACAGACAAGGAAAAAGCTATAGGGGGATATGATTCCATGAGAGAGGAGGCTAAAGGGGATAAGCCATTTTATTATATTTTATTCACCAATCTTGGAATTACTTGGGAAAATTGGTTGAATGAGATTCTTTGGGAGGCCACGTGGTTCTTTGTTACATGTAATTATATAAACTATGTTTTTAGTTGTGTTCCTCACTCATTCTCCATTCATTCCTCTTTCATTCTTGTTTGCGTTTGTTCTTTTTTTTGCATGGAAATGAAATATTGGAGGCAGAGAGCCTTGTTAGTTGGATGTATGTATCTACTGGTATTTCCAACGATAAATTAATGCATGTGTGCATGAGAATGATGGCAATTGTGAAATAACTATCTGCAACTAAGAATCCTTGGAGTTTCCAGCATAGATATTTCTTGACCAATAGCACTAGAGCCCTAGAAAGAAGTGAAATATCATGAGGGATTGCATTGCAAAGAAGGGTGTTCATTTATTTATATTGTTCAAGTTGAGAGGGAAAGAGAGATGGAAAACTAGTATTTGTTGTGTGCTTGGGAAAATTGTGAGAGCTTAGTAGCTGATTGTTGTATTTTTAGAGTCGGTTTGGGAACCTATCCTTGTGAATTCATAGCCTTGGCCTAGGGGTGTGTTTTTGTAGAGAATTTATGTGCAATAGAACCTAAGGTTGGGTGAACATTCAACATCTATAGACAGTCGGTGAAGTTTTCTTTAAAAGATAAGTTCCTTGTGTTTCTTGAAAATTATATTTCCATTGTGTATTTATTTCCTTTGTGTGTCAGTTGCAGCACTTATATCGTATGTGCCAACACATGGGACAAACTATAATTATTTAGCAAAGTCTGAGTTGGAGGGTGCTTGGGTGTCCCGAGGAAATTTCTTAAAAATAGGCATTTTTGAGAATTTTGGAAAAATTGGGAATTTTTCTGTACGTGATGATGTGGAGGCCATGTATTGGGTGATGTGGTGATGGTGATATGGACTACTATGGTGGTAGGTTCATGTTCACAGGTCCATGGTGGGAGGTGCATAGTGGCAGGGCCATGATGACAAGTCCACTGTGGTGGGGTGGTAGGATGTGGTTGTGGATCAATACCATAAGTGGTATCATGAATATTGGTAAGTGGTTTCAGAATGTTACCAAATTCCTCGAAACCAATTAGAATGCACCATGTATGTGATAGGTAGTATGGTGGTGTCATACCTTTTGGTTTTTTCAACCCCCTCCTATTTAAACTTTTGAGATCAACCTCAGTCGTTGATCTACTCCCGATCTCTGTCGTCCAATAAAGTGTGGGAATATGTTACACGCTAGGAGGAAAAAGGTGGGGATGGGACCCATGGGTAGCATGTGATAATGTGATGGTTCTAAGTGGAATCCAGTACAAGTGGGGCCCAAATATAATAAAATTTTCTATGTTGAAGAATAAAGGTAAAAGGAAAAGGGTAAGGAAAAGTAAGGAAGAGAAATAAGGAGATAAAGAGGAGGTAGTGATGGAGGATGATGAGGTAAGGTTGGGGTGGTTGGAGGGATGACATGGAATATACTAAGGGTTCCATATGGACCCAAGGTGCAACATCAGTAGATGCCACATATGCAGATGATAGCCTATGCTTAAAAAAAACCATGTTTGGAAAAAAAATCATATTTTGGCCAAAAAATGATCATAATAACCTAGATTGACATGAAATTCTCTAACTATATTCGTAGTGAGGAGGGATACATAAGTGCCAGTGAGGGCCATTGCTCAATTTTGGACCAATTCTCTAGAATTTTCAAATTAATGGGTTTTGAATATAAGAGGAATACTCTTTGACAAAGCCTTTGTTTATGATAAATTTTTTATAGGGTATCAAGAAAGTGGACATGAAAATACCCAATGAGGGAATTGACTAAATTTTAAGGGGATTAGAATGGGGATGCTGAAATAGGCCAAAATCCACTATTCCATGCCACCTTTTGTGGATTTTTGGGATTTTCATAGGAGGAAAAGGGCCCTAGATCACAAAATTGGGAAATTTTATTTACTCGACATTTTATCTACCCATCAATAAAAACACATTTTCTTTAGTGAAGTTTTTCTATAAGTTCTTATTTTGGGAGATAGCCAGTTTTGCTAAAAATTCCAAGTCTAGAGAAATTGTAAAAATGACAAAGTTGCCAATTCCAGTTTGTTGTACAATATTACCGAAGAAACAAATTGATAATATGAAAGTTTTTATGTGTTCACCATCATGAATATTATCAATTCTCAATACACATTTTTTCTTGTTTCTTGATGTATTTTCTTCTAAAGTTGATAGAAGTTGGCCTCCTAATCAAATTGCAACAATGAAGAAAGTGCACAAATTGGGTGAAAATGGTTTTTTTCAAGAAGTCATAACTTTCAACTCAGAGATTGGATCAAGGCACATAAATAGTCATTGGAAAGATGATTCATAGAATAATAGTCTTGAAAGATTATAATTTGGATAAGTGCGATAGGATTCTTGATTAATTGAGAAGAAGAAGAAGGACCTATTGATTAATTGACAAATTTTTATAATATGCTTAATTCTAACAAAAATGATTGCTTGCACATTTTGCACAATTAGTGGTATAAGTATATCAATTCAATCTCAGGATTGTATATTAGAGACATGGACGATGAAAAAAGAACTTTTGTTCATGAGAGAAAAGTCAAAGTCCAACATATAAGTCTGGGTAATGAGGATATAGAATCTAATGGGCATAGGAGTAAGGTGGAGACAAAATAATTGGTAGAAACTATGATGAGTTTGATAGAGGAAGTGAAAGGTTATATGGATAATAATGAAATAATAATAATATCATAGGAGGAGAAAAATCAAATAAATACTTAGTTGTTGCAAATCCTAAACCATTGCAAACACAAGTGAAGAATGGATCATGCTCAAGACATGAGGAAGAAGGTGAACCTCATGAAAGGAGAGATAACTAAATGGGATCCAATCACTCAAGGAGTGCTAGTAGAGCTCATAGCCATCACTAATCACCTACTCATTCATCCAATAAGTTTTATGCCTCTAAAGAGTTCAGGAGTATCCCATAAGTGTCCATTGTTAGGAATTAAAGAAGAATATATGAGTTGGATATCTTGTAAGGAGAGATTAGGAAGATTAAACCACCAACATATGATGGTGAAAATAGAAAGGGATATGATGTTGAAACTTGGTTGATTGGAATCAGAAAGTATTTTCAATTACATAACTATGCATCTAACCTAGAAGCTAGGATTTCCATATATTATTTGCATGGAAAATATTCTAGGTGGTGGGATCAATTGAAGCAAGTCAAACACGTTGATAAGAAAATGATTTCTTGGAAGAAATTCAAGAAAAAATTCCAAAAATAGTATCTTTTAGAGAACTACTATGACAAGAAGAGGCAAGAGTTCTTTGAACTCAAGTTGGGGAGCACGACCATGGAAGAATATGAAAAAAATATTTGTAGTTGTTGAGGTATGTGGGTTTTATCAAGGAGGAGAAGGTGAAAATACAAAGGTTTCTAAGTGGACTTCCATATTTTTACAAAGATAAAATTCAATTCGATGAACCCATAACTTTGGCAGAGACCATTAGAAAGGCCAATTACCTATATGAGAAAAGCAAAGGAAGAGACACTTCAAAAATATTGGAAGGATAAGAAGAAGGATAAATCAAATCAGAGAAGGAAGGGATTCAAACCTCCTTTCAATAGAAAAAATCTTAATACATATTATCAAAATCAACCTACTAAGAATGCATCCAAGATGAGAGACTCCTTGGGAAAAGGGGGAAGGCTACCAATCAAATGTTGGGGATGTAAATAAAATCACATGTCAAAATATTTCCCTCATAGAGAAGACAAAATGAAGACATTGCACAAAGACATGGGAAAAAATATTCCAAGGATATATGTTGCCCTAGAACATTGACAAGAAGAGATTCAATCCCATATGATTGAGGTGGAAGGTAAGATCATAAATCATCCTATTGTTATTTTAATTTATTGAGGAGAAAGCCATAGTTACATTGATCCTAAATTAGTGGATACATTTCATTTGATGAAAAGTAAAATTGAAATATCATGGTTGGTTTAACTAGCCATTGGAACCAAAAGAATGATCAATAGGGCTAGTTGCATACATGCTTGCATTGCCTTCTTCCATGAATGTGCATAATGTATTTCATGTACATATTTTCTGAAAAAAGTATGTGAATGATCCTAACCATGTCATTGATTGAAATTTGATTCATGTGGATCCAAAAGGAGACTTTCGAGTACACCCAGTAAATATACTACATAGGAAGGTCATGGTGCTCCAAAACAAATCCATAGGGTAGATAAACATCCAATGGATATACTACAACCTTGAAGAAGTAACATGGGAGTTGGAAGATATAATGTGAGAGGCATACTTGTAGTTGTTTTTGAATTTTTGATAAAAAAAAATATGTGTACATGTACACCTACATGGTGATATGCACTGAGGAAAATGCCAAAATAATGGGAAGGGGAATGTAATACCCAAATTTTGAGTCCCCATATTAACAATGTATTTATGTATATTTGATGAAAGGTTAAAGAGCTTAACATGTAATACTTTGAATATTAATAATAAAAATGCATCGTTGGTTGCAAGACTAACAAGTATAGAGATATAGGGGGCTATAATTACATGGGAGGGGGGGATAAAGGGGCTAAGCCATTTTATTATATTTTATTCACCCATCTTGGAATTAGTTGAGAAAAGTGGTTACATGAGCTTCCTCGGGAGGAAACATGGTGCATTTTTACATGCAATTATATAAATACAATATCTCCTAGATCCCGATGCATGTGGGATTTGTGCTTTTGAGTAAATATAAAATATAAAAAAATCTCCATGCCAGCTATCAAGATTCGATGAACCCACATGTGTTCAAAATTTTGTGTATCAAATAGATAGATGAAGTGCCAAGTAAAGTTACAGGTGTTTTGATTGCTGCGTTATTAGATTTCAAATTTGGCATCATTGAAGATCCCACTGGAGTTCTTGAATCGTGGATGGGCAAATATTGCTACCGATGGAATAGTTTGTTGTGTGACACCCACAATGGTCGAGTGGTAAAATTCATTCTCCATGCATATCCACGCAACAACAAGGCGCTGAGAATGCTAGAGGTACCATGACAATGAATACGAGGCCAGTATCAGCTTCGTCACATCTGAAGTGGAGAGAAACTTTATCAATGAAATGCAATTCAGGAAAAGGAAACGGTGATCTGGTTTTGAAGCCTAGATTTGAGTTTCTTGTTTTTGAATTCAGGTGGAGAAGTGGATCGAACCTGTTTTGAAACATAAGAGGCTACAAACTCATAAGAGAGTTCGTATAGCATGGAAAGAAAGGTAAAGCTAAATGACTCATGCAAGCCACCTAGTCTGCATCTTGCACTGTCTATCACACCTTATGTTGCAGTGATAACATCTTCAATTCAACCATCTCCTGCACCTACGGAGAAGAGGAGGATTTCCCATGCAAAAGGAAGGAAGGTTTCATCTATTCCCGGGGGCGATTTAAGGAGGCTTTCAAAACATGATGATTGTTCTTCATGTAGAGGAAATTTATTTGAAAAAAACTATGTTGAGCAAGAAGAACCTTGCTATATTTCTCAGGGAGACATATTCACCATATTCTTCTAAGGAAGATGATTGATGAACATGAGTTTGCTTCAGTTTTGGTATCAATTTTGTTTATCTATGATGGCTATACCATATATATATATATATAAGGCCTATACTTGATATAACTATTGATCAGAGGAAATATATATCTATTTTTTCCTAAGATCATTTTCAGTTTTGGTTCTGGAAGTATGTGAAGCAAAGATATCAAAATATGGTTACCAGAACATTGGCAAGAGAAAATTATACAGTCATCATCAGTCAAAGTAATCTATAGGAGCTCGGCCACATCTATTTTTCTTATAATCTGTTTTCCTAAGGGAAGGAAAGCATGTGTATAAATATACAGGTATCATACCCTCTCCAACAGTAAGATGATATCAAAGTTCTGTACATATCATAAGTATAAATGTCTATACTTATTCTTCAAATAAATTTGAATTGTATATACACAGTAACATAGAAGGCTAATCAAAGAAGCAAGGATATGAAGCCTGAGTAATATCATTATAGTCAGTTGAGAGAAACATCATTGGTTCAGAAGCAACAAATATATCAACCTCCAAGTTAGAATTCAATCAATTACTCAAGTATCTCAGTCCAAATTGTCTTCTACAGGTGTTTGCAGCATCTGTCGACCATTTTACACCTATTGTGCTACAAACCAGGGATTTTCCAACGAGGAAGAAGACAAGTTCTAATTTAATTCTATTTTTGGTCAAGGATGAAGGAGATTTCGATGCCCAACTATGATTGAAGTTTCCAGAATATGTAGTCATCCTCCAACATGCAGAGAGAGTTGTTAAAGACCATAGATCATGATAGGATTTGACTCCCTAAAAATAGGATCTTAATCCTATAATCTTGTAATAAATTAGATCATAGACTATTTTTAGCTATTCGATCCTTCTTCTATGGATCTTAGTTATCAATTGTAAAGGCTATAAAGCCAATCATTTCTACAGTGAAAGGGGAGGAAATTGAAGATCCATATGTACTCCTTTTGTAATTAAGACCTTTGAAAATTATGGAATGATAAGCTTCTGTCATGTGATATTGTTCAGACCTTCATTTTCCTTTCTTATTCTGTACTTGTGAGTTTTATCTAATGTTCATTTCCTTGTTTATCTTATGATAGATAATTGTCTTCTTATCTCTGCATAAATAAACAAAGAGTCACAAGTCATTTTCTAGTTATATTCAACCTTGTACATGTGTTTTTTAATAGATGTGATGTTGTTGGCATAGTTAACATTCTTCAGCCACTTCAGTTTGAAAAATTATCTGATCAGTACGTTTTGATAGCCTTGTTTTGTCCTGATGTATTCGAATTTGTCTTGACTAGAAGAGTGAGTGTGTGAGGTGTTCATCTTTGATCCATTATTTTTATACCTTTATTAAAACATTTTATTAAGTTACCAAGCTCATTCCCTTTACAGTCAGGGAAATATTCTTGGAGTGATAACAAAATGGTGTTGTTGTGGGGGAACAAAAGTGAAGTATAGTTTCCCTGGGAAAACGACATAGATCTGACTCTTGATGGAAGACAAGAGAAAGACATAGAGATCGATTGTAATCATCTGCCTGGAGACTCCACTATTAAAGACTCCACTGGGGAGGATCCGATTGTCAGAAATATGAAAGGGCATAAGGGAAAATCCAGGTATCAGTTTATGAGCCTTCTTCATGAGATGTTGATGTTCTTTATCAACTCATTTTTACTTTTCCCTTCACGTATTGAAAGGATCATCTTGTGTTTTGTATATTCAGATGATCATCAATATTATTTTATATATCCATCTTTAGAAGAAGAAGATCTTCATACTGCTTGTATTGTAGATGTTGATTCAATATCTTCACCTAAGCCTATTCATAAAGATAATCTTTGTATTCAAATACCTCTTGACTTTGATCAGCCATGTAACCTTACGAAGGTCGAAACCGATTCAAAACCTAACCAGATTTCATCACCTTTTCCATTACTACTGAGCCTTGTCATCATCTTGTCAATCCTCATGATTATCCCACTGCTTTTCAAACTAAAATCAGAATGAATATGTTCAAACCTTTAAGGCCACCATATCTCCTTAATCCTTATCCTCTTGATTTCCTTGAGTATCTTCCCCATTTTTCTGGAGAGGATCAGGTTGCATATGAGAGGCATTTGGGGTCCTTTGAAAATTTTGTTGATCAATTCGAGATTATTCATGATGATGTAATTATTATGAGGTTGTTCTCAAAAACTTTGTACATAGATGCTGCAGTATGGTTTAAGAGTTTGAGATTTGATTCCATTGGCTCTTGGATCGAGTTGTCTAAATATTTTTCAAATCATTGGGGTGAGAACAAATATTTTGATTCGTACCTCGCTGATTTTTATTCCTTGAGGAGAGAGGAGGAAGAATCTTTGTCTCACTTTAACAAAATATTTTATAACATTTATCATAGCATGCCCTTGGAAATCCGGCCTATTGAGATCACTACCATGGTATACTATGTTATGGCGCAACATTCAAAGCTTGTCCTTCTCCTGTTAGAAAGGAAGTCTTCATCCTTAGCATGTTTATTTGAAGATTCCCAAGAAATTGAGGAGAATATTTGTGCTTCTAAGAGATTTCGAGATCCAGTTTACTTTGAAGATCTGCATGCACAGGAGCAAGGACGCTATCAGTATGTTTTAGTTTTTGAGCAAGAAGACAGTGAGTATGAAGCAGATCTTGAACAACAACAAGGATGAAGTATATGTCAAATTATGAATTAGATTCTTCAGTGTTTGCAGATGTTTCTATGGGCATGTATGCATGTGAATTTTATTATCAATTTGCAAACAATGTTGATCATGTGGTAACCAATGATTGCATAAGAAACTATATGTTCTGAGTTGATCATAATCCATATGATTTAAACCCTGTTTTATCATCATCTTGTGATCATGATTTTGAAGAGAGATTTGTTGCTACTGATGATCAAGATTTGATCACAAGAGAACTAGAAAGTCACCTATTTGCAAGCAGAGAGGCCTTTATGGATGAGGCATTCATCGATCAGTATTTTTCTTATCTTGGTTTCAAGGATCTAGTTGCAGCCTTGATGGAGTCATATGGTTCAGAGTACGTGAAAATTTCAGATTTCTTTAACCCATCATCACTTCCGGGTGAGTCTTGTTTCCTGAAGGAGTTGTTATCACTATTGTTACATTTCAAACATCATTTATTGATTAGTGGTATGGATGAAATATTTTAAGTTTTGAAACTAATTGAATGGTTGTTATGGATTTTTTCCTTTACTTGACCAAGTTGCAGAACTGGTTAGAAGTAGAGTAGCATAGGAAATAAAGCTCACTTCTCGAGCATTTTTTTTCCTTCAAGTTTTTCAATAGATGCAGTAGCTAGTTTTCTTGAATAAGTGGAAGGTTTTGAAAGTTTGCAGAGACTGGTTGACTATTGACTCCATAGCCCAATGGAAAGGCCACTGGAACTGTTAAGGTTCTTGGAGCCTCATAGGGAGGTCTCCATCCCAGTTGGAGCCAGATGTTAGGGCTCAAAATGTGCTCTTAAAATTTTTAAGCCCCTTCATCATTTCATGCTTGACTTATCAATTTCCTTTGGTTTTTTCTCATTGTTATAATCCTCAAATATTCCATTGAGCCTTGAAAATATTGATTTAATCACCTTTTCCCGTGAACCCTATGGTATTTGTCTTTTGATGCCATGTATATTCCAAATTGACACAAATAAATGTTATTTATTCTAAAAACCCTAGTTCTATGCCTTTTTATTTTTTCAAATAAAAAAATATTTTTATTTGTAAATATTACCAAACAATTGTGTGTGCTTGAGTGTTCTAATTCCTAAGTATAATCCTAAACAATCACATGCGCTGAGTCACAGAAGTCAACACATAATTCACCAAAGCCCAGCGCAAGCACCAAGCCTCTTCACTCCATATGTCTCATCGAAATTGTAATGTAAGCACTGGTGCACATAAAGACAATATCTCCTAGATCCCGATGCATGTGGGATTTGTGCTTTTGAGTAAATATAAAAAATACAAATCTCTTCATGCCAACTATCAAGATTCGATGAGCCCACAGGTGTTCAAATTTTTGTGCGTCGAACAAATAGATGAAGTACCGAGTAAAGTTACAGGTGTTTTGATTGTTGCATTATTAGATTCCAAAGCTGGTATCATTGAATATCCCACTGGAGTTCTTGAATCATGGATGGGAAAAGATTATTGTCGATGGAACATTTTGTTGTGTGACACCCACAACGGTCAAGTGGTAAACTTCATTCTCCATGAAAATCCATGCAACATAAAGGCGCCGAGAATGTTGGAGGTACCATGGAAATGAATATAAGACCAATATCATCTTCATCACATCCAGAGTGGAGAGAAAATTTATCAATGAAATGCAATTCAGACAAAGGAAATGATGATCTGGTTTCGAAACTTAGATCTGAGTTTCTTGTTTTTGAAGTCAGGTGGAGAATTGGATCGAACCTATTTTGAAACATAAGAGGCTCCAAACTCACAAGAGAGTTTGTATAGCATGGAAAGAAAGGTAAAGCTAAATGACTCCTGTAAGCCACCTAGTCTGCATCTTGCACTGTCTATCACACCTTTTGTTGTAGCGATAACATCTTCAATTCGGCCATCGCCTGCACCTACGGAGAAGAGGAGGATTTCCCACGTGAAAGGGAGGAAGTTTTTATCTGTTCCTTGGGGAGATTTAAGGAGGCTTTCAAAACAGGATGATTGTTCGTTGAATGCAGAGGAAATCTATTATGAAAAAACTATGTTGAGCAAGAAGAACCTTGCTATATTTCTCAGAGAGACATCTTCACCATCTTCTTCTAAGGAATATGACTGATGAACATGAGTTTTCTTCAGTTTTGGTATCAATTTTGTTTATCTATGATGTGTATACCATATTCATATATATAAAAGGCCGATACTTGATATAACTATTCATCAGAGGAAACATATATCTATTTTTTCCTAAGATCATTTCCAGTTTTGGTTCTGGAAGTATGTGAAGCAAAGATATCAAAATATGGTTACCAGAACATTGGAAAGAGCAATTTATACAGTCAACATCATTCAAAGTAATCTACATGAGCTCAACCACATCTATTTTTCTTATACTATGTTTTCCTAAGGGAAGGAGAGCATGCATATAAAGATTTGAGTATTAGACCCTCTCTAGCAGTAAGATAATATCAAAGTTCTGTACATATCACAAGTATAAATGCCTATACTTATTCCTTAAAGAACTTTGAATTGTATATACACAGTAACATAGAAGGCTAATCAAAGAAGAAATGATATGAAGCCTGAGTAATATCATTGTAGTCAGTTGAGAGCAACATCATTGGTTCAGAAGCAACGAATATATCAACCTCCAAGTCATAATTCAATCAAGTACTCAAGTATCTCAATCCAAATTGTCTTCTACAGGTGTTTGCAACATCTGTCGACCATTTTACACCTATTGTGCTACAAACCAAGGATTTGCCAACGAGGAAGAAGACAAGGTCTAATTTAATTCTATTTTTGGTCAAGGATGAAGGATATTTCGATGCCCAGCTATGATTGAAGTTTCCAGAATATGTATTCATCCTCGATCATGTAGAGAGAGTTGTTAAAGACCATAGATCATGATAGGGTTTGACTCCCTAAAAATAGGATCTTAATCCTATAATATTGTAATAAATCAGATCATAGACTATTTTTAGCTATTTGATCCTTCTTCTATGGATCTTAGTTATCAATTTTAAAGGCGATAAAGCCAATCATTTTGTTGGGCCCCAACAACTCCCCCTATATTTTTACAAAATTTAAAGGGCCCCTAGTAGAATCTTGATAATTATAATGAGCTACAGAATCAACC
>ML785508.1:751162-772392 GCA_009831015.1 Picea engelmannii | reverse complement strand
AGTTTTCATGTTTGTTGTGATTAGTCAGGTGATCATTATCCCAGCAGAGAGGATGGATGATACAGGACAAAGTGGGGAGGCAATACCCTCACTTCTTACTTGAGTAAAAGCAGACTTTTGGTGGTCCAAAAGCTTCCAAAGTGGGGAGGAATGATCCAGGAGGCTTCCCTAGGCTCAGAAAATGCTCAAAAATCAAATTTCTCAGAATTGGATGAAACCAATTCCATCGCGACCATCTCATCACGCTGATTCCGGCCATATATTCATTTCCTCAAAACAAACTTCGGATGTGAAAAATATCACAGGACAATCAGATTCTTCTATGGCAAAAGTCAATTGTCAACTGACAAATGAATAAGTGCCACATGGCCCAGACATGGGAAGCCACGTGGCACTTCACTATTGGTTGGCATGTAAAAAGTATTTGGGGGTCCATGGGATTCGAACCTCTGACCCATGGCGAGCTCCAAGTCTTTGGAAAATTTCAATTACCAACCTACCAAAAGTCAAATTTATGAAAAAAAATCCACTTTCCTATAGTTTTGGGGTCAAATATCCAAAGGAGGGTGCAAGGGGGATAGGGCTAAGCCCCAACACGTGGTTTCATTATAGGAGCGCATCCAAGGGATAATTCTCACCCAAGGGCATATTAGCCCAAATCCCATGGAAGGCACCCCAAAACCAGGAGCTAACAGTTAAGGGCGTTGGCGCATAGCACTTGGAGTGATGGCACTTGGCCATGTGGCCCCATGTGACCTGGTAAAGGGGGCATGCACCCTGTGTTGGGGGATACTCTACATTTTTTGTTTAAAAGTGGTTTTTAAACATTACAGAGGTGATTTTTGCCTGATATTATGCCCAGAAAATGGATTTTTTGAGGATTTTAGGCCATTTGAAAGGGGATTTGATCCCAGAAAGAGGCCAGATCTTGAGGGAAGTTGGGATTCCTCATCTGAGCCTTGAAATATATAAGAACCAGGATTTTTGAAGCTTGTAGGAGACTTTTTGATGCAGGTTTTTGAAGGGGCTGTTTGTAAATTTTGGCCTTTTCACATGTTTTGAGAGGCGTTTTTCTCATGTTGTTGAGAGGATTTTGATGATGCATGCATGAATATGAGCAAGGAGGTATTGTACAGAATACATGAAGCATGTAATGTAACAACAAAGAGCATTGTAAGAGAACTTTGAGCATTTTAAAGAGCAATAAATAGGTCCTCCACTTGGAAGCGGGCCCAGAGACGTAGCCAATGATTGGTGAACTCTGTTATCAACCTCTTGTCTCTATTTCTCTTTCTATTTTACTGTTCTATTCTCTTCATTTGCAACATGAATATTAATGGCTGATCTCTTCATACATTAATAAGCATCAAGTAAAATTCACATTTGATATTCCGCAAACAAGATAACAAGTTTATGTATTTCGCATTCTTAACGATCCGATGCAAAAAGTACATTAAACTAACTTGCAATTTATCAGTAATACCTTCATTTTTGGATCATATAGAGATCATGTATTCATTATTGGAGGGAGGCGAATTGTGATGTATGAATGCATTTGATTATTTGGAGGATGTTCTCCTATCATTTCAGAAGTTATTGTATAACTTATCTATCTTGGAGTTGTTCTCCACACTCACATTCTGTAAATGGTGTGTAATTCTGTTTTGTTATCATATTTTTATCATTTGGATCATTCCATTTGGTTTCAGAGCATTGATCCTAGGGTTTTTATTCCTTAAGAAAGTCATATTGGAATTTTCATTATCTTCCACTTCAAGGTACCTATGGAAAATAGGGTTTTTGACTAGTCCTATAACTAGTTTCAAACAAGTGTTTTGGGTAAAACAATCATTTATTATTCATAGAGGATCCAAATTCCGTGAGACTAGTTGCATTGGAAAGAGGAAATTATTTAGTATTTGGGGTATGAATTTCAGATTCATATATATATTATTGGACACGTGGAATTATGTACAAGTTTTCTCTCTAGAATATGCCAAAATTCAACAAGTTTTGGGAAAGTTACCATAACTTTCATTTGGCACACCCAATTTTGGTCATAACTATGGAATTTAAAACAATACATTTCATAGTACTACATGTTGAAATTTCAGACTCATAGGGGATGAAATTTCATAAATGCATCAGAAGGAAGTTCGATGAGAAGGACAAACTCCAAATTATGGTTTCAAATGTATGTTCACTTAAAACTTTCATAAATTTTGATTGGAATATCTGATTGAGTTGATTCAAAATCCATTGGAAAGAGAAAACATAGAATATTGTATCGGAACAAGTATTATAACTATTTGAGATCATTATACCTAGTATAATTAGGTTGTAAGTTGGGGATTGTGGTTAGACCTGAATTAAGAATCAATGGCAATACCCCATTTTTATGGAGATGAATATAAAGAAGAAATCAATCCTGTGGAATGGTTGAGGATGGTAAAGGAATACAATATGACTCCTTCAAGGGAAAGTATTAAGTTTGATGGTGAAGCTTGGGTGTGTTGGAAGAGTGTTAATAATATACAAAACATCAGATGGGAAGTATTTGAAGAATCGTTCTAAAAAAATGGATCAAGGACTTAAAATTGGAAGCGATGCACAAAATTGAAAAGGAGCTAAAAGAAGAAAAAGAAAAGATAAAGAAGAAGGGCGATGAGCTATCTAAGATAAAATACCTTAATGAAGCACTCATTAAGGAGGTTCAAAAATTAAAACAAGAAAAGAGTAGAAAGGGAAAGTGGGAAAAGGGCGAGTCAAGGGAAGATTTGAAAAAGAAAGATGAAGAGATATGTAGATTACGAAATCATAATAAAAAAATATTGGATGATGTTAAGATATTGAAAGAAGAAAAGAAGAATTATCAAAATCAAGAAGAAACAAGGATCTTGGATGAAGAATCTACCAAAATAATTGAAGTGGAAATTTGCAAGAAGGTTGAAGAATCCATCAATATTGATGAGGCAAAATTATAAATGCAATCAAGAATTGAAGAAGGACGTCAAAATTTGATAGATGGGGTCACATTGCAGCTTCAAATGGAGAAAGAAGACAAGATTCAAGAAGGTCAAAAAAAGATACTTGAAGAATTTTAAATCCATCTAGAGGATGTACATGCCAAATATGATGGTATTTTCTCCAAGGCTAGAGTAATCAAAGACAAAGAAAAGATGATCAAGGATGTCATTGTCTTTGAAAAGAAGATAGATGAAATGGGTGTGCAGAGTGAAAAAAAACATTCAAATGTGAAACCATATCGACACCCTCGTTACTAGGAAAGATTTCAAGGAAGACAAGAAGGTTGATATCAACATTATCAAGGAAGAATATGGAATATTTGTCAATAGTCATGGAACAAGGCATCACAAAACCACTCTTCAACAAGCTATTATTAGAGACCAACAAATACTACAAATTGGAGAAGCTTCAAAAACAATACATGGAATGAAAGGAAAGAAAATTATGCAACAAATAGCCACCAAGGATTACGAGCGAAAATAATTGATTTTGGATGGATGGATCATCATCAATGGAAATAAGAAAGCATGAACATAAGAAAATTATATTACTTGGTTTCATCACATGTGAAGCCTTTAATTCAAAGCTTTGAGGAAAAATATTTTTGAAGGAGGGTACTATGTAATGACCCAAGGGGGGAATATATAGGGCTAAGTGTATATGATATGACCCCCAAAGGGGGGAATATATGGGGATAAATGTACATGTAATTTGTAAATATATATGTAATAGGCTCGGCCTAATAGTAAAGGGGATTCATGTGTAGTGTGTGAGTATGTATATATAGAGTTCATGTATTCATTATTGGAGGGAGGTGAATTGTGATGTATGAAAGTATTTGGTTATTTGGAGGAGGTTATCCTATTATTTTAGAAGTTATTGTATAACTTATCTATCTTGGATTTGTGATCCGTGCTCACATTTTAGACATGGTGTGTACTATTGTTCTGTTATGATATTTTTAGCATTTGGATCATTACAACCAACTAGATCTGAAGGAAGATCGATGCATATATTCTATTGTTTCTAATCTTGGTAGTGCATATTATTATTTTTTATCTACCTTTAATTCCATTAGAGAAGCTATAGGGAGTGCTTACAAAGAACCCTCTCTTGATTCCTTTTGCGATTCTCTAATTTGAGAGAAAGATAAGCTTGTGCAACTTGGATTCATTATCACTATAGGTACATCTAACAAAGCCTTAGTGGTCTAGTATAAATATAAATCCAATAATCCCAAGAAGCAACATCCTCGCCACAAAAACAAGCAAAACAAGGGTCCCAAACCATCTCCTCCATCTTTTTCTCCTAATGGTGACAAGGGAGAAAATCCAAAAGTAAGAAGACTAAAAGACATTGCAGTTTTTGTGGGAAATATGGTTATGAAACTAAAAGACATTGAAGACTAAATGATATTACCAGGTTGTATAAGTTTGACAACTTTGGGTCATCTTCTTTTCCATCATTTTTTGTTGCTCATAACAATGAATTGAGAAAACATTGGCATGAGTGGTTTGGTCATCTAAACTACTGCTCATTGCAAAAAATATGTAATCAACAAATGTTGATTGGTCTTCCTCTTGTTTCTTGCAGAGATTGCGTTTTTGCCGATTGTGTTCTCAAAAAACATCATCGGGACAGTTTTGATAAATATGCCTCTTGGCATGCCTCATCCCCTTTGCAGCTTGTTCACAATGACTTGTCTGGTCCACTTTCTTTTCATTCTTTTTTCTGGGTGCAAGTATTTCTTAAATTTCATTAATGACTTCTTCAAATGAACTTGGGTTTACTTATTAAAAATTAAGAGAGAAGTGTTTGACAAGATTTTGTCCTACAAGGCCCTTGTAGAAAAACAATTTGGACATCAACTTCGACAATTAAGAACATATAATGGAGGAGAATATGTGAACATAAAAATTTACAAGTTATTGCACTACACAGGGCATCCAAATGAAACACATTGTTCCGTATACACCACAAAAAAATGGTGTTGTTGAGAGAAAGAGTCATACATTAAAAGAAATGGCTAATTGTATGATCCAATCTAAGGGATTAAATCTTAATTATTGGGTGGAAGCCATTAAATTTACAAATTGCATAGTAAATATCACTCCCACAAAGGCTTTAAAAAATACAACACTAGAAGAAGCATGAAATAAAATTAAGCCAGATGCAAGTCACTTCCGTGTATTTGACAGTGTAGCATGGGCTCACATTCCTGATGAGAAAAGGAAAACATTACAGCCTAAAAGTGAGAAGTGCATTTTTGTTGGTTATTATGAAGATGTCAAAGGTTATAGACTTCTTCAACCTCATTCTAATGAAATTATTTTAGAAGACATGTTAAATTTGATGAAAATATCTTGTCTTACGAGCCCGATTCTACATTTGTGCCATATTTGGCCTGAGATCCATCTTCAACAATTATGTCATATTTTGTTCCTATTATGGTTTATTCTTATTCAAATGATGACAGTAAGGATGAAAATCCACCTCCGCCTTCTCACCTTACTCCAAATGAGTCCATTGAACATGAACCTACATCAACACCATTGCTTCCTAAATGGGTCCATTCAACATGAGAAACAATTGGTGATATTGCTAGTGATCCTTCATGTCAACGTCAGACACATTCACAATTCTAGCAAGCCTCTTCTCTTTTGGCTCAAGTTTCAGAGACTCTTGACCCAAAAACATTTGTAGAAGCTTCATGTCATCTAGATTGGGAAACAACAATGAATGAAGAGTATCACTCTTTAATGGTGAATGATACTTGGGATATTTTTTTTGAAGTTTTGCAACTTCGGGTAGTCATTCTCCACATTGACTACCACACAAGATAATTAATCCCTATTGGAAAGTAATAAAGTGAAATTGAAGACCCCAGAAGAGAAGTCGGCTCCACTGGAAAATAATAAAGTAAAATTTGAATATCCAAGAAGAGAAGCCAATCCTAATAAAAGTGACTTGATGATTATAAATAAGGGTGGATGTCTCCTCATTTAAACACATTCACTCATCTCTCACTCAAGGAAAAGAAGGCACAAGTCTAAGGAAAGGAAGGAAGATGTTGTAACTACAATTTTTGGGTGTAATATCTTGTGCACTACCTCTTGGAGAGTTGCACTAGGCTTGTGAGGTGACTTTATATATCCCTTGGTGTAGTTTTTCATGGTGGTAATATTGTGAACTATTGAATTGATTCTTCTAAGAACTTTTGATGGATTTTCTCCCAAGGATTGGGTTTCCCAGGATAAACTCTTGTGTTCTTGTGTCTATTGTGCATGGTTAATATTTCTAGATCTTGTTATTTCTGCTGCATTATTATGGTTGGGATTTTAAGTGTATAGGTATTCGATGATAACAGTGGTATGAAAGTAAATCTTATTTTGAAATCATAAGGAAATAACTATCAATATATGAGAATCAGAAAAATCAACATGGTATCAGAGCTTTGTTGAAATATTTCCACTGCACAATTAACTGTCACTGCATTGACCTAAAACTTTGTAAAACTCATTGAGAAAATTATTAGAGAACATTGGGCCAAATTTTGACATAGACCAACTCACCCTAACCTAACGTACTTACTGGTGCTCTCATCTTGCCAAAATGTCATGGTTGAATTTTTGGTCAAAATCAAATGTTGACTTTCTGCTCAAAGTTGAATTTCAGTCAAAGGTTGAATTTTTGGTCCAAGTCAAGATGGTGACCAATCTCAAGATAGAATATAGGTTGGATGTCTCTACAAACTTCAGATCCTGGAAGGCCAGGATACACTTTTTCTTAGATGAAAATGAGATTCAGAAATATGTAAAAGAAAAGATCTCAGAACCAGAGAATGATGAAGAGAAAGCCAAACACAAAAGGAATGAAGAAAAGAATAAAATAATCCTGATAGATTCTGTAAGCGATCATTTAATTCCACATATTTCTGAGTTGAAAACTTACAAAGAGGTGTTTGACGCCTTGTTGGGATTATTTGAAAGTAAGAACACTAGAAGGAAGCTAGCCTTGAGAAATCAACTATGTTGCATCATGATGAGCAAGTCAGATTCAGTTGCTACTTACTTTATGAAGGTATCCCAGTTGAGAGATCAACTTCAAGCCATTGAAGACAAGTTTGATGATGTTGAGCTAGTTATAGTAACTCTTAATGGATTTCCTTCCTCATGGGATTCATTTGTTCAGAGTATTTGTGGACAAGAGTAGTTGCCTCAGTTTGATTGACTATGGATTGACTGTGTCCAATAAGAGGCTTGAGTATCCAAGGAAATACTGCAGAAACCCCAGGATGAAGTAACACAAGATCTTGCAGCTCATGTAAGAAAAGGGAAAGGAAAAGGGAAATTATGGAATAATAATACAGGTAGAAGACCCATCCCAGAACAACAAAAGAAGAAGGATATCTCAAATATCAAATGCTACAATTGTGACGAGTTTGGTCACTATGCTAATAAATTTCCTCAAAAGAAAAGGAAGGGAAGGCATCATACATCAATATCTGATGTTGATGAAAATCCACCACAAAATAAGACAAAGGAATCCAAGTTTGATGAGTTGGTGGATGAACTACGAAAATAATATTTCTTTTGAAGATATGTCCTTTATCCCTTACCATAAAGATGATTTGAATTTTTTTTTTCTTGTTTTTATCTTTTTCTCAGACAAGTTTCCTTGGAAATACCATGGAGGTTACCATGGAAATGTTTTATTTTCTTGTCTTGTTTCGGGCAGGTTACCATGGAGAAAGGATTGGTCACAACATTAGAAAAGTGTTGTTATTGTTCTTGTCCTTGTTCTTGTTCGTGTCCTTGTTTGTTTTCTTGTTCTTGTCATTGTTCCTGTTTTGGGTAGGTCATAGGTGATAGATTTTAGAGGGAGCTATGGTGATAGTTGAAGGTGACAACAAGATGACCTTTGGTTAAGACATGGATCAAAATTTCCAGACATGGAATTTTGTACATGACAATATACATCCATGTACCGAAGGAGAAAAGATGAAGCTACAACCTTTTGTAAAGAAGGGTACCTTTGTGGAATACAAAGTGTTCCATATGGAGATTAATTGTGAGGAGAACATGGCTACAAAGGATGACCGTACAGATCCATCTACTCCAGTTATTCATCCTTCAGACCATTAGGAGGAGTCAATAGAGCTAGCAGGGCTAGTGGATCTACCTAAAGATGTTGAAGAATACAACTTGGTTTCATGATACTTTGTAGAATGAAGAAAGGCATGCAACTCCCCATGATACTTTCAGGGAGAGAAAACGACCTCATATAATCTCAAGTTATATGGAGTCACTTCATTGATTCCAAATATTCTAGTTATGAGGAGGAGAAGGTGGCTCCACTAGTGGTGAGGAAGATGGCCCCACCAAGTACCAACTCAGAGGGAGCTAGAGTTTAGAGGGAGCCAAATCTCTAGATCCAGTAGGGAAGATCAACCTCCCAAGGCATTTCATTAGAGATAAGAATTCAGAGGAGGTTAGCATATGCAGAGAGAGAATATGGCTCCAAAGATTATACAGACTTAGAGGGAGTCATGGTTCATAGGGAGCATGGTACTCCAAGATCAATGGATACTTAATGAGCTTGGTTTTAACCAAGAAGGATACATATTTAAACCTTTACCACAAGGTTGTTGATGGTGATCCATTGATCTTGGTCCTCATGATCTAAAGTAGAGTGGCTCATTGTTAGGTACAAGAGGGAGTTGGCATCAGATTTCAAGGTGGAGGATCTTGGTCAGATGTACTATTTCTTGGGATTGGAGGTGTGACAAAGATCAAATGAGATATTCCTTGGTTAGGGGATATTGATAAGGTTCGACATGATGGACTACAATTCCATGGATACACCTATGGAGACAAATCTGAAGAAGTTGAGTGATTCTACTTCATATTCAGATTTGGTGGATCCCACGATGTACATTCAGCTAATTTGGATCCTTGATGTACCTAGTTAACACCATGCCAAATATTTTTCTTTACAGTAAGCACCTTGAGCTAGTTTATGGTAGAGACACTACCATTGGGTTCAAGCAAAGCATGTGTTGGGATACCTACATGATACAGTTGGATATGGCCTCGGATATGTCCCAGATGGTGAAGTGAGGCTACAAGGATATACAAAATTTGATTGGGCAGGGAGTGCAATAGACAGATTGAGCACCTCAGGGTGTTGCTTTAGCTTGGGATCAATTACGATTTTAGGGAGCATGTTTATGTAGCACTCAATACAGTAGAGACAAAGTATGCCACATTCAGTGTCGCAAGTATTGAATCCGTGTGGATTTAGAATCTTCTTGCAAGAATTCATCCAAGACACGGTACATATCCACGGGAGTAGTGAAGCTCCAATACATATCCACAAATGATCAAATTATAGATCATTCGAGACATGATACATAACGAAGAAGTGAAGCTCCAATATCCAGAGATGATCTTGGCATGATGAAGAATGTTTCCCTTGTTGAGATGGAGTGTTGATGATTTGCAATATCAGGAAGATATTCATAGGGGTGTACCTGTGGCCCAGACGTAATATTTAAAGGATAAAAGACTTGAGGTGTTGTTGTTTCTCCAAGAGGAAGAATCAAGCTTCATTCTCCTATAATTGGTGGTTTAACCAGTGGAGAATGACAGATTCACTTAAAGGGGTTTACCTATAAGTGACACTCACTAAAAAGGGTGTAATTGTAGAGGTGAGTGGCCCATACATAGTCTTCAGGATAGAATACTCGAGCTTCTAGTATTCCTCCAGTGTGTGGTTTCATCAAGCATAATTCTCCCAAGATTTATGGTTTAACCAGTGGAGAATGATAGATTCACTTATAAGTGACACTCACTTACAAGGGTGTACTTGTGGTGGTGAGTGGCCCAGGTAAGCATTGGGTGGACCTTGTCCTAGATTGGGCTGTAGACCAATGGAGACAGAATACATTATCACAAGGGCATACTTGTGGTAAATTGGCCCAGGTGTAGCCCTTACTTACAGGGGTTTACTTATAGACTCGAGGTGCTTCCACATGTCAGATAACATCGGACATCACTCTCTAGTGATTGGTGGTTTAACTAGCGGAGAATGGAAGATTAAATCACAGGGGTTTACTTGTGGTGAAATTCTCTCACAAGGGTGTACTTTTGAAAGTGAATGGTATAGCTCTGGTATTCATTGAGACCCGAGGTGCTAGACATAGTTGTATGGAGATGGAGTATCAACATGGTTCATGAGGACAACCTTTCTATGACACAAGTATGGATAATGTCTCCCTCGTTGAGAGGGAGTGTTGAATTTTTGCAACTTCAGGAAGTCATTATCCACATTGAAGACTAGGAAGAGAATTCAGCCCCATTGGAAAGTAATTAAGTGAAATTGAAGACCCCGGAAGAGAAGTCAGCACCACTGGAAAATGATAAAGTAAAATTTSAATATCATGGAAGAGAAGTCRGACCCACTAAAAGTGAATTGATGATTATAAATAAGGGTGGACCTCTCATCATTTAAACACATTCACTCAACTCTCACTCAAGGAAAAAAAGGCACAAGTCTGAGTCAAGGAAGGAATACACTACAACTGCAATTTTYRGGTGTACTATCTTGTGCRCTACCTCTTGGAGAGTTGCACTAGGCTTGTGAGGCGACTCTGTAACACCCCTGTTTCCCCCAACTTGTAATTAATCATTAATTAGGATTACTGTGATGTGGCATGGGAACAGTGTAAATGTATTATTGTTTGAATTTCCAATAATTGACTGTGGGGGTGAAGCCTTGAAGTACTGGACATGATATCGCTATAGGAAAGAATGTGAAAACTATAAGAGAGGGTTCATTATGTCGAATGACCCCAAATTTCCATTGTTGGGAATAATAAACCCCCCTACAGATCCCAAGGAGAGGAATTAGTTAATGAAGAAAGAACTCGTGGTTGAATAATCAACCACCCCCATGAATGGAAGCATGATCTGGATGAGGAGACAAGAAGTTGTCAGCCCAAAGTACCACAGAGTCTTGTAGACCCAGGTTGACCTGAGTTTCCTTCTGACAGAAGGAACATGATAGGTCCATAACCTTCTGAGTAGGATACAGGGGAGGGGAGACAAGGGAGAAGACACATTGAGGATGAGGCATGCAGGGGAGGCTCTGTAGAGAGCAGGAGAGACACTAGACCACATACAGAGAAGAGAGGAGAACGTGTGAGGATATATGATCCAGGTGGATATCGATGGCCACCCACCTTGTCCAACTCGCTCAAAACAGTTTTCTCGCAATTTTGGCAATTTACTATTTTTAGTAGTTTTTAACTTCTGGGGCCATTTTGAGGGCCTAAATGAAGGTTTTTCGGGATTGAGCTTCTCAATGATGGCCAAAGGCTCTGATTGAGCCCCCAAAATGAATATCCTTAACGATACCTTTCCAATGGGATATTGTGCACCTAAAACGAAGAACGTATGCAAAAGTTACGACCTCGGGAAGTTGATGTACTAACTTACCTAAACAGGGCGCACATGACTTTTGGCGCTTCATCTCCTAGGGTTAGGTTTTTGGATGTCTAGAGTTTTTGAAATTCTCGTTTATTGTAAAAAGGCCTTCAGAGCCTCATTGTAATCATCTTCTTGTGAATGAACGTAGTCGTCATATCTCTTCTCAGAGATAATCCACCACCATTCCAACAAACTTGTTTTCCGTTGCATTTTACAGTTTCAACTTACTTCCTTATTGAATAGAAAAACGGTTTTATTGATCTCTGTTATTATGTGTTAAGCATATTTTAATAATTTGTATTCATTTCATTCTACTCATAAAATCCATATCAGTGGTATCATAGAGGTCTGCTCCTTGTCGTCTTAATGCGTGTCCCCAACGAGGTCAGGATACAAAGAATTGGGTCTCGATCTTGTTTCTCTTGAGGATAAAATCTCTCGCACACCCAAGAAACCTCTCATGGTAGGAGAAAATAAATATGACGGGACAAGAGATCCTTTCAAAAAGTTGCTTGAGGAATCCCTCACACAATAGAGGAACGAGATGATGGATAGTTTCACGCAATTCCTTTGAGGGCTACCAAAAGGTGACACATATTGCTCGAGCGGGGGATCTGCCCCCTTCAAGGTACAAATCAACTTCAATATTCCTATATTTAAAGGTCATATAGACATAGATGTTGTAGACAAGTGGTTGAATCTACTAGAAGGGTATTTTTCTGTCCATAACTTTTCGAATAGATAAAAGATTACTTTTGCACTCCTCAAAGTCGTTACCCATGTCAAAGATTGGTGGGAAACTTTTTGTGAGCAAAAGGAAACAGAGGAACCCTCATTATTTACAATGACGACCACCTGGGAATCCTTCAGGGATGATATTAAGGAAAAATACTACCCTGTCGGAAGTTACAATGACTTGTATACCAAATGGACCACACTGTGGCAAGAAAGAGACCAAGCAGTGCCAACGTTCACAAATATCTTCCATACCTTGCGCACTAAGCTGGGTATCAAAGATTCAGAGCGACATCTGGTGCTCAAGTATTGCAGTGCTCTGCATAGATACATCTAAACCAAAATGGAATTTCTGGACATTTCATCCTTAGGCGCGACCTATCGATATGCCGTCAAAATCGAGCAGAAGATCAAACAAAAGATGCAAAAATTTGGGCATGGGAACCCCTCACAGCAAAATGTAGGAAGGGGCGGCCCCAACCCATAGAAAAAAGAACAGAGAAAATATGGAAAACATCAAGACAACCAGTCCAAGCCACAAGCAAAGAAGGACACCAGAAAGACAAATAAATATACCGGGAAGTGGTGCGACTTCCACAAGAGCCCTTGGCATAACATTGTTGACTGCCGCTCAAAGCAGTCGTTGGTGGCTGAAGTGAAATCCTCTTAATAAAATTTGGATTCTAACTCTGAGTCAAAACTAGAAAGGGGAAGATGGATCATTGACGTGGAACCCAGTGCCACCGTTGCTACCACCAAGATCCATCCTGGTGAACCAGACGAGCCAGAAGAAGGTGAGTGCCTCTTCTATTCACATATGTGGGTAAAAGTCACCCCGCTGCACTTCATCGTTGACAACGGTAGCCAAAAGAAACTCATCTCAGCAGAGGTCATCAAGAGGTTATCCCTGCCGACAACGTCGCACCGAAAACCCTACACCATTGGATGGCTCCACCAAGGAAGCGATCTCCATGTCAGCCAACAATATCGATTGTCGTATGGTATCAAGCCCTTCAAAGACAAGGTATTGTGTGATGTTGCTCCTCTGGAAGTTTGTAATGTTATTTTGGGACAACCTCATTTATGGAAACATCATGTTGCATATGAGTCTAGGCATCGTAGTGTTATTATTACTTTGAACATGAAATTGTAGAGGATACCCAAGGCAGTCCCTCCTAGTGCTATTTCCTTGATATCTTCCAAGCAATGCAGGAAGTTCATCTCTCAAACTGGGAAATTTGTCTTCTTCATGATTCTCTCTCAGACTGAGTGAAATATTGCAACCACATCCAGGGCCTCAGTGGCCGATCTCTCCACACAACATAAGAAAGTGGATAAGTTCATGGAAGAATACTCAGATATCTTCTCCTCTCCTACCAGGGTACGTCTACACTACCAGGTCAAGCATCCCATCGATCTGACCCCAGGTGCATCACTACCCAATGGGCTAGTCTACCACCACTCTCTGTTAGAAAACGAGGAGATCAGGAGGTAGATCCAAGAAATGCTCCACAAGGGGCACATAGGTCCTATCTCATCGCCCTGTGGGAGCCCAATTGTGCTGGTGCAAAAGAAATATGGGACCTGGCGACTCTGCATTGATTATTGGGCCCTGAATAAAATTACAGTCCGAAACCGGTACCCGATTCCCCAAATCGACGACCTCCTTGATCAGTTCACAGGGGCCAAATACTTCAGTAAAATTGATCTGAATTTTGGCTACCACCAGGTACCAATAGAACAAACAGATGTATGGAAGACCACCTTCAAGTCAAAAGAAGGTATTTTTGAATGGTTGGTCATGCCCTTTGGTTTGAAAAATGATCCACCAAATTTTATGAGGGTGATGGATGATATCCTATGACCTTTCACCAATAATTTTGTAGTGGTGTATCTAGATGACATCCTCATCTACAACAATACTTGGGTGGAACACTTGCAGCATATTCAATAGGTTTTGCACACCTTGCGACAACACAAACTATATGCAAAATTGGAAAAATGCTCCTTCGGCATGGATAGGGTCCATTACTTAGGCTACATCATTGATCAACATGGTGGGCATGTGGATCCAACCAATATCTAGGTCATCTTTGACTGGCCAGACCCAACCACACTCACTCAACTTCAGAGCTTCTTGGGCCTCGCCAATTTCTATCGCAGTTTCGTGTTGGGATTCTCTCATATCGCATGGGCCCTTAGCCAAGTAACCAGGGGTGGTAGTAAGGAAAAATTTGTCTGGGGCCTTTCCCACCAACAAGACTTCGATGAATTGAAGAAGTGTTTGTTATTATCACCAGTACTTTCATTACAAGACCTACAACATCCCTTTGAGATTGAGACAGATGTTTCAGACTATGTTGTGGGCGTCGTTCTCACTCAACACAGACACCCCATGGAATTTCATAGTGAGACACTATCAAATGTTGTCCGTAAGTACTCTACTTATGAAAAAGAAATGTAATCCATTGTGAAATCTTTCTGCCAGTGGAGACATTATATTCTTGGGAAGGAGATAGTCATCCACACTGATCACAAGCCACTACAGTTCATGCAGACCCAAGGAAAATTGCAGAATGAACGCCATCAAAAGTGGTCCACATACTTACAACAGTTCCACCTCAACATCAAGTATAAAATAGGAAGTACCAACTGAGTTTTTGATTGCCTCAACTAACCTCCAGATGGCCCCACCTCTACAAGACAGACCCTGACTTCTCCACCACCTACCAAATGTTGGGCACCAACTCAGTGGTCGCTAATTTCCATCTTCAAGATGGGTTGTTGTGTTGTCTGGGCCATTTATGTGTTCCATAAAGAGAGTGTGCGAAGCTGATTTTGGAATCTCACTAAATTCGGGTGGCAGGACACTTTGGCGTCGAAAAGACAGTTACAGTGTTGCATAAACATTTCTACTGGGCAAAACTTCGACAGGATGTCGGCAAGTATATCAGGTCCTGCACTGCCTGCGCTATTGCCAAACTGACCACTAAGAAACATGGCCTGTACACCCCTCTACGTACTCCTGATAGGCCGTGGGAATCCATCTCAATGGACTACATGTTGGGCCTTCTGTCCACCAAGAGGAGAAATGACTGTGTTTTTGTGGTTGTTGATCGCTTTTCCAAAAGGGCGATTCTAGCTGCCTGCAAGAAGAACATCACAGCAGAAGCCACTACCAAGATCTTCTTTGAACAAGTATGGGTACATTTTGGGATCCCCAAAACCATTATATCATACCGTGACAGTCGTTTCCTCAACACATTCTAGTCGAGCCTCTGGTCACTGTTGGATACCAAGCTCACCAAATCCATTTCCTTCCACCCCCAGACAGATGGCCAAAATAAGGTCATCAATCGTATGATCATACATATCCTACGCATGTATAATTCAAAACACCCCCGCACATGGGATTAGAGTCTTCCCTATGTTCAACATAGCTACAACCGATCCCTGCATAGCTCAACTGGCCACAACCCCTTTTAGGTGGGGTTGGGATTCCAACCATTGGGCCCCATAGATGTTGCACTACCCCTGGTGACCACCTCGGTCGACTCATGTCTTGCTCCACCATAATATGAAAAATCCACCCAGTTCATTGAGCAGATCCAGTACATCTGCCAATAGTTTCAGGATATTCTACAGAAGTCCAATTCCAAGTACAAGCAGTGCCATGATCAACATCGGGTGCCACATAAGTTTCAGGTAGGAGACAAAGTTTGGTTGCACTTGCAGAAAGAACACCTTACAGGGCCCCATCGGAAGCTTCACCCACTCTGTTATGGGCCGTACACCATCACCAAGTTTTTGGGTGACAATTCTTTTGAGCTCAACATTCCCCCTTTCCTTGGCCTACACCCAGTCTTCAATGTGGCTCTCCTTTGGCCATATTTCTCACCATTATTGGACACCTATGAGATAGAAGAGCAGTTGAAACCAATAGAGATCAACCCTGACTGCATGCAACAGGAATCTAGTGATCATATTGTGGAAACACATGTCAAGGGAACTCGACAACAAAGTTTCCATCTTTATCAAGTTGTCAAAGCAGGGCAACTCCTACACCAAGGCAAGTGGCTCACCCGGGGCCAAATTCAGCAGAAATTTCCTCATCTGATGGGGGAAATCAATGCAATGGAGACCGTTGATTCCTAAGGATGGAGGATTTATCCAAGTGGATATCGGTGGCCACCCACCTTGTCCAAATCGCTCAAAACAATTTTCTTGCAATTTTGGCAATTTACTATTTTTAGTAGTTTTTAATTTATGGGGCCATTTTGAGGGCCTAAATGAAGGTTTTTCGGGATAGAGCTTCTCAATGATAGGAAATGGCTCTAATTGAGCCCCTAAAACAAATCTCCTCGACGATACCTTTCCAACAGGCTATTGTGTGCCTAAAACGAATATCATATGCAAACGTTATGACCTCGGGAAGTTGATGTACTAACTTACCCAAACGGGGCCCACATGACTTTTAGCGCTTCATCTCCTAGGGTTAGGTTTTTGGATGTCTAGGGTTTTTGACATTCCTGTTTATTGTAAAAAGTCCTTCAGAGCCTCATTGTAATCATCTTCTTGCTAATGAGCGTAGCTGTCACATCTCTTCTCAGAGATAAGCCGCCACCATTCCAACAAGCTTGTTTTTCGTTGCATTTTACAGTTTCAGCTTATTTCCTTATTGAATAGAAAACCAATTTTACTGTATCTCTGTTATTCTGTGTTAGTCATATTTTAATAATATGTATTCATTTAATTCTTCTCATAAAATTTGGATCACTCTCCGGCTAAGAACAATATATTATAGAATCTTCCAAGAGAATGCAACCCAAGTAAGAGATGACGAACTTGATGCTGAGGAGGCATATGATAAACCTCGCAGAGACTGTGATAGAGAAAGAACCTCTGAGAAAATGTGAAATTTCCCTAGTGATATCATGGCTTGGCAGAGGGGTGGCTAGAGTGCTAAGAATAAATGCCTCTGAGCATGTGGTTGGGTGGAAAGGAGAACACCCACAGTCAGACGGTTGGTGATTGACTGTAATAGATAAGTATTTTTATGCCCTATATACTAGAATTTGATTGCATGATTTGATTATCTGTAAAGGTGATAACTTGTGCCTTGCGTGAAATATATGATAATTGTGTTTACTGTCCTTCTATAAAATCTTATGTTTGATTGGATGTAAAGCAATAATATTGACCTCTGGGCTGGTCAGAAATACCCTCGAGGTGTTTTCCCTAGGGAGTTACCTCACAATTCCAGAGTTGGAGCATAATTATTTGGACTGCCATAGTCTCGGTAATTCCATGAGATTACCCCACCCTGTTTCAGAACTTAAATTTCTGTGAACTAAGAAGGTGCTTCCTTCAAACTAGTAGCCTAAGGTACCATAGACTCATGCCCACATCCTTAACCAAATCTCGGCTAAGAGTAGAGCTTATAGCCTGATATTCATTAGAGGGTCCATATTACCAGGGTCTAGGAACCCTGTGCTAGTCCAAAAGGAGATAGCTCTTAATGGCTTTGGAGCTCTGGGAGCTCGAAGCTATGGAATGTTAAACTTCATAACTGTTAAAAACACTCGAATGCTAGATTCACGAAATGTTGTGAGTCGTTGATATGGGGAGTCCGTTGGGGCCCCTTCTCGACCGTCCAATCAACTAGTGGAGGGTTTCGTGTATGGTACTTGGGCGAAGTCCCACTTCGGGAGAATGGACCTTTCGTAGTGTCAAAAAATATGAATACCATAGTTAATAATTGACGAAATCCATGGATCTGGGAATCCACTGGTAGCCACTCTCAACCGTTAGATCGAGTCTAGTGAGGGAGTAGCACTAGGTACTTTGGAAAAGTACCACTCTGAGGGAATGGAGATCGTGATGAATGATGTTATCATCGGAGCATCGAAGGCCAAAGAGACGTAGTGAGATAATGTCACCAAAGGTGACGTGTACCCCAAGTGGGTGAGCCACTTGTCATCCCGATCTGGAACCTTCAAATATCTTATGGGTCAATTAGACCTCGACATGAGGCACCAATTGATTGGGACACATGTCACCCTTTCCCTTTTACAAGTATCTTATGGCGGAGTCATGAATTAATGAGAGTCGTTGATCCGATTGGACTTTGGGACCACTCGTGATTGTCTGATATATATGGTGGTCAATTCATCATTGACCTACTCTGGGAGAAAACTGGAGACTACATGGCCAAATCCCTAAAGGATGAGGTGATGAAGTGATGGGGACCATTGATTTGAGGGAACATAGGATCCCTCTCTAATCATTGGATCTACCACATGGTCAATTCGACATTGACTACTCTAGGAGAAAGGAAAAGTTTACACCATGAAACCCCTGAACGCCGAAGTTACTAAGTAGCAGAGGTCGTTGATCCAAGGGTTACGTGGACATGCCTTGGCCACGAGATTGAAGGGCATGAAAGACGATTAGTCCAGAGTGACGTGGCATAGTGACATCACCTAGGGAGATGTGGACCCAAGTTTGACATGCCACATGTCACCTAGATTCGTGCGTATCACATACCCTATAGACCCATTGATACGTGACACATGTCACCCTCTAAAGGAGCCATGTGTCATTACTGCCTCATCCACATATCACACATGGAACTCACTGCTTGGTCCATCTAGTTGGAGGAGCATGAGGGAACCACCTGTATTCACCCTCATATTTAATATGTCACCACATGCGAGAGTGGACCCTTTGGGAGTCCGGGACTTCGGGACTCTGAAGGTTTGGAGTATGGTGTCGAGGATAGGTCAAAAGGGTCGAAGGCCGAAGCCACATGGAGAGACTCTCAGCCCCTTAGGAAATTCAGGAGTTCAGAACTCCAGAAGACTTGAGGTGTTAGAATGCATGTTCCCAATGGGCTCGAAGGCCGAATCTACGTGGAAATACCTCGGGATTTCGGGAGTTCATAACTTCAGAGGTTTCGTGCAAAGACAGAAAAAGGGATGCTCAACGTCAAAGCGCTGAACGCCAAATTCCCCATTGGCCTGTGTGTTAGATGAAGATTGAGTCCAGATGTGGGATCAAACTGTGGATGGACTTCCACCATGGATGTAGGAACTTGGATACAATACGTGTGAGGTGGATCCACCTGGGTGTTGCATGGCCTTTAACCAATAAACACGGGAATAACTTGGGAAGGGTGTATATGCAAGTTCGGAGCTCATATTTGAGCGTGGAGGCAGTGGTTGGAGATTTTTGGACGAGAAGGGCATGATAGAGATCCTGGAATTAGGATTGGAGATAGCTAAGGAAAACAAAATTATGATGTCCCTCCCCTTAAAAGAGAATTTAGGGGTCGGGTGTGTTACAAATTGGTATCAGAGCACGACAAGAACACTTGTCCTACTTGGGCTCATGCACAAGTCGTATGAAAATATTTCAGGAGGACTTTAAGGGGTAACACCATATCTTACCGCATTCCTAAGAGGCTTAGAAAACCTCTACTGAAGAGAGGAATGGGATCCTTTACTGTTGATAGATGTTTTGGAAATTGGCACTGTATGTTGCTAATGTTCCCAAATAAAGAAGTTGACTTCACTGTGCAATTGTACGTGTTTTTGTACATTCATAAGATTTGGTTACCAAGGATAAGATGAGCCTGTGGATAATATTACTACCAAACATAAATCATTTGCATAAGTTTGTTGAGTAGAAGGATGCAGATTTAAAATACAGTTGGCATTTTAACCAACGAGATTGAATCATGCTAAGTTTGTGACAAAGGAAGCCTAGCATTTCTTTGAGAAATGATAGCCGATCCTACAAGAGTGGGATTATGCTGATGGACACTAATAGCAATACTTGGATGTGAACAGATGGAAAGGATCTGTAGCAGTAATAACTACTTCTTTAATGAAGGGTTAAACCTTGTATATGTGTATAATCCCTCACGATCAAAGGAATGAGTCTGGTGTCCATTCCCTGAAAAGGGAGAGCATGCACAACTCTCGAGTTTCAAAGTGGACTGAGAAACAAATTTTTTTTCTGGGTATAGGAATTGTTGGACAAGGTTTTTCTAATCAAGATGATAAACAAAGTTGTATAAATATAGAGTGATTGAGTGAGAAATCACAAGAAGCCTCCCTTTCTTGGTGCATAGGAAACTAATCTGCGAGAGTTCTTGTGGGAGGAGGAGAGTGGCCTTTATCCCTAACTGTGATGAAAAGAAGGAATAATTCTAGGTGTAATGGTCAAGACCGATCTTGATGTAAAGATATTCTGGATTTCTAAACTAGGATACTTAGTAAGTAACATAATTCGAAATTGCATTTGGGATTTAAGGGAATAATACAAATGGTATTATACATTAAATTGTTAAAATTAAGATAAAATGGTTGACTAAATGTTGATCCTAAATGTGGTAAAGGAAGTGTTGGGTCACTTTTAGAATCCCAATGGGTCAGATTGACATCCATTGGTGGATGGTAGCCATATAGATATAGTTGGAAGCTAAATTGGTTGATTTTGTTACCTTGGGCATGGTTATAATTTCCCATATTGTATTTATAAGTTGGGTAATGTTCCATGGAGGTTGAGGCAAGAGTGTTTTCTTGCTAGTTGTTATCATATAGAAAGGGAACATAGTTATGACTATGTCTGATTAAACTTCCACGTGGATGTCGTGTGAATGACTGCAAGCTCACAACTGAGAGGGAAGCTCAGTGTTGCATGTCCCTATGAGGCTTGTCATGAGGATCGAAGCAATATCCTTGGAGGAGGATATGGAATTCTGATAGGTCCATGTGTAAATGATGCACATTCATGATGTAAGGATATATGTCTACTAAAGGCACAGTATGGTTTCCTTGATGAGTGATATGTAAGGCAAGAATTGCACTTGCCAAGATTAAGTGAATACCATGGATGCATGGTTGACTCCATTTTGAAGAGTCATGAAAGTTTTGTTTTGAATGATAGCTTAAAGGGGATGCGCTCCATTCCCTC
>ML785508.1:682702-694611 GCA_009831015.1 Picea engelmannii | reverse complement strand
TGATTTTCTTACATGAAAACTCTTGTTCTTCCTTTGTCTCATCCTTTGCCATCAATGACAATATTTCCAACAACAATTTATTTATCCAATGCAACAAGTGATGACTAGTTCCTTTAATGGTTGGGTTAATGGATTAAATAAAAGAATAAGTTAGATTTACTACCTTCTTTGGGGGTGTAAATCCTCTTACTCCCCAAGGCAAGTATCCCTAGCTAGGGTTTAGACTAAGAGGGTGTATGCACTTATACTTCTCTTAGTAAACCCTTGCTAAATAAACAATACTTAAGAAAAAATATTATGGAGGCTAAGGTGGGGGTGTATTCCCTTATACTTCCCACCTATCTCTAGCAACAATCAACCTTGACCTGAAACATGAATGATAACACAAGCATATTTTCTTACCAATTCAAGGAAAATCTCTAAGATAAACCACCACAATAGAAAGAGAAAATACTTCCAAGGATAGCACATACCTCCACCAACCAATAACCAATAAATATAGCCACACACAAGAGAACAAGAGAAAAATAGCGAAAGATAGAGAAAATTTCATTCCAAGGCCTCTCCAAATGGGAGAGATATGATTTAAAATGAGATCTTATGATCTCTATTTATACAAAATTTCTATCACGTAGTTTGTCCACATTAGCGAGGGTAAAACATAATATAAGGGGTACACAACCCTTATCTTACCCCTTGCAACAAGACAATATTGATAAATTCACTTAAAATTCACTTTTACATAAAAGAAACCCTAGAATAAGGTGACGTCACCCCTTTAGGGGGGATTTTGGTACTTTGAAGAAGTCGTTGGGGTATTAGATGCAAGGTTAGGCCTCCAAAGGCCACTTGTCACTCATCCAAGTCCTCTTTTGATGGTATTCAAGATTTCTTCCTTCAAAATGTGCCACATGTCATCAAACAACACCTTCACCACCAAACCCTATCCCTCTAGGTGACATCAATCCTCCAAAGGTGACGTTTTTCCTCTCTTAGGAAAAATGTTCAGCATGTAAGGGCTAGGTCATGTCATCCATGATGTCTTATAGGCCTCCAAAGGTACGTGTCTGTCATCTGACATTTGGGCCCTTGGAAACCAATCTGTGGGGTTAAATCCCCATGCAAGCCCAAGCTAGGCTTATTCTTCCAAAACTTTCCACCAACTAGGTCTTGCAAAGAGAAATAAGCACACCCTCCAAGGATCTCAAGTCAAAATATCATGGTGAGTAAATAAAATTAATAAATGATCCACCTAATCATGTGCATCAAAGATTACCCGGTCAAACAAGTAAGTGCTCAAAGACATTATGCAACTTGCCAAGCTTGGGTATGGGAGGGTTAACCAAGTGTCCTATTGGGTAGATATTTTCTAAGGTCAAGGAGCATTTCCAAAGTGATCCCTCTCTAAGCCATGCGTAGTAGATGAAGTGGTTATGGATCCAAACTCACTAGGCATGGGGTTCATGACATACAAAGGGTTGTAGTGTCTCATTCATGGGTGCCTTTGTAGAGGGTGTGTGGCACCTTCGTTTGCAATACACTTTTTTCAAGCCCATCCTCTTGCCATTATTTTTTTCTTTCAGCTTTTTAAAGGACAAGTTGAAAGTCAATGTCCTAGCATGGTGTCCAAATAATGATAGTGTTTCTCACAAATACCTTGTGGAAATGATAAGGTTGTCTCGTGATGAGACCCCCTTTCTCTCAGTTGTGTAACTGAGAACCATTACCCTAGCTTGGTGTACAGATGATGAAAATGCCATATATCTAGATACCCATGATTATGATAGGCCATATTGTGATGAGACCTAATATCCTCCAACTAACCCCCTAAGCATTCACTATCATTTATTCTTGTGGGTCCCCCTTTTCTTACAGAGAAACATTTCATTGCTTTCTCAGGGGATCCCTGAGTAGAGAATTTGGAAGGTTTATATATATAGTCTTTTATATTTTTCTCCAACAACAATCCCTCTGGGCCTTCAACCCCTTCTTCCCATGGAATGAGGGACAACCCCTTCTTGGTTCAATACACCCTGAAATCCCAAGAGACAAGGAAATGGGGGGGTTTTAGGTGATGGAAAGTGGTAAGTATGGTTGGGAACGATACAATGGATCTTTAAGGGAGTTCTTAGTAGAAAACCCATTCCCGAGGAAGACCACTTACTAGGGAACAATGTCAACCACCAAGGTGAAACGAGGAAAAAGGAAAAATGTCCAAGCATTTGTCATGAAATCTAAAGCAGTCTAAGATACAACATACTCAAAATACCTCAAATATTTAAATGAAACTCATCATAATACCTGACTTGTACCTCATGGAGCAAGGCCTGGTGCCTTTTAGAAGCTACCTGGTGTGGTGGATGCACTAACAAATGGATCAAAATCGGTGACAGAGCGAGCTTCTGTATGTGCAAGTGGACATTGTTGGTCATGTAGTCTCTCGAAACTGCATATATGCAACCTGGGAGCCTCAACAAATGATCTCCTTAGATATCCTACAAAATGGGGATAGAATAGAGAAAGTTTCCTTCATAACAGTCTAACCACTCGAAGAAAGATCGTAAGATTTTCTGCTGTAGTTTTCCACTGCACAAACCTAAACTTGTCAAGCTCGATGAGCACTTATCATAAATTTGTTAGGAAAATTCCATCATGGATGAACTAACCTTTCCCTAGCACACCTACTATATCTCTCAAATTGGCCTTCAATCAAATTTGAATTTTTTTGGGTTTTAGGCTTGTTGACATTTTCTTGGACATTGAACCTTTTGATTAAGATCTCTAACTTTTTCTTGTTGTTGATTTAATGTATCAGATTAGAAGACAAAGTTGGATGGTGCACTTGTATGCAATATGATGGTGTTTGCATGAGATGTACACTTGAAAAAAGTGATAGTAGATCCAAATGGATCTTACATCTAGTGCACATAGAGGAATCCCAAGAGTTGGAGGCAATAGTGATGATGTCTCCTACAATATAAAACAACTCAAATGGGACAACAAAAACTAGACTCCAGGTTTTCATCTTAGGTTTGATATTTTATATTGCTGCATCCTAAGTGTTGTAACTACAACAACAGTCTTTAGAGTTCTATTGCTTCTATTGCTATCAAATGTTTAATAACACTTGAATATTGTTGGTATTATGATCATTAAGTAAAAGATCATTGTTCAGTATTAATGATGCACTAGTTTACAAGATAAATTGATCTCCTTTAGGAGATGTTATTAGTTGTTGACCTTGTTCTAGACAGGTTATCTTTTAAATTCCATGGAGATTTTGTTGTTCATGTTTCTTGTTTTGGGCAGGTTACCATGGAGGAATGATTGGTCACAAAAATGGAAGAGAGTTATTCTTATTTATTCTTATTGTATTTTTTGGCTCTTGTTCCAGGTAGGTCACAAGTGATAGATCTGAGAAGGAAGCTATTGTGACAATTGTTCATGTTCTTGTTTTTATTATTATTATAAGAGTATTATTCTTGTGTGTTGTTTTCCCGTGTTGTTTCTCTTGTTCTAATAAGGTCACAGGTGATAACTCTGAGAGGGAGATATAGTGATGGTTGTAAGAGGAAACATATTATATGGTATCTAGTTTGAGACATGGAGCAGACTATCTAGATAAGAAGTTGTATACACGAGTATATACATCCATGTACCAAAGAAGAAGAGGACGATGTTAAAACCTTCTAGCAAGGAGAATAAGGATCCAAAGATGACCATACAAATCCCTCTAGCTCAGTTGATCACTCTTCAGATCATCAGGAAGAGTCGGTAGAGCCAGAAGGGCCTATCCAAAATCATTGCAATGACCAGGAAGAGACAAACATGGTCTCATGATACTTTGCATGATGCAAATGGGATACATATATATGGAATTGATGAGACATATCATGAGGAGGAGCCAATGGCTCCACTAGTGGTGAGGCATACGACCCCACCAAGTACCATTTTATGAGCTAGAGTTCATAGGGAGTCAGCCCTCAGGATCTAGTAGCGAGGAGAAGCCTCCTCAGGACAATTCATAGGAGATCATACTTCAGAGGAGGTCAACACATGCAAATGGTGTAGATGGCTCCGGAGATTATATAGACTGATAGGGAGTCAAGATTCAGAGGGAGCATGTAGACTCAGAGTGAGACTAATCTCAAAGAGAGTTAGTAGCTTATAGACTTTCATTCAGAAAGTATTCCTCCTAATATTCAGGTGGGGTAGAGAGACGTCTTCCAAGAATGATATACAGACGACATGAGTTGAGGAGGATAGATCGTAGCTTCATAGGATTCTAGGAGACATGATATATCCTAGGAGGATTCCCTTGTTTCATTATACTTTGCTATAGTGACAGAGGAGGAATCTAGTCAAAAGGCATGGGATATGAATTTTGCCTTGGTTCTGAGACCATAAGGGAAGTCAGTGGTGAATTCCAAGTTGATATATAAGATCAAGAATGATGCATATGACATCATAGAGATGTACAAAGCTTGATTTGTGGCCAGAGTATTCTCCAAGAAAGAGGAAGAATATTATGACAAGACACTTTCTCCAGTAGCCAGAATAATTGTACATAGAGTAGCCAAAATATACATGAGAAGGAGTCTCATGTCTGGATATTGAAGGAAGATTTTTACGAGCTTAAGGAGGCACCCAAGGCATGATATTCTATATCAGATAGTTATTTGATGAGCTTGGGGATGGTTTCCCATTGATCCTGTATGTGGATGACATGTTTCTTATGGGGTATGACAATCTTACAGATGGGTGCAAGACATAACTCACTTTAGAGTTTGAAATGAAGGATCTGGATTTGATGGGATTGGAGGTGTGGCAGAGACTAGATGATATTTTCCTTAGCCAAGGAAAATATACAGTTGATATCTTGTAGAGATTCAGAATGATGGAATGCAAGCCCATGGCCCCACCAATGGTGACGAATCTGAAGCTCTTGAGTGATTCATCTTCATATTTGGTGGATCTCACGATGTACATAAAAATTATTGGATCCTTGATGTACTTGGTTAACATCGGGCCGGATATATGTTTTTCAAGTAAACATATTGAGTCATGATGTAGGAGCATCGCTCCACCTCATCAACGCCAGCAAGGCAACACATCAATGCACAAGGAGGAATGGGTTCCAAGGAAAGAGAGGCACCAACCCTCTCATTTTGAACCCAATTTAAAATTTTTAATGCAATTAAATGTAATTTAAGTCTGTAAGGATTAAGGAAATTTGAGCCTATGTCTTTGTACAGGCTGAGTTATTGTAATAGATAGGTTTTCTTTTAATGGTTGAAAGTAGGAGGGATCTAGCTCTGATTAAGACTAGATTCCCATTGAATGTAATTCAATGCAATTCGATGTGAGTAGGTGGATGGACGGAAGGCTCGAGGAGCCCCTCTTTTGTAAAAGATCTTTGTTTTCAAAATTGATAAGTGTTATCAGTAGATGAGTGAGGAGAGAGCTCAAGAGAGGATAAGAACAAATAAGACTTTGTAGTAGTCCAACCTTTGTAAATCTTGTACAGAAGCATTCAGATATAATACAAAAGAAGTTGTTTCTACATATGATGTGTCTGTGTTTTTATATGTGTTGAATGATTATTTTATGAATGTGTTTCTGTATTCATTTATTTATGTTGTAGATGTATGAAAATAGGTTACATTTGTAGGTTTAGATATATTTCTCTATCTGTAGATTTATGAGGAGTTCGGGGCTCTTAGGCTTGTGCAAGGAGTGCACACGAGAGTGTTGAAAACTCTGTGAAGCTAGTGAAAGGAATGAACTTGAACTCTGTTGTGAGTTCTAAGAAAGAGCCTGCTAGATGGGCACACCATAATCATTATGAATTTCAGAAGGAGTAGTGTTAGGGAAGGCCTATCAGAGTTACTAAAAACTATGATAGCTAGTTGAAGTAGAAGGAGGACCAGAGTTACTGAACACTTTGAGGGCTCTACAAAGAGTGCATTGAGCAGGCGTAAGGAGTGTGCAAGAACTCTGTTTTGAGTTCTAGGAGAAAGTTTCCAAGAGGGAAAAACATAAGGAAAAGATCATGAGGAGTAGTGCAAGCCTACACAAAGATCATGAGGATTGTGCAAGTGAACTTACAAAGTTCAGGTTTCAGGAGGTAAGTGCAAGGAGTGCACAAAGCTAAATACATTAATAAAGTGTTGGAAAATCTCAAGAGGATGAGCGTAGAGTGCTAGGAGAGCACAAGAATTACTTGAAAGGAACGAAGAATTGAGACCATTAGGATTTAAGTAAGTTGAATGCTCAGAAGAAATAGCACAAGAGTGCGCAAGGTCTCTGCAAAAAGTGCAGAAGGTCGAGAATAGTCCAAGTCTCGGACTATGAGAAAAGTGCAAAGAGTGCGCCAAAAGTCGGGTGGATTCAAGTTAACAAAGATCAGGAGAGATAGTGCCATTGAGCACATAGTCTCTTCAAGGTGTGTAGAGGAGGGGAACCCTTCCAGTTCCAGTTTGCAGGAGAAGCACAAAGCATGCACAAGTGAACTTATTTACAAGGTTCAATCTCAGGAGAGGTAGCGCAGGCCAAGGAGTCAAGGTTACTGAAGAAAATATCAAAAGGCTAAGCATTTGGAAATTTCAAATATCCTTCATCATAAGGGAAGAAAATCGTACAGGGGAGAAGAAGATACAACTACCATCGAATCAACTGTCAGAGTAAATCTGGACTGTTAGATTAGAGTCGAGCAGAAGGAGAAGCGTGCACAGAGGAGGATAGATCCCATCCATCTGATCTAGGTGTGAGCTACAACAACCTTCCGATCAAGAGGTAAGTAACAAGGGATTTAACCCTTAGTATCCTTCGAACTTCAAAAGTCTAGGGTTTTTCTACATTTAGGTGCAAAGGAGACAAGTCTCCCGAAGTCCTGAAGACCGAAATAAATTGGGAACATCCATTTAAAAAGGATGTGTGTCAACGAATCGTGCGTATCTAGGAGATCGACAATCCAGAATAATAGATGTACAAATCTCAGAGGACTCTCAAATCTCCGAAGAGACAAATTCCATCTGAACCATCCATTTGAGAGGGATAGATGTCACTATATCCAAGAGTCTGGAGGTATGTAATTCGAAGGAAATAGGTCGAGGTGAGTCAAGAACTCTCGAAGAGCCGAGAGTCGGAGTAAATCTCGATTGTCGATTGAGACAAGACACATGGAAGGAAGATCTTAATCCTGCCATATCAACATTTGAAACATTGTGGGTCGTTGATCTTGAAGGACACATGGCGTCATATCCATAGGTCTAGAAGTCAGACACTACAGAGGAACATAGGGTAGCAAGGTGGAGGACTTGTGAAGCATCGAAGGCCAGAGTCCATCCTAGCCGTACAACAAAAGGGACACATGGAATCAAATCAAGAGGTGCGAAGGTTTAAAACTCTGGGATATTTGGGGCATAGAGTTGTGAAATCAGCCGAAGCCAGAGGCTTGAAGCATTGTGGGTCGTAGATCATAGGAGGGTGGGTGAGGGAAAATATGGAGGTCCAACACTCTAGAAAAAACTTAGAGAAACGTTGATAGAGACTCCTGAAGGCCAGAATCAATCATAACCATCCAACTGAGGAGGACGTGTGGCACAAGATTTTGCAGTCCAAGGACTTGGCGCTTAGATAACTTTGTGTTGTTGTGTAGGAAGATAAAAATCGTCGAAGTCCCGGAAGGAATTGTGGTCATTGATCCATAAGAGGACACATGGATGCAGGGTAATTCGTTTGGCATTTCGACATCGGGAGATACAAAGAGTCGTGTGGTTTGATGATCAAAGGAAAATTGTCGAAGGCTGGAGACACAATCTGAACCATCGATTCAATGGAAGAATAGGAACTGTCCAATCTGCTCCTTGTTTTGGAGATCGATAGTTCATGAAGGTTGAGTGTATGTTGGGCGCGGTTAAAAATCGTCGAAGCCCAAAATGAAATATGATTTGTTGATCTATGGAGAGAGGATATTCGTACGTTCCTCCTTTTCGACGATCGACACTTTGCAGAAGTTGTGCGTATTAAATGCGTTCGAAAATCGTCGAACGTTGAAGCCTGAATTGCTGCCTTTTGGCTTGGCACTCGATCACATCCCTTGGTCATATACTATTTCTTCTGGAGTAAAAGGGGCTAAGGCCAAATTCAATTTTTTTGAAGAAAGGGCTTGGAAAAAATCACTAAAGGACTGAGATAGCACACTATTGACTAGCGCTTGGTCACAACCTTTGGTCATATGAGGAGTTCACTTGAGAAAGAGGGATAGGGGCCTAGAAAAAGTTTAAAAAGAGAAGGGGTTTAGAAAGAGCCCGCATGTTCAATATTTGGACCTGCACAGGGAATTCGATGACCTATGAACATTAGCAGGGGTTTCAACAGAGCCCAAAGAGTTGATTCAACTCTCGATTAGAATGATCCTTGATGGAGAGGTCGAGTGAACCCTGGGTGAGGGAGGGGGTCTGCATCAAGCTAGTACATGGTTGAACCTAGACATGTACATTGGATTGAATAAAAACATATGTTGAGGTACCTAAGTGGTACGATTAGATATGGATTGAGATATGTCTCGGGTGGAGATGTGAAGCTGTAGGGATATACAGATTCTGACTGAGCAGGGAGTGCACTGGACCAGAAGAGCACATAAGGATGCTACTTCAGTCTGGGATCAAGTATGATCTCATGGTTGAGCAGGAAGTAGACATCAATGGCACTCAATACAGTAGAGGCAAAGTATATCACAGCTAATGTGGCAAGCCATGAAGTAGTGTGGCTTCGAACATTGCTTGCATGGATATTTGATCTAGAGTTGGAGAAAACTTTGATACATTGTGGCAATCAAAGTTGTGTGAAGCATATAGAGATCAAATATCATTACATCCAAGACATGGTGTAGAGAGGAGTTTTGGAGCTCTAGTACATATCCACGGATGAGAAAATAACAAACATTCTCACCAAGCCTCTATCTAGAGTGAAGTATGAGTACTTCAGAGACAAGCTTGGCATGATACAGAATGTCCACCCTTGTTGAGAGGGGGGTGTGTTGTTTATCCTCCTACCGGCTAACCCCTCTGACCAAGGGTTCCCTAGATCAATCATGTGAGGTGGCTGAGGGGGTAATGCAATGCCAGATCCAATGAGAGAAGAAACATCACATGCATAGTCGTGGAGACTATGGGAGTAACTTCATGCTACTATACGAGACTATAACTATGCCTGATGGCATGGTAGTACCAGTGTGCTACTAGTTGATTGTTGCATAGTTATAAATATCATTTTCTATGACTATGGATGATGGAATGGTAATAGTTGTGTGATACTAGTTGATTGTTTCATAGTCATAGGGACTGAGACTATGATTATGGATGATGGCATGGTAGTATTTGTGTGCTACTAGTTGATTATTGCATAATCATTGACACTGATGGACTACATGGTGGTGGATTTTGTAGCTACCAGTCGATTGCAGGATATGACTATGGTTGATGGAATGGTAGTAGTTGTGTGCTACTAGTTGATTATTACATAGTCATAGAGTTTGTGACTATGGTTGATGGCATGGTAGTAGCTATGTGCTACTAGTTGATTGTTGCATAGTCACAAGATCATAACTATAGTTGATGGCATGGTAGTAGCTTAGTGCTACTATTTGATTGTTGCATAGTTATGGAGACTATTGGACTCCATGGTAGTAGTCTTACAACTATTAGTGGATTTTGGATCATGACTATGGTTGATGGCATGGTAGTAACTTAGTGCTACTAGTTGATTGTTATGTAGTTGTGACAACATGGTGGCAGCTGTGTGCTGCTAGTTGATTGTTGGAGAGAATGGTAGTAGCTTAATGCTACTATTTGATTGCAACATAGTCATATGGAATATGGCATAGGATGGAGCTATTGATGCATGGTGGTATCCTTGGGGATACTAGATGATTGTAGGGTAGTTAGCGACTTCTATAAGAAAACATCGTGGAAGAATACCTCCCTAGCTAAGAAGGAGTGTTGATGTTTTGGTAGTTATGGGAGGTATTCCCTCCTAAACAATTTTTCTTAGAGAAGAAGAATATTCCAAGAAAGAATACCATTGAAAAGTTGAAGAACACCCCGGAAAAGAATAAAGTAAAAAAAAAGACCACAGAAGAGAAGTCGGCCCACAGGAAATAATTATAAAGTGGAAATATAATTTCCAGGAAGAGAAGTCAACCCACTGAATTAATAAAGTAAATTGAAGATCCAGAATAAGAATTCAACCCTAGACAGGTACCCAGATTAGTATAAATACAATTCTAGGTCAATTCATTTGTACAACCACACACTTCTTCTTCTGCAGTGCGCACTAGGTAGTTGCAGCTGCAGTTTTGTTATTTCTGGTTTCTAGTTCTCTTGGAGAGTGTGCCCCACTTGGGGAAGGATATTCTTGGTGTTTCTTGGTGATATATCTAGTGCATTACATCTGGAAGATTTTCTCTAAGGTTGTGTGGTTCTTCCCAGTTGCTTTGTTCCAATTAGAGTAGCAGTTGCAGTTGCAGTTACCATTTGTGCCAGTTTTGTGGTGTGCTAGTGATGCGCCTATCTTGTGCAAATTCTATGGTGACTCATTTTTCAATCCTCGTTGAGGTTTGACAAGAAGAAGAGATAAGTATTTGGTTATTCATTATTGGTTTGTTCTTTTGATTAGGGTTTGTTCTTTTGAGAATGGTTGTATTGGAATATTCTCTCTAAGAAAATTTGGTTGGGTTTTTTCCTGAGTTTGGGGTTTTCTCAGGATAAATATTTGTGTCTTCTTATGCTTGTTTATCTACTGCTTATATATTTCAGTATATGATTATTGAATGTTAAAAGAAGATAAAATTCTATGGTAAATCTAATGTTAACGAAACTAATGAAAATCTAATATATAGAACTAAGTATGCATCAGATGGAAGTGTTGAAAGACACAAGGCTTGGTTAGTTGCTAAAGGATTCTCCCAAGTTGAAGGAATTGAATATAATGAAACCTTTTCCCCTTTATCCAAAATGAATTCCATCCTCCTTGTTCTAGTCCTTGCAACCTCACACAAATGGGAGGTCCATCAAATGGATGTCAAAACCACCTTCTTGCATGGGGATTTGCAAGAAGAAATCTAAATGGAACAACCTCTTGGTTATGTCCAAAATGACTCCAACCTTGTTTGTCTCCTTAAGAAATCTCTTTATGGCCTTAAGAAAGATCCTCAAGCTTGGTATGCCAAAATGGACAACTTTCTTATTGATATTGACTTTTCTAGATGTTCTTCTGACCCTAATGTCTATAACAAGAAAATAGGAAGCCATTTCATAATCCTTGCTTTTTATGTTTATGATCTTATCCTCATTGGTAGTGACCCTAAACTTTTAAACCATGTGAAAACCAGCCTTAAGAAGAAATTGGAAATGATCGACTTAGGCTATTTTTACTATTTCCTTGGCCTCCAAGTATTACAAACCAAGGAAGAAATTTTATTTCCCAGTCTAAGTATTTTTGTGACCTTCTTCACCACTTTCACATGGAAGATACTAAATCAACCCCTTCTCCCTTCCAGTCTAGACTCAATATTTCTACCACTTGTATTTATCCTAAATTTGATGCCACTTTGTACCATCAGTTAGTTGGTAGTCTCTTATATTTGACTCATACTTGTCCTAATATTTCCTTTGGTGTTGATCTTGTTGCCTGGTATATGCAAACATCCCATGAAAGCCATTGGAAAGAAGCTAAAATAATACTTTGGTATGTCTGGTGCACATTTAAGTTTAGGGTACATTAAAATTCAAGGGGGACTTATTTATTGGTTGGTTTCACTGATTCAGATTGGGCTGATGATCCTGATGATCAAAAGTCTACTACAAGTTATTTTTTCAACCTTGGTTCATGACCTGTCACTTGGG
>ML785508.1:633468-668980 GCA_009831015.1 Picea engelmannii | reverse complement strand
CAGATTAAGCATATAGTAATGAGAGAGGACGTTGTATACCTTGGAATGATCAGATGAAGTGATATTATGAGTCTAAATACAAGTGATGAAGGGTATAATAATGGCAAAAAGTATGGGCAAAAAGGTGCATTGTGTGGTCCTAATACTCGTCAAAGATCTAGTTCAACATTAGTGCAGAAAACACATCGAGCTACACATGCACTTCATCATAAAGCTCATTCATGATCAAGTTATTGAAGTGCTCTTTTTCCCTACAAAATATCAAGTTACAGACATTTTCACAAAGTCTCTTACAAAAGTGAAGTTTTCCAAAATTTCATCTACATTAGGAGTTCATGACGTTGTCATTAAGAGGGGATAGACTCTAATGCCTCCTTCCTTCTCCTATTGTGTCTCCTTTTTATATCCTTCAATCCTATCCCAAGTTTTTCTTAAGGGGGGGATTTTGAGGTAAAAAATGGGTCTCAAAATAAAAAATGTACTATCAAAATTAACTTTACAAGAGCTAATCACAATTTAGAGGATGACATCATCCCCAGGGGATGATTTGGCATTGTTTGAGTTATAGATACTTATTTGTAACATTCTAAATGGTGGATGAAAACCCATAGTTAACCATGATAGTGTTATAAGTAAAGTACTCATAATGAAAAAAATACTTATAAATTACTTTTGAATATTTTATAAATGTACCCAAGTATTCTTTTTTTTTTTAAGTAAGAAGCTATATATTACCTGTCATGAAGCAAAAATTACAGTATCGACTTGATAGCGAGTTTTGGATGTGTTGAGTTTCCTCGAAGGGAAACCAATTCAACTTGACACTTTGAATTAAAAATTAGTAATAATTAAACACATTTGTTTGAATCGCCCCGTGGGGAAACCGATTCGACTGACCCATGCATGCATATTGTAGAACAAAATAAGAGCATACTATGAACCAAAATAAACCTATATTCTAATAGACCCACATAATTGACAGTGCTAAACTCCAACAACCTATGAAGAATCTTCCAGAAACAACTAACATTTGTCAAAAGAAAACAAGCATTCTGACACATGTGTGCTTGCCGACTGTCATGGTGTCTGGTGTGCTTACTTGTCCTCGGCTTCCTCTGCACGTTGGTATCACTTGTCCTCAGCTTCCTTTGCACGTGTTTCCATGTCTCGTTCATCCTCCCCCTGGAAGTCTGGAGCAAGAAACACCCATGGAGATGTTGGGGCATTGCTGCCTGAATATGGTGAATGAAGAGAGCGGAGCAAGGTCGAGAGAAGATAATCAATTTTCTCTACGCGCTGGTCCAGGTGTTCTAACCGAAAACGAAGGTCATCGACATCCTTACGGACTGCGAAGACCAAATATTGTAGAATCGAGACCGAATCTCTGATTCGTGGGCACAGAGCACAGTCGATTTGGAGAAGATCTTGGCCTCAAGTAGCTTCCACTTGTAGTTCTTATGTTTGAGCATTGAATTCCTCCAGAGAAGGCACAAAAGGTGGCAACGGGGGTGTCAAAGGAGGTGGAGAGGGAGCATAGGGTGGTGGACTATAAGGGAATGCAAGTGTTGGCTGTGATGTTGAGGCCAGATATGGGAGAGGTCCAGGAGAAAAGTTGAGAGAATTACCCTTAAGGTCAAACCATTCAACTCGACAAGCCCATGGCGATGACAGATGTGGAATACCACATTAGCCTGGGGAGGACTAAGTGGAAGATGTAGGTGAGGAACTAAGCGCAGGAGTGAAGGTAGGTGGGTGCCAGTTGGCCATGGTCGCTCTGTTCTGGTACCAAAGAGCACCTCTCTTTGGTTTCTCGCGAAGGTGAGGCATAGCCAGACGAATGTGAGGGTGAGTCAGAGATGTAAACATGGAAACCCAGGTGGGCACCAAGGAGAATGACAAAGTGCAAGAGTAGCTGTAAGGAGAGGGAGATGGATACAAATAGGAGGGAGGGGCGTTTCCATAAGAGGGAGAATGGAGAGTAATTGCACACGAGCGCATGAGGATCAGACAATGTACAATGTTGATAGCCACGACGGGAAGCCAACGCAAGGCACATTGAAGCATTTAGTTGGGATCGCGCACAAATTAAGAGTTGCAGAGTTCATCGGGTGGTAATAAAGGCTAGAGGGAGTAACAAGTGTCGTCACATGACCCATGGCGAGGTGGCGGACTCTGGATTCTCGGATGGATGCGTGGAGTGCTCTGACACCTCATCCGAAGACGTACTCAAGTACTCTTAAAGTAAATTATTTTCCAATATACAATGAATGTTTCAGTATAAAAAAAATTACTAATATCAATAAATTCATACAAATGAAACTAATATTCAAAATTCAAAACTAATTTTTTATTATCAATAAATTCCTACAAGTAAAATTAATATACAAAATCCAAAACCTACTTTTTAAAATACATTAACTTTTGAAAATTCAAAACATTAATGATCAACCAAAGTATTTATTATACATTGAAAAATTAATCACTAACTAATGTAACATATTTATTTTATAAGAGGGATAGCCTTAATCCCATGTAAATCAATTTTAACCAATATAATATATTTATTTTAAACCATGTAACCAATATAACGTATTCATTTTAATGTAACCAATGTAAATATGAGGGTGAGGGTGGGACGGGATAATAGAGAAAACATAATAAGTTTTCTCTATTATTCCCCCCCACTCAATATGAGGTAGGGGTGGAATAATAGATAAAACTTAGAGGGGATAATAGAGAAAACATAATAAGTTTTCTCTATTATTGAGGGTGAGGGTGGGGAGGAATAACAAAGAAAACATAATAAATTTTCTCTATTATTCAGGGTGGGGGTGCGAGGGGATAATAGAGAAAACATAATAAGTTTTCTCTATTATCCCCCCCCACCCAATATGAAGGTAGGGTATAGAAAACATAATAAGTTTTCTCTATTATTCAGGGTGGGGGTGCGAGGGGATAATAGAGAAAACATAACAAGTTTTCTCTATTATTCAGAGTGGGGGTGGGAGCGGATAATAGAGAAAACATAATAATTTTTCTCTATTATTACTGCCCACCTGCACCCTCGGTGGGGGGAATAATAGAGAAAACATAATAAGTTTTCTCTATTATTACCCGCCACCCCCACCCTCGGTATGTTTTCTCTATTATCCCCACCCCCGCGCCCCAGGGGTGGACGGAATAAAAGAGAAAACTTATTATTTTTTCTCTATTATTCCCCCCAACCCTAAGTTTTCTCTTTAATTCCCACCCTCACCCTCACCCTCACCCTTACCCTCATATTTATGTTTTCTCTAATATATCCCCCCACCCCATTCATTTTAATGTACATTATATTATTTTAACCAATATATTAAAATAAATATGTTAAAATAATATATAACATTATATATTAAATTATATTACATTAATATTGGTTGAAAGGAATATATTAACGATACATTATATTGGTTAATATGAATATTCCTTCAATATATTAATATTGATCAAAATGAATACCTTAATGTACATTAAAAGAAATATACATTATATATGTTAATATAACTCGTTAATATAATAATAATAATAATAATAATAATCTATTTTTAAGGTCACGGCCAAGCCACACCAAATTGGTGTATGAGACCCCCTTGTTTATGGGACAAGGGACCCCCCTCCGCCCAGTGATTTCACTGAATTGGCAAAACAAATTTAAAAATTCGGGAATTCGATTCGATTCATAGATTAATAGGAAAATTCGAATTCAATACGAGTATATTTGGTTGACCATGGTGGTATCAATAGTTGGTGTTGCCCAACTAAGTGAGGGATATTCACAAAGCCGAGTAAGTCCGAGTGGGGGTTATCCCACGAAGGACTACGATTTCATCCTAAACAGGGAAAAAATGCGGTCACGTGATGACAGGGATATGCATTTGAGTTGGCAGTGACATGAAAATGGGGTTTCATATGTTTGAATGATGCCGGCCAAATTCGTTCAGCAGATGATGCATTTATAACTAGTGGACGATTAGAATATTATGATGATTCTATTACATTGATAGTCCATCGGATAATTAGCTAAAAACTTGTTCTACCAGTGCATAAGAGAGTAGAGAGGCCTCTAAAAGAAAGGAACTACTTCTCATTTTCTTGGCAAATCTAAGGATATCGCTTCTCTGGTGAAAATATGCATGTTGGAGATGTAGTCCATGGGATTTTTTCTATAGGGATTTGTGTGCTTAAAAACATTGTGATACCACTGGGCAAAGTTCCGTGTTTTTAATAAAAAATTGCACGTTGATGTATTTTGATACTCATTTAGTTGCACATGATTTTAACATTGTTTGTGGACATTGTGGGAGAGTTTTTATGGTTCTTTCATGGATGCTAGCTCTTTATTTTCATTAAAACTTCACATAAAATAAATAAATAAAACATGAGAGAACCCCCCCAAAAAATAGGGCAAACAACTAAATACATAAATGAAAACAAATATTGTTTGTTTCCCTTTCCCTTCAATGTCAAATCGATTTTCTTCCAAGAGAAATGGAAAATGAATAAGTATGCTCGATTCTAGCTTTGGATTGGTCTGGTGGAAGCTCATGAAAGGTTTCTCAAGCCCTTCATATTTGAAAGTGTTTCCTTTATACATAACAAATTGTCATTCTCATGTAACACTATGCCCTTTGTTGTAGTATCTAAAATAATTTTTGAGGCTTCTTTGAGGTTTTGAAAAAATAATATGTTTGAGTATTTGTAAGATGTGTACTCTCGATTTTTTTTCGTATTGGATTTTAAACTATTGATTTTATTCTGCATCGAATCGAATTCTAACTTGGTAACTATGATTTCAAGATTTACTTTGAGCAGGAAGGAGGGATATAAAGATCTTTAAACCGATGCTTCAATCCATGACACCCACGAATTCCCTTCTCTAGTTCCTTTTCAAATTCCAGTCAAAGTTAGTCGCATCTGCATCCACCACAATATCCTTGATAAGGGAGCCTGGATTGTGTTGCTTATTTATTAATGGTTAACCAATGTAATACCATTTTATTACCTATTTATCAATGGTTAGTTAAATATAATCTATAAGTATTTTAATAAATATATAATATATAAGTATTTTAATATTTATATAAGGCGTTTTCTAATTGTTCTATGTTTTTGTTTTTTTTTATGGAATCCGGTGACATAAATCTAGACAAAATCACATTTTTTAGTTTTTTAAATTGTATTTTTGAATTCATAAATGGATTCAACGTGTTGAAAAACCCGTGGGGCGCTTAGAATATACAAACTTAGCCACTCAAATATACAGATCCAACACTTTTTCACCAAATTTCGGATAAAATTGAACATAAAAAATCCTCAAAAAAGAGTCAAAACATAAAATGTTTAGACTACAATTTTATATAATGGCTAGTTCTTACATTTAATAGATACCGAATACATGAATACATCAATATACATATGTATAATGGTTAAAATTATGTGATGAATATATATTTTTTAAAATAACCAATTAGTAATTATCAACTTATGGTTTTTTATTTAGTGAATAGTGAACACATGAATGACTAAATTTGTATAATGAATATGTATTTTAAAAACAAATCAATTACTAATACCAACATGGGTTCTTACATTCAATAGATAATGGATACGTGAATGGTTAAACTTATATAATAAATACATACTTAAAAAGTACTAATTACTAATTCCAACATAAGTTTGTAAACATATCTTGAATATTGAGTTTATAAACATATCTTTAAATTGAAAACTATGAATAAGTGGGTTTACAAACATATATTGTGCATAGTTATATTCAAAATTTATAGTAATACGATACTTTTATTTTTTTTTTTATGAATATTTATTTTCAGTGTATTTGTTATATTATATTCAAATATTTTATTTTATGTATTCAAAGTATTTATATTTCTAGTCACATTAAATAGAGGTTTTTTAGGCGTAGTTTAAATGTTTTACATTTTGGCTTTTTTGGGGATTTTTTCTGTTTAATTTTACCCAAAATATGGTGAGAAAGTGTTGGATCTGCAAATTTGAGTGACTAAGTTTGTATAATCCAAGTGCCCCAGGGGTTTTGCAACAAGATGAATCCATTTATGCACTCATAAATGCAATTTAAACAAGATAAAATTGTGGTTTCATCCATATTTATGTCACCGGATTCCAATGAAAAAAAGACAAAACGTAGAACAGTTAGAAAACATTGTTTTTTTTATTAATTTTATTTATAGACATCTTTTCAATTCAATTTAACCATGGTTACATAGACTGTTGTGTAAAAAGTGACTTGTCAAATATACCTTCCCCACAATATGACTACATCATATTTTTTTATTATATCTCTTAGGAGGCTCGTTTTAAACCTCAAAATTCCCCTAATATGATATCACTTTTAAGGGCATATTTGAGGTGTTATAGCAACATATTTGAATGGATACCATGTTAGAATGTTATTATTAGGTGTGTTACCCCCCCTGTGCCTAGGGATAAATAAAGGAGATCATGTCTCATGGCCTACAGTGAAGACTATGATCTTGACCATGATGATGATCAACATGTCCACATATAGTAGCCCAACAACCCCCCTTAGATTGCATCTTCTACTTCATATCAACCAAGCTTGTCACATCTAGTCTATTTAGTATATGGGAGATGGTAAGCCAGCGTCACCATGAGGAACGTTAGTCCTTATTTCATGAGAAGTGTTTCTCTTAATATACTATGCATGTGGATTTTATTTCCTTTGTGTTTGACTTTTCATGATCTATCCAATCATGTTGCTCTCCCTCCACCTGGATAACCATATAGACCATATGAATTCTTTTTTTGTTGTAAAGACTTGTTTTTTGGGGGAAATTTGTAGGTGTTCAGGTTGATTTGCTCATCAAAGGTTCGATTCGTCTCCTAGGAGGGTCGATTTCCTATTACAAAAGGTCGATTTGCTAATCCAGGAGGCCGATTTGCAGTGGGGGTGAATTTTTTAGCTATTGGAGGGGTTTTTCCCATACGACTGCACATTTTCCTTCACATCCGAGCTATATGATGCAGGAGCATCTCTCCATGCAGCCAGCCAGCCAGCCAGCCACGTCAAAGTGCATGCATTCATATGCAAAAAAGGAGGCACAACCTCATTTGTATATGTATTGAATGTAATTTAATGTGCTTAGGTTGTTGAGCCAGGAAAGCCATGCCTTTGCGCAGGCATTAGATAGGATCGACCTTTATTGTAGATCGGTTGAGATCTAGTTCTGGATAGCAGACTAGACAACCATTGATTGTAAATTAATAGAGTAGGTGAACCTGGAGGAATGAGCCCTCAGGTAAAAGAGATATTCAGATCTCATTTTGAGTTAGTAGGTGTATGTAGAGCATAGAGAGCAGACGGAGAGAGCCGAGGAGAGCTCGGGAACACCTTGTACAAATACAGGCATTTGCCAATTATTAATATATGAACAGAGAGCAGTTTTTCCTGCATGATATTTTGTTTATGTATATGTCTGTGAGTGTTTCCTTTATGCTGTAGTTGTATGCTGTTATCATGCATTTGCAGGGAGTTGGTTTGATTTCAGGTTGAGGGTCTTTGAGGCTTCACACCAGGTGGGTGTGACAGAACGTTGAGGTTCTGATGGCCGTGCACAGAGTTTCACTTTGAACTCTGAGGAGTCAGACAGAGGCGTGCTGAGGCACAGGTTGAGATCAACAACTCAGGAAGAAGAAGACCTTTGAGGTTGCTGAACACCTCAAGAGGTAGGCTCTGTGGGAGAGGGCACAGTGCAGACATAAACCTTGTTGAAGGTTCTGTAAGGCTCTGCCAAGTGGGCATTGAGCGTATGCATTCCAGTGCATTTGAGGAGGAGGAACTCTGCTGAGAGTTCTTAAGAAGAGACAGAATCGTTGAGGATTCTGTAGGAGCTCTGCCAAGCGGGCATCGAGCGAGTACTCCGCCAGGAGGGCGTTGAGGAACTGTGTGCAGATAGGCGCAAGAGGAGTGAAGAGAACTCTTAAGTTCTGGATTCAAGAGAAGAATCCGCTGGGGAATTTCTGTACTGTTGTTGAAACACACTGAAAGACTCAGCAACAGTTGCCAAATAAAAGAGATAGCTTGGGAGGCCTTTTATTCTCCATCTGTGGGAGAAGGAAGACGAAATCCCCCAAGGGGTCTGAGTATTCGCTGAAGCTCAGGAGAGACAACACCGTGTGTGCATAGAGACTCTGCAGGAGCGCAGGAGTCAAAGAATCCGTTGAGGATTCGAGGACAGAAGCTCAGGAAGGGGAACGAATAGGAGAAGAGGACCGACAGCCGTAGGATCTCAAGAAGAAATCCCGTCATCCGTCGGATCGGGAGGATTGGCGCACGGTTGAACCTCAAAAGGATGAACACACAGAAGAGCGGATCTGGGCCGTCAGATCTGGAGCAACCACCCGACAACCATCAGATCTTGGAAAGTTGCGCGGGATTTATCCCTTAGGCACAGGAAGGAAGGACCAGAGGCCATCGGGATTCGGCATATCGGGTTTTGCGGAGGTGAGAGTTCCACGTTGGTCGAAATCGCGATCTTGACGCAGTCGTGACCCTCACGGTCCAACCGCCCTCACCAGGACCTTCTTTTTTCACTCAGGCCCGAAGAGTTAAAGAACTCTTCCTACTCCTTTCGGGAGTATTTACTACCCACATAAATCTCCTTTCGACGATCTCCCTTTTTTCTCTTTCGGGAAATCGGGTTTCATGCTATCGCGAAACTTGTGGGCACGGTTCTCATGCTCCCCAAAACCCCGAACCCAGATGGGTCAAAGGTCAACGCTTTAGTTATAGTCGAGAATTTCCCTATCGGGAATTCGGAACATGCGATGTCGCAATTCACTTGTACCACAAATCCTCGAACCCCGAACTCCGATATGCATGTGCGCTAACTCCTTGCCACATCACCTTCTCTCTCCGCTATATCAGGAATCACGTGATCGCGATTTTACCCGTCGTAATTCCTTTGCACCGTAAAACCCCAAATGTCGAATCCCGACCTCCCGGGATTTGATGCCACCTGTCCTGTGGTGATCAACGGCTCCGATTATATCGGGGAATCGCTAATCGCGATTTCACCAAACACAAACTCTGGCCTCCGGGAACCCCGATACGCCGAATCCCGATAACACCTGTCCCCTCTGCTGTCGCTTGGACCCCACACACTTGTAGCGATCGGGAAATCGTCGATCGGGAGTTCGCGATCCCTGTTGCACCGTTCACAGGACCTTCCAAGTCTCGAATCCCAACTCCTAGGGATCTCGCGCCACGTGTCCCCGTAGCGATCAATGACTCCAATTAAATCGGGAAATCGTTATTCGCGATTTCAACGAGTATGAAACTCTTACCTCCGCAAAACCCGATATGCCGAATCCCGATGGCCTCTGGTCCTTCCTTCCTGCACCTAAGGGATAAATCCCGCGCAACTTTCCAAGATCTGACGGTTGTCGGGTGGTTGCTCCAGATCTGATGGCCCAGATCCGCTCTTCTGTGCGTTCCTCCTTTTGAGGTTCAACCGTGCGCCAATCCTCCCGATCCAATGGATGACGGGATTTCTTCTTGAGATCCGACGGCTGTCGGTCCTCTTCTCCTGTTCGCTCCCCTTCCTGAGCTTCTGTCCTCGAATCCTCAACGGATTCTTTGACTCCTACGCTCCTGCAGAGTCTCTATGCACACACAGTGCTGTCTCTCCTGAGCTTCAGCGAATACTCAGACCCCTTGGGGGATTTTGTCTTCCTTCTCCCACAGATGGAGAATAAAAGGCCTCCCAGGCTCTCTCTTTTATCTGGCAATTGTTGCTGAGTCTTTCAGGGTGTTTCAGCAACAATACAAAAATTCCCCAACGGATTCTTCTCTTGAATCCAGAACTTAAGAGTTCTCTTCACTCCTCTTGCGCCTATCTGCACACAGTTCCTCAACGCCCTCCTGGCGGAGTACTCGCTCGATGCCCGCTTGGCAGAGCTCTTGTAGAATCCTCAGCGATTCTGTCTCTTCTTAAGAACTCTCAGCAGAGTTCCTCCTCCTCAAATGCACCAGAATGCATATGCTCAATGCCCACTTGGCAGAGCCTTACAGAACCTTCAGCAAGGTTTTTGTCTGCACTGTGCCCTCTCCCACAGAGCCTACCTCTTGAGGTTTTTAACAACCTCAAAGGTATTCTTCTTCCTGATTTGTTGATCTCAACCTGTGCCTCAGCACGCCTCTGTCTGACTCCTCAGAGTTCAGAGTGCAACTCTGTGCACGGCCATCAGAACCTCAACATTCTGTCACACCCACCTGGTGTGAAGCCTCAAAGACCCTCAACTTGAAATCAAACCAACTCCCTGCAAATGCATGATAACAGCATACAACTACAGCATAAAGGAAACACTCATAGACATATACATAAACAGAATATCATGCAGGAAAAACTGCTCTCTGTTCATATATTAATAATTGGCAAATGCCTGTATTTGTACAAGGTGTTCCCGAGCTCTCCTTGGCTCTCTCCGTATGCTCTCTATGCTCTACATACACCTACTAACTCAAAATGAGATCTAAATATCTCTTTTACCTGAGGGCTCATTCCTCCAGGTTCACCTACTCTATTAATTTACAATCAATGGCTGTCTAGTCTGCTATCCAGAACTAGATCTCAGCCAATCTACAATAAAGGCCGATCCTATCTAATGCTGCGCAAAGGCATGGATTTCCTGGCTCAACAGCCTAAGCACATTAAATTACATTCAATACATATACAAATGAGGCTGCGCCTCCTTTTTTGCATATGAATGCATGCACGCTGACGTGGCTGGCTGGCTGGCTGGCTGCATGGAGAGATGCTCCTGCATCACTATACGACTGAATTTTGTAGTGATTGGTCAAATTGTTTGGCCTTTTTGTTTTCTCAGGGGCTAATTTATTTGATTAGAGATTTTAATTGGAAAATTTCCTATTCTATTATTTTTTGGGTGTCCCTTTCACCTTCCACGCAGGTCGTATGGATGCATTTATCTTATAGGAAGGACCGTACACACAATTTAGTGCTCAAGGTAATTTCCATCTTGGTTTTTCCACATTCCTTGCTGTAGGAAATTTCAAGTGTGTTTTTTTGTAGTGTGGAAGCTCATAAATAGGGTAATTTACTTCCAACATTCATCATTGGTAAGAACAATTCTATTTTTTTCTTGTCATTAGCTTCTTTTTTTTCATTAGGGTTTAGTTTCTTAGTTTTTTCATCATGTTTACAAAGATTGTTTCTTGTTCCTGATTTTTGCTTGTCACTAACTTACCTTTGTGGAAGATATTTTTTGACATTTTAAGGAGCATGTATCTCTATCATTTTATCATGGTGACAACAAGAAACCAACCAATGCTTAAGGTTTAGTTGCTTAATGGCAATATTTTTCAAGTGATATCATTTTTTATTTTGATCATATTTTTCTCTCTATTTATATGTTGTTGTCGACCCATGTGTAAAAGTAATTTCATTTTTTATGGTATTATCATGATCATTATATGATTTAATCTTGGAATTTCTTGTGTGCATATTATCTATCTATATGTTTCACTTCATCCATAGGGGTTAAAGAGTTGTGGGATAGCTTGGTTTTACAGATTGATCCTATCTTGAGTTTCTAAGCATATTGATATTGTCATTCATCATTTATTCTTGACAGTTGCAAGTGTCTTCTTCTTGCACTTTATTGAGGATATGATTTTAGTTTTAATGGTGATCCAGGAGGATCAAGGAATGCTCATAGAGGTCCAGGAGGATCCATAATTCTCATAGAGGTCTAGGAGGATCCAAAAAAGATCAAAATTTTATCATCACAAATGCTCTCTAAAATGGCACCAATGTGTAGCCTTAATGATATCTTTCCAACGGTGCAAAAATTTCCTCAAATGAAGTTCGTATGCAAAATTTATGGATGGTCAAAGTTTGAGTCAAACTAGAGAAAAAGAAAAAAGTCAAAGAGGTCAAGGTGACACGCGTCACCACTACAAGGGTGACACATGGCATGAATATATGGTGTTGATGTGGAAACACCCCAAGGTGTCATGTGACACATCATATGCTAACTGGGCAAGTGATGTGGAAAATCCTATAGGTTACGTGGACAAATCACAGGTTGACAAGTGGAAATGATAACCCAATGAGAGGTTTTCACGTGGCAGCCTCCCATTGGTCATTAATGGGTAAGGTCATCTAAAATTTTGTTGGATCCTGGAGGATCGAACACGGGTCTTTCGCTAACCAAACCAACGACCTAACCATCATACCATAGCATTGTTCCTTAATCGTAAGTGACATCATTTATATTTAAGTTTGTGTATTCGTATTGTTGGCGGAAGAAAAGGGTCGAGGGCTAGCCCTTGACCCATACCATTTGATCATATGGTATCCAAAGTAACCAGATGCTACATACATGGAGGTGCCAACAAATATGTCATATATATATCGTAACTCCAAACTATATAACAACAATATGTTATAACCAAAAATGTCATTAAAGGAGAGGTTCATAGGGAATCGAACCCACGACCTCCTCCATACCACACAACAACTTTAACCAATCCGCCATGCACTCCATACTTAGAAGATATTCTATGGGAGTAGGTTTTTTTTTATGATGTGGTTAACTAAAAGCACAGATCTTGGTCGGACCTGCAACCTATTTAATGGTGTGGATCCCAATGTTTGACACACATCCCAATGCTATCACAAAGCCCAATGTAGGAATGAATAAGTTAGTATAAAAATGTGATCAATGGAACTGGATGTTACAGACACCCCCTCTTGTTTTAAAATATGTCCCGAAGTTTGTACAATATAATAATGAAAGAAATAAATGTATCTAATACTAATCTATATATCCAATCTATCAAACAAATAAGGAAATTGTTGATGCATCTCATATGTGTCTTCCCATGTAGCTGAGTGTGGACTATAAATATCCCATTGGACCTTGACCTGATCGACTATTCGACGTCATAGTTGTCGAGTTTGATGGTCCAGTATGCGGATTGGCACTACCATGAGAGCACCCTCATCCGACACCTACAAATAACTCAAGTCAATAACATGTGATAGATCTGAAATATAATGTCGCAATACAGATACATGAAATACGTCGTGCATACACCTTAAAGAATCAGGAAATTCTAGTCAGTAGGCCACATTTCCTTTTCTTTCTACAACTTCCAAAGGTCACACAAACCTAGGAGAGAGTTTAGCACCTTTTCCAAACTTGATTGAACTCTTATGCAGTTTCACCCACAAGAAAAATTTGTCGCCAACCTCATAATTGTGGTGAATGCGATGCGCATCAGCATAACTCTTCTATCGATCTTGTGCTTCTTTAATTATGTGTCTTATCATTCGCATATGCTCTTCCATTTCTTGGATTACTTCTTGTCCCACTAGGACTCTATCCTCTATTCGATCCCAACTTAGTGGTGTCTGACATAGCCGTCCGTAAATAAACTCAAAAGGTGTCATCTTAATCGAAGTTTGGTAATTGTTGTTGTACGCGAACTCTACCAATGGTAAGAATTATTCCCAGTGTTTCTATTTATCCATTACATACATTCGCAACATATCCTCTAAAATCGGATTCGTTCTTTCATTTTTTCCATCTATTTCAGAGTCATATGTTGTGATAAAATTCAGTTGCGTTCCCAAAGCCTCTTGGAAACTAGTCCAAAATCGTCATGTGAACACCAATCCTTGATCAGATATAATATTTCTTGGTACACCATGCAATATCACAATATTTATAACAAAAAATCTAGCTATGTCTGGAGCCTGATACGTCGTACGAACTAGAACAAAGTGTGAACTCTTTGTCAGAGTGTCAACGACCACAAAAATAGAATCATGTCTCATTTCCGTCAGTGGAAATCCAACAATAAAATCCATCGAAATGACTTCCCATTTCAATTCCGGAATCAAGTGTGGTTGTAACAATCCTGATGGATATCTATGTTCAACCTTCACTTATTAACATTCAAGACATATTGCCACATAATTAACTATGTCAGATTTCATCCCTTTCGATAAGAATAAAGGCTTAAGGTTTGCCTTCATCTTTGTGACTCCAGGATGAGCCATGTACACTGCTCGATGAGATTTTTTCAAAATCAAATTTCTCAATTCGTCATTAGGCAGTACATAAAATTGACCATTATATCTCAACAATCTTTCATTGTCAAGTGAATAACCTTCATACCTTGGTAACATCATAGTGTCTTGTCCAATATTATTCTTAACTTCCTTGTACCAGTCATCGTCAATCTGCAATGCTAGAATCTTTTCTCGAAGATTCGTCTTAAGCGGTATTACTGAGAATATACATGGTCTTTGACTCAACGCATCTGCTACTCTATGTGATCTCAAAATCGTATTCAATTAAAAGTTTCGACCAACTCTTTTGTCGCGTGTTCAAGTCACTCTGAGTAAAAATGTGTTGCAGTCCATAGTGATAAGCTTTTAACTCGAATTTTCACCGAATAAGATAATGTCTCCAAACTCTCAAGGAATAAATGATCTCTAATAACTCCAAATCATATGTTGTGTAATTATCTTCATGTCTTCTTAATTTCCTTGAAATGTAAGTAATCACTCGACCGTCTTGCATCAAAACTCCACCTAAACCTTCCTTGGATGTGTCTATGCATACCAAGAATTCCATGTTCATGTCAGGAACCTTCAGTATCGGTGTTATCGTTAATAACTCCTTAATCTTCTGAAATGATTCTGCACATTTCTCTGACCATACAAATTTCTTATGCTTCTTCTGCAATTCCATTATTGGATTTGGTATCTTTGAAAAACTTTTGACGAAGCGTCGATAATAATATGCTAAACCAATAAAAATACATAATTCATGTACCTTCATTGGTTCTATCCATTCCATAATAGCCTCAACCTTCATTGGATCCATAGAGACACCTTCTCTAGATATATAAATGTCCCAAATAATGAATCTTCATTTGATAAAATGAACATTTCGACAGCTTCACGTACAATTTGTTTTTTCTTAAACGTTGTAAAACTAGTCTCAAGTTGTTCAAATACCTTCACCTTAATTATTTTAAGCACGACACTAGATATAAAAATATTAGTATCTCCCGGATCTATCAAAACACTAAACTATTGATCAACTATCTGTTGGCATATTTACAGACAGAAGGCAGAGTATGCTTGTTTGTCATTGATGGTAAGATCAACACGACAAGAGTATACTTATTTTCCAATGATAGCAAGATCAAAAACACAACGATGATGGCATGGAAAGAACAAAAGTGTAAGGTCAGGAGGAGGAGGAACAGTGATCGTTGGATCACCTATCCTGAATTCCCGATGGCTGTCAAATCTGAATTCAGACAGAAGGAGTGCGCAAAAGAGGAGAACAAATCTCAGATGTTGGATCTGAGCGACGAGGACCAACAACCGTCGGATCCTATATAACTGCGAAGAGGAAAAGGCTGAGTACTATCCTCTAACTCATGATACACGAGGTCGTGAAACAATCCTGGCCGTTGGAGCCAGAGGACACGTGGCGATTGATTGGAATTTTTCTGACTTGCACATTGGAGGAGTCAAAGGAGCGTAGTGTGGGAACTCGCGATACGCGAGGTCGCGGAACAATCTTGGCCATTGGAGCTAGAGGAAACGTGGTGAGCGATTGGAATTTCATTGAATTGCACATTGGATAAGTCAAAGGAATGTGACACAGGAACTCGCGATATGCAAAGTCCCGAAATGATCTGAGTTGTCGGATCACCAAGAAATCTTGACCGTTGATCTGATATGGAACATTTCAGAGTTTCACGAATTGAGATATTCAAGGAAACTCATAGCAGGAAATCACAAAACATGAAATCACGATTTGATCGCAGCCATCGATCAAAGGGAAAGATCTCAATCGTTGATATGTTATGGAACATTTCATAGTTTCGCGAGTTGAGATATTCGAGGCAACTCACAGCAGGAAATCGTGAAACGGGAAATCACGATTTGATTGCAACCATTGATCAAAGGGAAAGATCTGGATCGTTGATTTGATATGAAGTATTTCGGAGTTTCACATATCGTGATTTTGGAAGAAACTCACAGCAGGAGGTCACAATATGCGAAATCGTGAAGCACCCTTGTGCTTGGCCCCTGGCCACAACTAGTGGTCACATCAGCAGGAGAGAAGGGAAGGAGCTAGTGGTGTTAGGCTCCATTTTAGAGTTTTGCAAGTTGGGAAGATCAAGGTAAATCGCAACTGGATATCCTGAAATGAAAAGTCACGAAGCGCTTGTTGTATAGGTGTATGGTCACAGTCGTGATCATGTGAAAGGTAGGGGATTAGAAAGAAGAGATAGAACCCACCGTGTAGATTTCTCAGAGAGGGTAAAAGGCACCAAATACATGAGTGTGTAGAGGTTATCTCAGTAACAGCTAGAGACAGACTGATTGTAACTGCAGAAAACGACTGATTTCATCTACCAGAGAATTCGAATAATCTCAGGGTGATCTCCAGAGAAGCTAAAGAGTCTTGAGGTAACTGCTAGTGGAATGCAGACCCATCATAGAGACCCTTGACAGATGGAAAAGCATCAAAGACTGTAGCTTCTAGAAAAGCCAAAGAATCTCAGGAACGACCACTAATGATGAACAACCTCAGTATAATGGCCATGGATGAAGAAAATACTAAGTGTAACCACCATATGGGATGAAGAGTTAGCTGGATGATCTGATAGAGGACTTGGCACTTTAAATATACGTAGAACAGAGAAGTGGAGGTTTCTTCTGCAGAGATTTATTCATGCGGGTAAAATCATGTTGTGTACAGTTGTTGAATCATACAAAAGAAGCGTAGTGCATAGAAAAGAAATGCATATCTGAGAGAGGAACAAAAATTTGAGGTGTGCATGCAGAGACAAATCAAAAGAACATAAATCTTATGAAGATGCAAGGAGGAGTACACTAAAGCAGGTAGAGCAGAGTAGTGTATCAGAACAATGATGAGACTGGTAAGCCATTGATGAATATTGTATCACTGTAATAGATTCAATCAAGAAAAGATTTATATTTCAAGGTGGTTGGTAGGTGCTAGGGAGGACTGTTTTCCTTAGAGTTTCAAGTGGGTTCTTGAACACAGGGAGTTGTAGCTTCCATCTGGTTGCAGCCAGAAAAACCAGGGTGGTAGGGTGGTGCAAGGGAGAACTGTTGTTCCCTGTTATATAGGTTGGTGCCTGTGTGACTGGAAGTTGGTGCTTTCATACAGTTGGTGATAGAACACTTAGGGAGTTAGTGCTTCCTTCTAGTGGGTACTAGATAAATCATGGAGTTAGTGCTTCCTTATAGTAGGTTCTAGAGAAAACAGAGAGTTGGTGCTCTTAGCAAGTTGCATCTTGCAAAACATAGGTTGTAGCCTCAAGAGGAGTTGGAGCTCACAAGTATGATAATTTAAGGAAAACAAAGATTACTTATCATATCAATAAGAAAAGGTTTTTCCCTTTATGGGTTTCCTCAAGAAATATCTGTCTCTGTATATTTCATGTGTGTGATTGATGTTTAATATTCCATTTCTTACTTCTATGCATCATTGTGATCGTCATTGAGTGTTTTGTGAAGATTTTAAAATGGGCATAATAGTTTAAGTATAGTAACAACTGATTCACCCCCCCTCTCAGTTGTTCAACAATTGGTACTAGAGTAGGTTCCTTTTATCTAAAGGTAGATCAAGAATCTTAAACATGTCAAGCCATGAAGGAACTTCAACCAATAAGGTCCCTCTATTCAATGGAACAAGCTTTGCCTTCTGGAAATTTAGGATGAGAACCTACATAATGGCCCTAGGTGCGGATGTCTGGGATGTGGTAGAGACTGGTTATGTAAATCCAGTTGTACTAGCTAATAAGGATGACAAGCTAGAATTCAGCTTCAAAGCTAAGGCTATGAATTCTATTCTGAGTGGTCTTGCAGAAGCAAAATTTGTAAAAGTTATGCAATTAGAAACTGCCAAAGAAATGTGGGACAAACTCATTAGCAGTTATGAAGGTAATGAAAAGGTAAAGGATGCCAAGCTTCAAACCTACAGAGTACAGTTTGAGAAGCTAAATATGAAAGAGGATGAAACTAATGGAAAGTACTTTCTGAGAGTTGAAGAACTAGTAAATGCAATGAAAGCACTTGGTGAAAAAATTGAGGAACCCTCTTTAGTTCAGAATATTTTGAGATCTTTGCCAGATAGGTTCAACCCGAAGGTCTCTGCTATAGAAGAATTTAATGATCTAAAATCCTTGGATTTTGATTAACTTCTAGGAACTTTGAATGTATATGAAATGAGGATATTTAAAGATAAACCCACCTCTAGAGAAGCATCATTTAAAGAAGATAAGAATGAGGATTCTGAGCCTAATGAAATTGAAGAAACATTTGTGAGAAGACTAAATAAAGGATCAGGAAAGTATCAAGACAATTTTCCCTTCAAATGTTTTAACTGTGGAAGGATAGGTCACTTTGCATCTAAGTGTCCACACAAGAATAAGGACCAGAACTCTGAAGGTGAAGATAAGTATAAATCCAAGAGATTTGATAAAAATAAAAGTTTATGTGTAAAAAATGATGATTCTTCAGGAGACACATATAGTGATTCTGATGGTGAAGATAAGGTTAATGACTTTTTTCTTATGGCCAAAGAGGATTATGTTAATCAAAACACAGGAAGTGATGTTAATGATGAAGAAGTTGTGGTTGATATGGAAGGTGAACTAATCAGTTCCTTAGAAGAGATTGATAGACTCAAACTCGAGAAGAGAAAACAAAAACAGTTGTTGATACAGTTTGAAAAGAATGCTAAAAAACTTGATGAAGACTTTTCTCTGCTAAAGGTGGAGTTAGAAGAGGCAAAGAAAATAGAGGACATTCCGAAACAATAGTTATCAGAGAACAAGTCAAGATGTGAAGCCTTGGAAGAAGAGGTAGTAAAAACCAGAAAAGAGATGGAGAAGTTCAAAGAATTGTATCTCCAAAATCTTCCAAGCATTAAATCCTCAGAAGAATTAACCACCATTTTGAATCAACAAAGGAACCTAAATTTGAAAACTGGTTTGGGTTATGAAGAAGGATCAAGTTATAGTCATCCAAGCAAGAAATAATCCATCAAGTTTGTCAAGTCTACATTCATTGACAACAACAAATATGGAAAAACAGAGGAAGATAATCAGCCGCCAAGGAAGAGTGAAATAAAAAGTACCAGAACTGAATCTGTAGAACAAAGAAGTCAACCTTCTCAAAGAAAAAAACCATTTTCCAGGTACAAAGGTTTTTTCTATGGATATTGTTTTTTATGTTCTAACTTTGGTCACAAAGTTGTAAAATGTTCTTTAAGATTTATATATGAGAAATCAAAACACTTGAGGAATAGATATATGCCGCAACACAGAATGAGACAGCCAAGTAACAAACAACCATAGACTACAAACCATGTGATGGTTGGGAAAAGGACACGAGTTAAGCATAAAAACCATTATGATCCCTTATTCAATGAACCAGAATGTTACACCTGCCATAATTATAGACATAAAGCTGTAGACTGTCTCTTACAGAACTATGAATCAGATATGACTCCCTCTGCTGAAAACGTCAAGGTTTGGAAGAAGAAAGAAAATGACAAGTGTTGATTAGTGTTGTCATCTCAAAGAAAAAAGAACCCCTGGTATATTGACAGTGGATGCTCCAAACATATGACAAGAGAGAAAAGTAAGTTTTTGTCTCTAAGTGAAAGAAAATCAGGAAATGTAACCTTTGGAAATAATGCTACTGGTAAAATCAAGGGTAAAGGGATAGTGAGTTTGAGTAATGGTAAAGGAAAATCCCAAGATGTTCTGCTCGTTGATGGGCTGAAACATAATTTTCTCAGTGTAAGTCAAATGTGTGAAAGAGGATGTGAAGTGGTTTTCACTTCCAAGGATTGCAAGATAAAGTCTGTAAACTTAGGACAAGTGGTGGCTAAAGGCATAAGGACAGATAATAATGTATATGTGCTGAAAGAAGATAGAGAAGAGTGTCATCTACACAAACATGATGAAATCTGGTTATGGCATAGGAGACTTGGACATCTAAACTTTGACCACTTAATCAAGCTCAAAAATCTTGAGGCAGTAAAAGATCTTCCAAAAATATTAAAGCCACAAGACTTTGTGTGTAAACCCTGCCAAGTAGGAAATCTAACCAGGAATCAGTTTAAATCCAAGAGCTCTACTTCAACAGAGAAACCACTCCAATTAATTCATATGGATTTATGTGGACCATCAAGACAGGAAGGCACAGGGAAGGAAAACTACTTTATGTTGATCATTGACAATTACTCCAGACTTACTTGGGTTGCTTTTCTCAAAGAAAAAGCTGAAGCATTTGAGAAATTTAAAATGTTTAAGGCCTTAAATGAGAATCAAACATGTAAGAGGTTAAAGGCAGTAAGGTTAGACAGAAGAGGAGAATTTATGTCAAGTGATTTTAAGGAATTCTGTGATAAAAATGGGATCAAGAGATAATACACAATCCCAGGAACTCCACAGCAAAATGGAGTAGTTGAGACGCAAAATAGAACCGTACAGCAAATGGCCAGGTCAATGATGAATGAGAAGAACATTGGTCAAACCTACTAGGTATAAGTAATACACATAGAAATCCATGTTCTTAACAAAGCCCACCTCATACCACACAGTGACAAGACACCTTATGAACTATGGTATGGAAGACCTACTTCAATCAAACACTTCAAAGTCTTTGGGAGTAAGTGCTACATAAAAAATAATAGTGAGAACCTTGGAAAGTATGATGACAAGGTTGATGAAGGCATATTCTTAGGGTATGCTACAAACAGTAAAGGATACAGATGCTATAATAAGAGGCTGCATAAATTGGTTGACTGTATTAACATAAAAGTTGATGAAGGAATTTCAGTAAGAGAGGTGAACAATATTGAATCAACAACAGAGGATATAGATGAATTTGAAGTTGAACATGTCTAAGAATAAGAACAAGAAGAATCTGAGTCAGATGAATATGCAAATACTTAGGCAAACTCAAATTAGCTGACAACATCAAATTCTTCCTCCAGAATTACTCAAAAGAATCATTCTGCAAGTTAGATAATTGGTGAAAAAGACAAAGGTGTACAAACCAGGAGAAGGATAATAAAAAACACTGAGAAATCACATATAGCCTTCATTTCCATGGTGGAACCCAAGAACTTCAATGAGGCTAGTAAAGACGTAAATTGGTTAAAATCGATGAATGAGGAACTGGACCAGATTGAAAAGAATGACACTTGGGAACTTGTTCCTAGGCCAACAGATAAAAATGTAATAGGGTCAAAATGGGTCTACAAAAATAAGATGAATGAGCAAGGAAATATTATAAGAAATAAAGCTATATTGGTCTGCAAAGGATACGCTCAAATAGAAGTACTAGACTTTGATGAAACATTTGCGCCTATAGCAAGATTAGAATCTATTAGAATGTTTATTGCCTATGCTTTTCATAAGAAGTTTAAAGTCTATCAAATGGATGTCAAGTCAGATTTTCTAAATGGGGATCTAAAAGAAGAAGTCTATATGGAACAACCAGAGGGTTTCCAACTATCAGATAACCCTGACTTTGTTTGCAAGCTGAAGAAAGTCTTATATGGGTTGAAACAAGCTCCTCGTGCCTGGTATCACAGATTGGATACATATCTTCAAGAGAAAGGGTTTAAGAGAGGAACAATTGACAACAATATATATATATATCAAAACAGAGGGTAATGATTTGCTCATTGTGTTGGTTTATGTAGATGACATCATCTTCGATAGTAATAATGCTTCACTGGTAAAATGGTTTGCTTATACCATGCAGTCTGAATTTGAAATGTCTATGATAGGGGAACTGTCATTTTTTGTTGGCCTACAATTTACTCAGAAGTCTGAAGGAATATTTCTTTCTCAAGAAAAATATCTAAGAGAAATGTTGAAAAGGTTTCAAATGGAAGATTCTAAACCTATGATCACACCTATGGTCACTGGATGTAAGTTAAGAAAGGATGATGACTCACCTGATGTTGATCAGAGTTCATATAGGTCTATGATAGGCAACCTATTATACATCACAACATCCCGTCTAGACATAATTCATGTTGTTGGACTAATAGGAAGGTATCAAGCCGCACCTAAACAAAGTCATTTTTTAGATGTCAAAAGAATATTCAGATACTTGAAAGGAAAAATGGACTATGGCCTATGGTATCCTAGGAATCAAAATTTTCAACTGTCAGTCTATTCATATGTTGATTGGGAAAATTGTGTGGATGAGAGAAAGAGCACCAGTGGAGGTGCATTCTTCCTGGGTGACTCATTAGTAGCATGGATTAGTAAGAAACATGGGTCTATTTCCTTATCAACTACAGAGGCAGAGTACATTGCTGCTGCTACGTGTTGAACTCAGATTTTATGGATGGTCCAAAATCTTGCAGATTTGAAGGTAAATTATACTGATCTGATTCCAATTCACTATGATAACACCGGTGCCATTAGTGTCTCCAAGTATCCTGTTCTTCATTCCAAGACTAAGCATATACCAATCAAATATCATTTTCTTAGAGAGAAGGTTACAAACAGAGTTGTTTAGCTGAAATATATTCCTTCCACATAATAGATAGCTGATATCTTTAATAAACCATTAGCAGCGACACCATTTGAATGTCTTCGTCAGAAGTTGGGGGTCATATCTTCTTTCGTCTAATCTATTCACCTTCGAGATGTACTGCAACAACTCAGGGGGGAGCATGTTTCTTCTTTGACATTGATTTCAAAGGGGGAGAAAAAGTGTGGTAAGGATGCTATAGTGGTATGGTTGGATGTCCAGGCAGAATAGTGTAGTTTTTCAGGTTCTTCAAGGTTGCCATCAATGCCAAAGGGGCATATTGTTGGCATATTTACAGACAGAAGGAAGAGTATGCTTGTTTGTCATTGATGGCAAGATCAGCACAATGAGAGTATACTTGTTTGCCAATGATAGAAAGATCAACAATGCAACGATGATTGCATGGCAAGAACAAAAGTGTAAGCTCAGGAGGAGGAGCAACAGTGATCGTTTGATCACCCATCTCGAATTCTCGATGGTCGTCAGATTTGAATTCAGACAGGAGGAGTGCAAAAAAGAGGAGAAAAAATCTCAGATGTTGGATCTAAGCACCGAGGACCAACAACTATTAGATCCTGTATAACTGTGAAGAGGATACGGATGAGTATTATCCTCTAACTCATGATACGTGAGGTTGAAAAACAATACTGGTCATTGGAGCCAGAGGACACGTGGCAATTGATTGGAATTTCACTGACTTACATATTGGAGGAGTCAAAGGAGTGTGGTGTGGGAACTCGCGATATGCGAGGTCGCGAAAAAATCCTGGCTGTTGGAGCCAGAGGACACGTGGCGAGCCATTGGCATTTAACTGACTTGCACATTGGAGAAGTCAAAGGAATGTGACACAGGAACTCGCGATATGTGAAGTCACGAAATGATCTGAGTTTTCAGATCACCAAGAAATATCGATCGTTGATATGATATGGAACATTTCGGAGTTTCGCGAGTTGAGAGATTCGAGGCAACTCATAGTAGGAAGTCACGAAATGTGAAATCGTGATTTGATCGCAGTCATCGATCAAAGGGAAAGATCTCGATCATTGATCTGATATGGAACATTTCGGAGTTTCGCGAGTTGATATATTAGAGGCAACTCACAGTAGGAAATTGTGAAATCACAATTTGATCACAGCTGTCGATCAAAGGGAAAGATCTGGACCGTTGATCTAATATGAAGTATTTTAGAGTTTTGTGTATCGTGAGTTTGGAAGAAAATCATAGCAGGAGGTTGCGATATGATAAATTGTGAAGCACCCTTGTGCTTGGCCCCTAGTCATAGATAGTGGTCACATCAGCGAGAGAGAAGGGAAGGACCTAGTGGTGCTAGGCTCCATTTCAGAGTTTCGCGAGTTGGGAAGATCGAGGCAAATCGCAGCTGGATATCCCGAAATGCGAAGTCGCGAAGCACCTGTTGGATAGGCGTCTGGTCATAGACGTGATCATGTGGAAGGTAGGGGCTTAGAAAGAAGAGCTAGCACCCACTATGTAGATTTCTAAGAGAGGGAAAAAGGCACCAAAGACATGAGTGCGCAAAGGTTCTCTCAGTAACAGCTAGAGACAGATTGATTGTAACTGCAAAAAATGACTGATTTCATCTACCAGAGAATTCAAAGAATCTTAGGGTGATCGCCAGAGAAGCTGAAGAGTCTCTAGGTAACTGCTAGTGGAATGCAGACCCATCATAGAGACCCTTGATATATGGAAAAGAATCAAATACTGTAGTTGCTAGAAAAGCCAAAGAATCTCAGGAACGACAACTAATGATGAAAAATCTCAGCATAACAGCCATGGATGAAGAACAGAATTAGTGTAACTGCGAAAGGGGATGAAGAGTTAGCTGGATGATCTGGCAGAGGACTTGTCACTTTAAATATATGCAGAATAGAGAAGTGGAGGTTGCTTCTGTAGAAAGTTATTCATGCGGGTAAAAGCAGGTTGTGTACAACCGTTGAATCGTACAAAAGAAGCGTAGTGCATAGAACATAAATGCATATCTGAGAGAGGAACAAAAATTAGAGGTGCGCATGTAGAGACAAAGAAAAAGAACATAAATATTATGAAGATGCGAGGAGGAGTACACTGAAGCAGGTAGAGAAGAGCAGTGTATCAAAACAATGATGAGATTGGTAAGCCATTGATGAATATTGTATCACTGTAATAGATTCAAGCAAGCAAAGATTTATATTTCAGGGTGGTTGGGAGGTGCTAGGGAGGACTATTTTCCTCAGAGTTTCAATTGGGTTCTTGAACATAGGGAGTTGTAGCTTCCATTTGGTTGCAGCCAGAAAAACCAGGGTGGCAGGGTGGTGCAAGGGAGAATTTCTATTCCCTATTATACAGGTTGGTTTCTGTGTGACTGGAAGTTGGTGCTTCCATCCAGTTGGTGCTAGAACACTAAGGGAGTTGGTGCTTCCTTCTAGTGGGTACTAGAGAAATTAGGGAGTTGGTGCTTCCTTCTAGTAGGTGCTAGAGAAAATAGAGAGTAGGTGCTCTCAGCAAGTTGCAGCTTGCAAAATAGAGGTTGTAGCCTAAAGAGGAGTTGGAGCTCACAAGTATGATAATTTAAAGAAAATAAAGATTACTTATCATATCAAGAAGAAGAGGTTTTTCCCTTTATGGGTTTCCTCAGGAAATATCTGTCTCTGTATATTTCATGTGTGTGATTGATGTTTAATATACTATTGCTTACTTCTATGCATCATTGTAATCGTCATTGAGTGTTATGTGAAGATTTTAAAATGGGCATAATAGTTTAAGTACAGTAACAATTGATTCACCCCCCCTCTCAGTTGTTCAACACTATCGTACCTAAAGTCTCGAGTATTGTAGACCGATGCTTAGCTTGGCAGTTATTCACCATTGCATGAATCCTGCTGGTCTTTCCCAAATCTCCAATTGTTGTCAGTCTTTCCGATCCGACAGCTCTTTCCTTCTCAATATGAAAATCTCTCTGGTAGTGGGGCTCCCCACATGTACAACATCCATTCTTCGAACTAGGGCTCCTAGTTCCAGAAGAAGAAGTTGTTGTCCTAGGAGTCTACAGTCTTGGTTTGTTCTGTGGAATAGATATAAACTGATGTTGCTTCTATGGACAATGTTGTTGTTGTTTTTGTTGTGGTGCTCTGTATGGATTCCTCTGTTGAGGATTCTGTCGGTGTGGTGTCGAGAATACAAGGCCTCTAAGCATATCGCGGTACCCAGAATTATGTCTATCTAGTGTTTGATGATTCAGTTCTCTAAGTGGCACCTATCCTATCTTCCTGGAAGGAGTCCTAGCATGACCCCAATTGTTCATCTCTTCCTCAGTAATGAGGGCCTTTTGAACTGCATCGTGCAATGTCTGAGGCATCAAAATCCTCACTTTTGCACGAATGTTGAAGTTGAGTCTGAACACAAACTTGTTAACTTTTAATTTTTCAATGTTCAGATGTGGAGAATATCTTAGTAGCTCCATATACCTGGCCTCATACTCTGAAACTGTATGACTACTCTGTCATAAGGCATTGAACTCAATAAATTGGTGCTCAATGAATTCATCTGATAAGTACCTCTCTCTTAATCGTTCCTCAAACAATTCCCATGACACGTCCTCAACGGCCATGTTCAATTGCGGTAAGAGTGTCTTCCATCAAATAAGTGCACTCCCTTTTAGTTTAAATACCACCATGCGACCCTTCATGTTGGAGGTGTAATTGCATAGTGAAAATCACATTGCCATATTCTCCAACCATCCCTCGATGGCTAAGTTGTCCATGACAACCCAAAACTCAAGAAATTTCACCTTCTCGAGTTCTCTGTGTATACTACTACTAACTATTGGAGGGTGCTGTGAACCCTCATTGGGAACAAACTCTTTTCCCTCATCTCAATCAAGGCAGATGATTAGCGCCTCAGACATCCTCTGAAATAATATTTCATACCTACCACATCTCCCACTGCAACCTTCTCTTTCTCAGTAGTCTTCTCATTTCCCTGTGGAGCAGATCCCTCTAGCATGGATGAACTCGGAGGAAGCATACATCTTCCTCCCTCACCCCGATGTCTACTCCTCCTGCATCCTATGACCATGATACATGTCATGCACAAATTTCAAGTTGTATTAGCGATACATATTTAACTATTAAAATAAAACAATGGAAGGCGTAATGGGTTCAATGTCGTAGAGTTGAACCCGCTCTGATACCATATGTAACAACCCTCTGTACACAACACAAAGGTAACAAATACAATGAGGTAGCCCATATATACTTTGTTCTATTTTTTTTAGATAGAACAAGTTACAAAAATATTTCGGTACAACATTTATATAAATAAGTAAAAATAACCTATGAAATCAATTTTTAATGCACTATAAACATAAGGGTTCATTACTGAACTCTAGGACACATATACAATTTACTCATCATTTTATCACCGCAAAAATATTTATTTAAAACCCCGCAAATGAATATAATCATAAATGGTATCTCTTCATCTAACGTGATTCTGTTTGATTCTATTCCAACCTAAACTTGTATAAAAATTTAATTAGTTATCCACTATCTCTATCATCAACGGAATCTGAAACCAAATTGTGTTTAAATGAATACAATAAGAGGCAAGGTAATTCTTACATAATGCACAACTATAATAATTAATATGACTTCCTTATACGTCATTATATATTGACACATTGAAGGTTTAAGGAAATCTCAATAATACCTATACGCAACATGAAACCTAAAGATGATTTGATACCCTTAATTATATTTATGTACTTAAAAGTGTGATAAGGTCAAAATATAAGGTTAAAATAGATTACCCAACTCCTTTAAAGATAATTCTACCACTTTTCCTACTACTTGTCAATGTCATCAATCGAACGAAAAGATAAAAATCATTATCATGTTGCATTACCTATAATTTTAAGCCAAAACTTACTTCAACTGCAAAAATAATCTACCAAGGATACTTTTGAAGGTAAACTAGTGAAAATAAGAATCAAATGAGTTTCGTAAGGGAAGGCACTAAAATTTCTCTACAACCACCGACTCAGACTAGGGGAAAAATAATTATCAGTAACACACACTCAAATTCTCATTTTTAATCTCCTAACAACTTTCTATGTTCGTAGTCATGTATAGAATAAAGTCATGATCGTAACGAAGTTTGATTGTTAAGGAATTTCCATCCAATAGCTTGGACTAAAACTTTCCCAATTAGGTCTGAAGATTGTTTCATAAAATCGACGATAAAAATTGGAAATCCTAAACGTAGGATAAAGTTATATAATCAAGATGTCGGAAAACTCAAGGTATCTCTTCCATTTACAACATTTCATGTAGTAATTAGACCGTAACACTTTTTTGAGCGTTCAACACACCCTAAAAGCCTTATGAAATTTTATCACTTTTTGGGTACCACTTGTCTTCTTTTACTTTCTAAATTGAGTTCACATTGGGGGGATGGTTTATTTTGTTTTTTTTTCATGAATCTTATCAATCAAGTCAGGGTGTTTGAACTTGTTACATGAAACCTTGTGTTTAAAAGAACTTGACATCCTAACTAAGGATCTACAGCTAACATTTCACCTAACGCGCTTGTGTTCGATGTCGGAAAAATTCAAGCAGGTAAAGTGGCCACACAGTTACAATAGTCATTGATCATTGATGCATCATTGGTTTAGATAGAAGGAGGAGTTGGTTTGTGTAAGTTATTCACCATGAAAATTCAAGAGATAGTCGATCCCCATCGGCATCGGCAAAATACGGGAAGGATAGGCATTGACAAAAGCCGTAAATAAATCACCGATAGTCGATGAATGATGTGCCTTATCGGGGTTGGGGAAATCTAGAAGGGTTAAAACAATCATTTTTGTCTGAGATAAACATATCGTCGATTGTCGATCCCTGATACACTTTCGACATCGGGACTTTTTCGAGAGAGTTGATTTGGGAACACTTGGTAGGTTTATCGCCGATCGTCGACCCTTGATACTTTTGCAAGATAGGATCGGTTTTTAGATCATGTATATTAAATAAAGTCCTGATTCCAATTAACACGAGTAAATGAAGATGCCAATCTCGAGTGCCACGTGTCTTTATCACACAAAGGTGTCGTACAACCTAGTTTCATCTCGAGTCATATTAAGGTTTCCTATATCCTAGTCACACCTCCAGGTCAGCCTGGACACATTAGCTCTGTATGGAAAGATCATTTGGCATCAAAGATTTTGCAAGAGGATATCAACGAAAATTGTTCAAAGCAGAACCCCGACCCCTGACTCACCAAATGGACTAGCAAAACAATGGGATGTTTTTGATATAAGATACAATTAGATTCTAACATTTAATAGACCAGTTAATGCTTCATCCCTCATTTGTTTCTACCTCGTGTGCCGATTGAACAACAAAAATTTGAAATCACTTATAGGCCATGTTACGACCCATGCCTGCGTCGTCAACCCATGATCCAATTTAATTTTAAACATCTTTGGAGATCTGGCGGAAGATTTAATAGAACTACACTCATAACCTGAATTGAATGGTTGATGCAACAAGGTAAGTTCATCCTGTTTAAAATATCTAGAATGGCTTTGATCAATTTCATTCTACACACAAGTTTGAATTCCAAAGCATCCAAAGAAGCAAAGAAAGCGTCTTGAGACTGTGTTGATCTTCATATTATCAAAACTACATTAAACAAGCTATAGAGGTAAAATTCCACCGAGAAATCCAACCACCAGACGCTTGCTGAGAGAACCCAAGATAAAGGAAGCTTAAACAAGTGTAGGTTCTTCTCCTGGTACTGCGAGGCAGTTGGAGTACAATCCCAGGGAAGAGTCCATCATAAAAACCTCAACAAATAAGGCCTTTGTCCAACCTCCGACCTTCGGTGATACAGAAGCAAGCACCAGATCCAAAGTAATGCTCCCACAATGGGGGGACCTTTTCAACAAAATCAGTTGGGATGAGTACCCGGAGTATATCCCACACAACAACCCAGATGTAAGGGCACTCAATGAATAGGTGTTCCCAAACATCTGACGGTCATATTTTCACATGGTAGCCAGCAGAACCCTGGTTTTCCCTTTCATAGAAGTTTTTAAGTGGATAATAGACCACACAGATGCACATAAGTGTTTGATCGATGATGAGAATGGCGGGTGTGTCATATTTTTCCTCCCGACAGAAGTCCAAAAGTACTACAAACTCAAAGACCCATAAGAGCGGCTAAACAAAGAATTTGTGGTGAAGTTATACGAATTCCACGACACCAGGTGGTTGATGGCCTCATGGTGGAAGGAGTACAAAAATTTTACAAACCAGAGGAGTGGCTGGTATGGAACAGTCAACCTGAGGGATCCATACATCTACTTTATGGCTCTCATCTACCGACTGTATGGAGAGAATGACTACTCCAAGTTTTCATAAGCATGGATTCCCTTGGAGTACAGAGTGGTGATCTCCAAAAGCAGCTTCAACTGGGGAGAGATAATTTCCAAACAATTGAGCATCTGTGTATAACAGGCTCAAACGCTGAAAGAAGGGGAAGCACCTACTTTCCACATGGCCTCGTACATACTCGAGGTGATTTGTGCAAGAAATGTCTTTACCGACATGAATTTAAGCTGGCATTTTGCAGAGCTCCCTGCTCATGTTTATTTCAACATACTTTGGGAGAATAGGTACAAAAAATCCTATGCACTCATCTGCAATGAATTCATCGCTCGTATTCATTTTAATATATTTAAAAACGAATGCCCAAGATTATCCGTAGTAGCCAAGAAAATGATAGCGAAGGTAGGCCACTGGTATTTGGATGAATGCTCAACCTATATCAGGGTGTTCGAGGCCACCGGGGCACCACATCTACTCCCCGCTCACATCCCATACAGGCTCATTGTAGGAGAAATCTGCTATCAGACCATCCTGTAGGGCTATAACACCACACTAGTCAAAGACAAGAAGCGAGCTTTCATACTTGATGGTTTCCATGTGGGGTTTTATCTGGTAAAGGAAACTGCTCAAGTCGAAAAACAAGGGCTGAGCCAAATTGAATTCAGGTTCCTGACAAGTTGATTCCGCAAGAACGACCCTAAAGGCCTGGTCCTCCAACATGCTTCACAAGTACGATCCTGTTGGCCATATGCACATGATAAATTCGAGGATGAAATTTTCACAGAGTGCACTCAGGACTAGGAATACGTAGTACAAAGGATGGCCAACCCAAATATGACCAATTTCAAGGCCATGAGCATGGATGAACAGGTGGAGACAATAGAGAATTCAACTCAAGAGGCCCTTAGAGTCCACAAAGAGATCAGAGCGGAAAAGACTACAGAGGCACAAAGAAGAGGGTTTCTCCTGCTAGAAGGGGTGTAGAGAATCATTGACCAGTTATAGAATGATCCTGGCCTCGTAGAGATGTCAAGTATCCTCGTTAATGACCCAATTGCAAGTAGAGGAGAGCCAAGTGTCTTAGAGCCAATGCAACTTGAAGAAATCATCGGGCCCAAAAACCCTAAAGTTCCATCACCGCAGATCAAATCACCAGAACAAATTTCAACCCATCCTAAGGTATCAAGGAAATTGGGTAGTACAAGTGTACCTAACCCCTTGTTCAACTTGATAACCATCTACATTGATGAGGAGAGTTTGGAGGTGTCCTTGGTGACTCCAGTGTAGATTACAGAGGAAAGGGAACCTAAGAGAGAATCTACCCTAGGTCCTGATGCTCCAATTCAAAGCCTTCTGTAGAGTGACAATGAGGTCAAAAGTGCCTTAGAAACTGAGCTAATCGACTTACCAGGAACCCCAATGGACAGATCAAGAGATGAGCTGGGATCAGGAGGTCAGAAAAAGGAAGCTACATAGCAATAAATCGACACATCGATAGTCGATTACCAAGTAAGTACCAGACATATCCCTAAATATTCAATTTCGGTCAGTACCTCACCAACTGATGAGAAACAAATGAAGTTCAAGCCATCAAGACATATGGGAGAAGTTTAGGAACCCATCCTAGAATAGGTACACACACTCGGGAGCCTAGGAAATATTCTAACTTGGGGAGAACAACAAATCCCCAAACCGGTTGATGATGTTGTCGATATACAAGCGATCGCCTATGACCGAAAGAGAAAAGCCATCATGAAGATAACCACTAAGAAGAGGAGGCTTAAATTGGATAGTTTGATTCTCATCACCATAGAGGAGAATTTGCTCAGCATAGAACACGCCAAGATGTCTGAGCTTATCGGCACAGAGATGGCTATCACAGATTCCACATTGGATAGAGAAAAAATGGATGAGAAGGAGTTGGTCGTTTCACTTAAGGAGTTATAGCATCTGCACCATTTGGAAAAATACTATCAGGACTCCACACATGCTATAGTGTTTTTGAGAAGTGATTTTCAAGATGCCTATGACAAATTCACAAATGCAAGACACTTTTTCACTACATGTATAGTTGATTTCCAAGAAGACACCCTTATGGCACTAGCGACCTTAAAGGATGTGGAAAGGTGGTATGAGAAGGCTCACCAAGTAGTAGAAAGGATCAATTACATCAGTGTGGTTCAAAAGGGCCAAGACACCGAAGAACATGACATTCGGGTGTTGAGGGACACCAGCATAGATCGGATCAGGGAAGCAGTCGAATACTGGGTGAAAATGGCCCAGGAACCTCAATGGGAGATTCTGGAGAAATGGGTCGATTGCAAAACGAGCTGGGTAAATATTAATCAAGCGATGAAATACATTGACCTCCCATAATTTGGCTCACCCAAGGACTTTGTAAACTTGCATGACATAGTCAAGAAACATGCAAAACAAGACTCGACATGGAAAAGAGAGATAGAAAAGGTGGCGACCATGGCACCAAGTCAAGTACAACAGTTCATGGAGCGTTAGATCAAGGTTCAAGTATTTTTGCAGTGGTTAAGTGTCAAAATAGTCAAGTACTGAGCACAAGCAATAGAAGTGAAAGAAATCCTTTCAACCCCGATGGACCAGCACAGGTTCCCATATGCCAACACATGTGAGGAGCTCTTTGTCAAATGGTGATCGGAGTATGAGAAGAGTCATCCACTTCAGTAAAACTATTTGATGATCCTTAGAATACATAGAGATGAAAGTGCCATGTGGCGATATTTTGTTTTACTTAGCTTGCATTCGTAGTATCTATTTTTAGTTAATGATTCATTATAAATAAGAGGATTGACCTTTTAGTAAAGTTCAATGGTTTTTGCAAAGACCCTCATTTTGGAATTGTAAAGAACTATTTCTAAACTACCTTAATTGAGAAGTCATGTTTAGGACCGGAGACAAACTACTGTTTTTCATCAAAGGCATTGTGTGATTGGATTTGAGGAGGAATTACTTCCGACTTTATTTCATGAACAGATGTTGTAATGAGTAAGAGTTTCTGAATTTATTGATAAATTAGTTGTTTCAATATTTTTTGTATTTCTTGTCTCTAATGATGAAAACAAATCGTTGTGTTAATGTGTGATTAATGTTAGAGCTAAGGAAACTATTTTTCTTTCCATCATTTTATTGCATGTATGTTTTCTTTTAATAATTGTATCTCAGTCAATAATTGAAATACCAACAAGTTAATGTATTAGTAATAGGAATGTCACGGGTGTGAATATGTTAAGCCCTAAATAGTGGCTCATTACCCTTTAATTGGGGCATATTATATTAGTAATGTTATTTTATTTATGTTGGCTTTAGGCCATTAGTTTTAATTATATATCCTAGTCTCCTATATATACCAAGGAGACATTTTCATTTTGAATCATCTTGTAATTGTACATTTATGTGGGCATAAGGAGGTTGCCCCCTAGAAGAGGCTTATTATTTGAATTTATATATTTTTCAAGGCATTGATTACTTATTCTGAGGTTTTTCTATTCTATATTGATATTTGGTTCTTAACATATGGTATCAGAGCTCAAGGTCTTGGGGTTTCACTGCTACATCTGAGACGCCTTGGAATTTTCGCTATAACTTTTTTTCTACAATGTTTCAAAAGGAACAAATTGGAGGGTATTTAGTAGATGGATCAAGTTATGTTGGGTTAAAATTTAATCTCCCTAGGTCTTATACTTTTGGAGATATAGCCTGTGCAATATAGGGTTTTGGAATCATCCTGAACTGATTCATTGCGGAATTTTCGCTACAAAAAAATTTCTGTAATGTTTCAGACCCTGAAATCTAGAGGCTATTCACAGAAATTACTAAGGTATATATGGTAAAAATGTCAGCTTATGGGTCATATTACATTTGCAGATACACCCTGTGGAAGATAGGGTATCTGACTAGTCCTATTGACTAGTCTCAAGAAGGTGTTCTAGGTGAAACAATCATAACTTCTTCCTAGAGTATCTGAATTGAGTGATATTAGTTTGATTGGATAGTGGACAGTCTATAGTATTTCTGGTACGAGTTTCATAATTTAATTCAATTATTTTTTGTGGGGCATGCTATACAAGTGAGATCTCCTGAAAAGGCCAAAAATCAACAAGTTGTGGGGAAGCTACCGTAAATTCCAGTTGGCACATCCAATTTTGATTAGACCTGTGGCATTGCAGAGAAGAAATATCAGAGAACTACAAAAAATAAATTTTCATACCGAAAAGGGCCGAAACTTTGGAGATACAGTAGAAGAAATATTGTCTAGCATAACCACCTCAAAATCAAGGTTCAAAAGTGATACTTGGCCAACATGCCACCCAAAAAGGGAAATTCTACACCAAATAAGCCTTCAGACAATCCTACTTGGATTCTTGATGAAGGTGAAGAAATGTGTAGGGACATAAATGATTTAAAAAAGAATATAGTGACAAAAGATGAACTACAAGAGATGGAAGCTAAGTTGGAGGCAAAGATGGATGGTTTCATGGAAGGATTGAAAAATTTCGTAATAGGGAGGACACCTGAAAGTAAAAATGTATCCCATGAAATTCATGATGAGGACACAAGGAAGGTGAATTAAGAATGGAGAAAATCTAACTTTGGGTTGAAGACCAACCACGTTCCTAAGATCGATATGAGGAAGTTTGATGGCAGGGACCCTATCACATGGATACTTCAGATGGAGCAATTATTTGATCTACATAATGTGCCACATACACAAAAGGTACAAATTTCTTCTTTATATTTAGAACCCAATCAATTTGTATGGTATAGATGGTTGTGTTCTCGCAAATCACTCGTCACTTGGACAATTTTCATGGAAGAAATGATAGCACACTATGAGGATACAAGGAGAAATACCTTCTTTAGCGATAAATCTCAAGAAAAAGGGTTCAGTTACAGAGCACATTGAGAACTTCCAAAGATTGAATATAAAGGTAACATATATTCCATATGAGCACTTGATTGATGTTTTCATAGGAACTTTAAGAGATAGTGAGCATAGTTGTGAAATAACACCTTGATGCCCCTTTTTCAATAATGTTTTCATTCCATTAGAGCTTATAACCTTACCGGGTTTCCCTGTGATACCTCTTAACTCAATTTCTTTTCCTTCTAATGAAAATTTCATGAAAAGTTATTGAAAATTAAAAGCCAACTATTCCTCTAGATATCCAAGGGATCATTGATAAGCATTCCAAAGTATTTGAAGATATTCCCAAAGGTCTTCCACCCACTCGAAATCATGATCATGATATTCACTTAATTCCTAGGAGTGTTCCTCCTAACATCAGGCCATACAGATACCCTTATGCCCAAAAGAGTGAAATTGAGCTCATGGTTGAAGAAATGATAGAGGCTGGCATTATTAGACCTAGCCAAATTTCTTACTCTGCATCGGTGGTAATG
>ML785508.1:578542-604324 GCA_009831015.1 Picea engelmannii | reverse complement strand
ATCACCAAGAAAAATTTCAACCCAGCCTAAGGTATCGAGGAAACAGGGTAGGAAAAGTGTTCCTAACCCATTTTTTGACTTGATAACCATCTATGATGATGATGAGAGTTTGGAGGTGTCCCTGGTGACTCTAGTGCAAATTACAGAGGATAGGGAACCTAAGAGAGCATCTACCCCAAGTCCTAATTCTCCAATTCAAAGCCTTTCGCAGAGCGACCATGAGGTCAAAAGTGCCTTAGACATTGAGTTACTCAACTTACCAGGAACCCCAATGGAAAAATCGAGAGATGAGACTAGATGAGAAGGTCAGAAAGAGGAACCTCCACAACAAGAAATCATCACATTGACAACTGATTACCAATTAAGTACCATACTTGTCCCTGACTCTTCAATTTCGGTCGGTACCTCATGAGGTGATGAGAAACAAACCGAGGCCGAGCCATCAGAACATATGAGAGAAGTTTAGGAATCCATCCTAGAACAGGTACACACAGTCGAGAGCCTGGGAAATACTCTAACCTCTGGAGAACAAAATATCCTTGAACTGGTTGATGAGGTCATTGATATACAAGTGATCGCCTATGACCAAAAGAGAAAATCCATCATGAAGAGAACCACTAAGAAGAGGAGGCTTATGTTGGATAGTTTGATTCTCATCACCACAAAGGAGAAGTTTCTCAGCACAGAACATGCCAAGACGTCCGAGGTTATCGGTGCAGGGATGGCTATTACAGATGCCACACTTGATACATCAAGAAGGGATGAAAAGGAGTTGGCCGGTGCACTTAAGGAGTTAGAGCATCTGCTGCATTTGGAAAAATACTATCAGGACTCCACACAGGCCATAATGTTTTTGAGAAGTGAGTTTCAAGATGCCTATGACAAATTCACGAATGAACGACACATTTTCACTATAGTTATAGCTGATTTCCAAGAAGACACCCTTATGGCACTAGAAACCTGTAAGGACATGGAAAGGTGGTATGAGAAGGCTCACCAAGAAGTAGAAAGGATCGATTACATTAGCGCGGTTCAAAAGGGACGAGACGCCAAAGAACACGACATTCGAGTGCTAAGGGACAATAACATATATTGGATCAGGAAAGAGGTCGAATACTGGGTGAAAATGGCACATGAACCTCAGTGGGAGATTCAGGGGAAATGGGTCGATTGTGAAAAGCGTTGGGTAAAGATTAATCAAGAGATGAAAGACATCAGCCTCTCAGAATTCGACTCACCCAAGGACTTTGTCGACCTACATGACATAGTCAAGCAACATGAAAAACAAGACTCGACATGGACAACAACGATAACAAATGTGGAGATCATTGTGCCAGGTCAAGTACAACAGTTCATGCAGATTCTGATTCGAGTAGTTTTGTAGCGGTTAAGTGTCAAAATAGTCAAGTACCGAGCACGAGCAGTAGAAGTGAAATAAATCCTTTCAGCCATGATGGACCAACATAAGTTCCCATATGCCAACACATGCGAGGAACTCTTTGTCAAATGGTCAGAGTATGAGAAGAGTAATCCACTTCAGTAAAACTATTTGATGATCCTTAGAAGACAAAGAGATGAAAGCGCCATGTGGTGATATTTTGTTTTACTTAGCTTGCACTCATAGTAGTTATTTTTAGTTAATGATTCATTATAAATAAGATGATTGACCTTTTAGTAAAGGTCGATGGTTTTGGAAAAGACCTTCATTTTTGGAATTGTAAAGAACTATTTCTGAACTACCTTAATTGAGAAGTCTTGTTTAGGACCAGAGATGTGTGATTGGATTTGAGGAGGAATTACTTTCGACTTTATTTCATGAACAAATGTTGTAATGAGTAAGAGTTTTTGAATCTATTGATAAGTTAGTTGTTTCAATATTTTTTGTAGTTCTTGTCTCTAATGATAAAAACAAATCGTTGTGTTAATGTGTGATTAATTCTAAAGCTAAGGAAACTATTTTTCTTTCCATCATTTTATTGCATGTATGTCTACTTTCGATAATTGTATCTCAGTCAATAATTGAAATACCAACAAGTTAATGTATTAGTACTAGGCTTGTCACAAGTGTGAATATCTTTGTCTGCATGTTGAGCACAAGGGTTATACCAAGCTCAATCTTCTTCAGTAGATAAGAACCCCTTTTACCAGCTGGTATACCAACACACATATTTTTATCAGACCATCTAATAAAAGAAAATACAAAAAGAGAGCGTTTAAACTGAAGGTGGAACTTTCACAAGAATATATCCTGTAAATCACTACGTAAATCCCATCGATAAACTGACTATATCGAAATATTTGGAGAACCATTCCACCATCAAACGCTGCAGAGTCTAATTGGGCCTTCATGGCGGGTTTGGTTCCTACTGTTGAGTTAAATGGATTTAGGACCCCTCAACACACTTGCAGAAAGATTTACTGGTCGTGGTGCTAAGATTTTGTTTAGAAATTGAATTTACATGTTCGGTCAACAAAGGCTCAACGGTTAGTGATTTGATAATGAATCTATAAGGATTAAAGAAGAAAATAATCTATGAATGGACCATCAATGATTTTGGAGAAGCATGAGTTGTGTAAATCGGTAACACAATTTCGAAAGGTGAGCGTTCAACATCAACAAACATCTCAAATTAATTTGTAGATCTTGGAAACAATAATTTCTACACAAGTCTAACCATGCTTAGAAGGTAGGAAAATCTCATACCAATTATAACAAGTGTGTGATAATAAGAGTAACAGTTTGACAAGAAGAAGAAATCATTGGTGTTGAACAGGTAAGACTCGATTTTATTAAATCACAAAGATAACGCTACCAACATCACAATGTGGTGCTATTACTACAATAATTGATGAATCCATCATTAAATTGCACCATTGAAAATTTATGCATTTCCAGCTTTAAGCATAGATCGCCAATTAATATATAATGAAATTCCTACTTTTACATTGACTAAACCAAAGCTCAGTTCGACAACCTCTACATCGAAAGTACTATGGAGTCAACTGATTTCTCCTGAAGATGGATAGACCTCATTGGACTAGCTAAGGATAGTATGTAGAGAATGAATTAACCTCTATTAACTGGAATCCAAAGGGACATAATAAGGTTTAATTTCCACGAGAATCAAGGTTTGATAATACAAATGCTCGGTTCTAATTTAGGGAGAAAAACACTGACCAATCGAAGTTCATTCCTTTGAAAACGAACTAGTAAAACAAGGATGATTTAATTTTTTGTTATTTAAATACATCAGATCAGTCACATTAATAAATAGTCAAAACGCAATAATAAAATGAAATCCATCTCGGGTAATAAAAATTCATGGCACTAGGTTTTTATTTTCCTTTCGCTTAAATCCAAAATTTTTGTATTGAAATAAAATCTACCAAAATCTATCTATCGACAGTGAGAGGATGGAAGGATGGGATGCTTCCAACTATATTTTTCCAAATATTAAATGGGGGCACTCATATTCCTTTAACAGAATAAGTGCATTCAATTTCTCTTGAAGACATCTAGAGAAATTCAATATATCAAAGATTTAACAAAAATTGGGATGATACCAACCGATAATACTCAATAATATAATTCGTTTTATATCAGTGCCAATGGGCCTGGTCATAGCATGCAATCAAAAAAATTTCAAATGTTATCATACGTTCTGATAATCAACCATTTGTCCATTTTGATTGTAAATAAAACAATGAATGGATAAATATTCATCACATCGAGGGAAACATATCTAATCTCTTACTAAGAATAAATTTACAGTTGTCGGGTTCTGATAAAAACAAAACAGATTTGAATTGATGGTGGGAGTATTTCGCCCAATTAATTGAGGAACGAACTAAGTACCATCTTCCTGAATAAAAAAATAATTCTAACCAGAGCATTTATTGATCAGTTTATTTCATAAAAATTAATCTGGTTGCTTCTTAAAATATATATATATATATATATATATATATATATATATATAAGAAAGATTATAAATATCACAATACACAAGACCCTGAATATTTCAGTCCCATGTCTTTCAATCACCAAACTTTTTAACCAACGCCGGAACATAAGTTTTGAAATGAAATTTTATAACAAGATTATACTTTACAATACAATTAAGCTACTAAATACCGTAACCAAGACTGTTGTCGGGCAATGAAATTCAATCTGGGAACTTGCGCAACGTTCAAATCCTTCGCCTCACTTGCCAATCCTAAGACTTCATCGGTACCTCTCAACCAATGCTAGGGGTACTCTTCTTCCCCCTTACCCCCTTGAGCCACAAAGGGGCCACACACAATAAACCGAAAACTCAATAGCAAAAACTTGCTCGCAAGGAGAGGATTTCATCTCTTACACAAGCTTGAGCCCAACTCTCCATAAGTAAACTTAGTCAAATAAAAATTCAGCAGCATAACATTCATCCAATAATATGGTAAGTTCTTTGTTGGCCCTTGGGTATGGATTAAGAAATAAAGCGAAGAAAAAGGAAAAGAAAAGACAAAGTACGAACTGCGCGGAAGGCACATTGACTGAGATTGGGTCGAAGTGGTCAAAGAAGAAGAAAATAAGGAGAGAAGTAAGAGAAAACAAGTCGTTGGACGAGGATATCGAGGATGACAGATCATCAAGGAAGATGGATCGTGGACAACTCAACAAGCGGAAGAAGATGTCAACGAGTGATTTGGAGCACCTCGCGGAAAAGAAGGAAAGACAGGTTGGCAAAGCCCAGGAAGTATGGGTCAAGTTGACCTAGGGTTTTGGTATCTAGGGTTTTGAAACCTAGACGTTTGTCATTGTAATGTATAAATAAAGGTCTAGAGGACTTGGGAGGGGTTGTTGTTCATTGTTGTTATTGTCGTTGTTGTCGTATTGTGGATGATCATCGTTGTTGATACTATTGTGTATTGAGAGAGATAGAAGTGTTTTGTGTGAGAGCATTCTGTACTGTAAATATCTTCAACTGGGTGCGAACATCAAACCTCCAGTTGGGTGCGCAGGGAGGGGAGATAGAGAAGAAAGAGAGATATGCAAGCTAAGAGCATAGATAGAACTATATGTTTTCATATAATATATCAAGAAACACATTTCTGTAGATGTAGCCCTAGGGAGAGGGTGAACCACATATATCTTGTTGTTCTGTGTGATTGATGTTGTGTTATTTTACCTTCTGATATACTGTTATTGCATCCTTGTGTTAGATTTGAGATATAACTTGCGCAGTAGGTTTAAGGGAGATAAATAGTAACTATATTTCTACGTGTTGTTGTCTTGGATCCACTTTACATTTCCTTTGGTTGTAGACACATGTGTCCTGCAACCCCCTATTGCTACTTTGGGTGAGACTACATCTTCTTCGCAGGTGTTGCTGAAAGGGCCAGTAGTTAGGGTTTTTGGTGCGCTGTTAGAGCTAAACCCTGGGTCTGCCCTTGTGCCAACAAATAGTTTTGTTTTTGGGACCAGGACCTTCTTGAGGGAATGCCAAGGTGGTTTCCATCGAAGAGAGAGATTCATAAGTGGATAGAAGAACAAGAGAGAGACTTCGTTGAAGCTCAGAATAAGAACCCTAATCTTAGCACAGAGGATTGGTTGGGAAGATATATCTTTACTGATATACAAGAGATTTTATTTGGAGGAATTCATAAAGATCTATATGAGTGGTTAGCTAGACTAGCAGATACCAATTTTGAGATTATATTTAGACGACTTATGGTTTGGACATCGATGTTGATCAAGAAGGTCAAGAGAGTTGATAACATCGTGTTAAGAGAAATAGATCACTGGTTTGATAGCACTATTGGAGGGTACATAACTAAGTTTTCTATTGACAGGGTAGAGTCATATAGCCAAGCAGAGAGATATTTCTTTAAGGGACCTAGAGGAAATTTTTTACAATTATTGAAGTTGAAGATAAATATGCTATTGCATGAGAAGAACATATTGAAAATACAGTAGTTGGTCAGATTGAAAAGCTAATTTTCAAGAATTCAGACAATGACAATGACGCAGAGGTTGGACATACGAGCAGTGAGAGATCATTTACAAAAGTTCCTCTGGTGAACCTGTTTGAGTAGGGTCATGAACCACTAGCATAGGACGAATGGTTTACAGTGGAGAAGAAGAAGAAGATTTATTAACCGAGGAACATTCGGGGTCCGCTGGGCTAGAGGAAGAGAACACTGTAGAACCTCACCGAGAAGAATCAAAAACTTCAGGAACTGCACAGACTGTCGAAGTAAGTACTATTACTCCTCATGTTGTTTTAACAGTGTTAAGTAACCAGAGTAGTCAGAGTTATCAGAGCACTTAAAACACTATTACGAGCAGTTCAATACATACTCAGTCAAGAAACCTAGGAAGATCTATGGCAGATGAAATGAGGCTACATATATTTAGAGGAGATGGATCTGAAGATCCTGATCAACACTGGTTCTTATGCCAGGATGTATGGAGTATTAAGAAAGTAAATGATGAAGAAGTTAGAGAGATCAGTTTAGTACTATCTTGAGAGACCGCGCACTGAGTTGGTACATGAATTTTGTTAATGGAGCTGCACAACCTAAACCGTTGAATGAGATCAAGACTGCGTTGAGTGCAGAATTCAAGAAACCCAAGTCGGAGTCACAATGCATTACCGAACTAAAAGAAATCAAGCAGAAAGTAGTTGAACCTGTTTGAGAGTTTGATTATAGGTTTAAGACCTTAACAGGCCGATAAAGTTTTTAGATCCCAGACGAGCAAAACAAGGAATGGTTCATCCCTACCCTCCTACCACACATCATAGTTACTCTTATGCCACTAAAGTTTTCTTTGAAGGCTGAGGCGTTGGAGATCGCCATGAAACTAGAATCAGCCCCTACAACATGAAGTACAACATGAAGGAAATGCTACGTGAAGTACAACATGAAGGAAATGCTATGGATTTTAACTCTACAAGAAGAGGAAACTTCAACCCTCATGGTGGATTCAGAAGAAGAGGACGAGGTGGAGGCATGGGTCGAGGTCGAGGTCAGATAATTTGTTATAACTATGCACAACCAAGAAATTTGGCAAGGGACTGTCAGAACCCTTGTACCACTTGCAGCTACTGAAACTCTTTTGAACATGTTATTGAAGATTACCCTGTGCTGTTAGCCAAGCTTCAGGAGAGATGAGGAGGAAACCAACAAGTAAAAATAATATCAGAAGAACCTCACAGAGAGGATCCTAGAGTCATTGTTATCAATAGAGGAGGCCTTGTAACAGGAGAAGACAGGGTGACTCCAAAAAAGACTACAGAAGAATCAAGGGTCAGAAGAGTTGCAGAGAAGACATGAGTGTTTGATTAGAGGGAAGAAAAACAGACATTTGAAGAGGCAAGAAAATAATTTGGAAGAGAACAAGATTCTTCATCAAAGACACAACCAGAAGTGAGAGAATGTGGAATGCCTTTGGCATTTGATCAGTCTGCATCACCTGGAGTAGGAAAAGAGGTAAGAAAGCTTATGGAATTCTTATGTACTTGCATTAATCTGATTAAGGATGAAAGAGATGTACACGAACTACAAAATTTGATCAGAAAGTATGAGATAGGTAGGATAGCTCCTCTGCTGAATAAAGCAGTACATCAAGTATCCAGAAATAGAAGGGCAAATAAGAAACTACACCTTAATACTCAGATTGGAGATTATGACATAGATTATGTGGTCCTCAACTTAGGGTCAGAAGTCAATGTTATGAGGAAGCAGACCTGGGCAATGATGGGAAAACCTAAGTTAATTTATTCCCCTATCAGGCTTAGGATGGATAATCAACAGGTAGTAAGCCCCCTTGGAAGACTGGAGCATGTCCATGTGGACATCGAAGGGGGTAAGAAATTTGCGGATTTTGAGGTGATTGAGATAGTTGATGATAGTTGTCCTTATCCTGTTCTATTAGGAATTGATTGGGCTTTCAACAATTCTACTATTGTTGACTTAAAGAAAAGAAGAATGACATTTGAAGGTGATGGCCTTAGGGTCATTGCATCTCTAGATTCTGATGAAGGTCGCAGATACACAAAACCTATCAGAGAAGACGACCGCGCATATGAGCTAGAAAATATTTACAAATTAACAACAAGACAACTGAATTACATTAATCCTATAGCAGATGGGAACTTAAGCTGGTGAAGTGACAACACATGCTCATCATATTCAGAAGAAGCACTAGAAAACTAGTAGAACAAGATGTTCAGAGAGTACTTTCGGATCCATCGCATATGTTTTATGTTTTTTCGACGTTTCGGACCAAACTAGTGTGGTCCATCATCAGGAAAGCGTTTTTTGAAGTTTCTACGAGAAGGTGTGCTAGATTGAACAAGGAAGTTCACTGGATTGGAACAAAAGTAAGTAATCTTCCCACCTTTGACGGTTTAAATCACTTAGAAACTTTCTTACTGGAATTTGAATAAATTGTACCAATACAACAGAGGATGTTGGCACTTGATGAGTCCCTGAAAGAAACTCCAACAACATGGTGGGGAACACATAAGAAGAACATCACGGACTGGGTGCAATGTCGCACTTTCATGACAGTGCGCTTTTCAAAACAAGCCGAAGGGTGCAAAGCATGATACACAGGTCAAAGATTTTCGAAGGACCATGTGTGAAGTTGTGAGGAGGCCCGAAGCAACATCCCTCGAGAGAAGTGGGTGCATAAATTCATCAACACTTTGGACACAATGCCTATTAATTGGTATCTTCAAGCAGAATTGCGCCTCACCACTTTAGATTGGTATGGTATGACTCAGAACTTTGTAGCTACATTTTTATTTTAAAGTCAATACCCCTCAGTATATCAAGCTTTACAAGTTGTAAGACAGAAAGTCTTTGAGGAGGCACCTAACCTCCCTTTGGAGCAAGAAGAAGATGAGTGGACTGCACCACTTCAAAAATTGCAAGGCTGTTACAATATCAATGTTGATGAAGACGATGATCCTAGGAATGTGAACATCGCAGAAACAGAAGGACAGAGAGATGTAGAAGGACTAGGAGTCGAACTACCTTTTATTGGAAAACCAATGAAAATCAAGAAAGTTAATATTGGAACAGAGCAAGCACCTAAGCTCGCAAACGTTGGAGATTATTGGGATGATGCCATTGTTGACAAGATCACATAACTACTGCATGAGTATCAGGACTTGTTTCCAACCAAGAGTACTGACATGAAGGGCATTAAAGGGCCCATGGGAGAGATGAAGATCCCCTTGAAACCATATGCAAGGCCAGTCAAGCAGAGACCTTACAGACTGAATCCCAAATATAAACAGAAAGTCAAGATTGAATTAGACAGAATGTTGGAAGTAGGAATCATAGAACATGTTGAAGAGTCAGAATGGATTATCCCTATGGTGGTCCAAGATAAGAAGATGGGAGAGATCAGAATCTGTGTAGACTTGAGGAAACTGAATGATTCATGTTTACATGATCCATTCCCTACACTGCTTACTGACGAAGTGTTGGATAATGTGGGAGGATAGGAAGTTTACTCCTTCACAGATGGATTTTCAGGTTATCACCAAATCAAGATTGCTAAGGAAGATCACCACAAGACCATGTTTGCAACATGATAGGGATCCTACCAGTACACAATGATTCCCTTCAGACTAAAGAATGCACCAACCATCTTTTCTAGGGTGGTGGTCGAAGCATTCAAGGAATTTCTACATAAATTTTTGGAAGCATATTTTGATGATTGGACTATTTTTAGATTATTGCAAAATCATATTGAAGTTTAAAGACTAATGTTGGATAAGTGCAGGCAATGTCAGATTTCCCTAAACCTGAAGAAGTGCATCTTCTTTTCACCCTTTGGAGTGATGTTAGGCCATATTGTGTGTAAACAGGGGTTGTTGGTAGATCCATCTAAGATTGTCATTATTGTTGATCTACCCCCTCCTACTTCAGTTAGATAGTTGCACATTGCGTTGTGGCATACTGGATACTACAAAAATTTCATTAAGGTCTATGCACATATTACAACACCCATGGAGAATCTTTTTAAGAAATATTGTCAGTTTCAATGGACAGAAGAATGCCAGTAGAGCTTTGACACACTGAAACAGAAAATGGTCACTGCGTCCATTCTGGTTTTCCTAGATTGGAGTAAGGAATTTCATGTGCATGTCGATGCCTCATCTATTGCATTAGGAGAAGTGTTAGCACAACCAGGATCAAGAGATATTGACCATATGTTATCCTTTTCTAGAAGGAAGCTCTCTACAACTGAGATAAATTACACTACCACTGAAAGAGAAGGTTTAGCCATGGTGTATGCATTGCAGAAATTTCGCCACTACTTGTTTGGAGGACACTTTAAGATGTTCACTGATCACTCTGAATTGAAATACTTAGCCAACAAGACAGTGTTGGGGGGAAGAATATTCCAGGAATATGATTTCGATATTGTGGTCAAGCCAGGAAGAATGAACAAGGGAGCTGACCACTTGTCTAGGTTAGAACATGGAGAGGAACCTAATCGCTTGGAGGATACACTACCTAATGCACAGTTGTTGGCCATCATAAAGGTTTATGATCACTTCACCAAGATAGTCCAGTTCCTATCAACAAGAATGGCACCTCGCAAATATACAATCATTCAGAAGAAATGGCTGGTAGTTCATGCTGCATATTTTTCACTTATAGTTGTGCAACTATACAAGATGGGACCTGATGAGATTTTAAGGAGATGTGTTATGGAGGCAGAGAGACCACTAATTATAGTAGAATCACATGAAGGCATCACAGGAGGACACTATGCAGGGAAAGAAACAATGCAAAAGGTTCTTTGAGTTGTCCTTTGGTGGCCCACTTTGCACAGAGATGCTAAGGAATACTACAGAGCCTGCAATGTATGCCAAAGAGTTAGGAAACCTTCCAAAAGAGATGAGTTGCCTTTAGCACCTCAGCTAACTTTACAAGCATTTGAGAAATGGGCAATTGATTTCATAGGACCTATCAACCCAATAGGAAAGCACATAGGAGCCAGATACATCATCACTACGACAAATTATTTGACAATATGGGCAAAAGCAAGAGCACTCAAGGACTGTAGTGCAACTACAACTGCGCGATTCATATTTGATGATATCATAACCATATTTGGATTCCTGAATATCCTTATGAGTGATCAAGGTAAAAACTTTATTAATAAGACTATTGAAGCCTTGACTTAGGAATTTGTAGTTCACCATCAGAAGAGCACCCCATACAACCCACAGGAGAATGGTACAGTCGAATATTTAAATAATATCTTGGAGACAACACTGACGAAGATTTGTAGTATAAACAAGGATGATTGGGATTTGAGAGTACCAACAGTATTATGGGCCTATAAAACCACAAGAAGCTGACAATCCAGACTCCATTTAAGTTGGTTTATGGTCTAGAAGCAGTCGTACCTATGGAATATTTAGTTCCGAGATTAATAATTGCAACATTTACAGATATGGATGACACAGGCATTGTGCAAGATAGAGTTGCACAGTTGGTAGAACTGGAAGAAGACATATTCATTGTAGGATTTCACCAATAGGTACAGAAGGAACGAGAAAAGGCCTACCATGACAAACATATCAAGAAGAAAGCCTTTAACAAAGGAGATCTGGTATTGGTATGTGACAACAAGTTCATGAAGCATCCAGGGAAGTTTAAGACACATTGGCTTGGGCCATATGAGGTTTCCTATGTTACATAAGGAGGAGCTGCGCAATTGAATACTTTGAAGGGAGAATGGAAGGAAGGTTTGGTAAATGGGAGCTGGTTGAAATTGTACTATGACAACCAGCTGTCGTGCAACTCTCAGCAAAAGAAGAAGGAGAAGAGTCTAGGTACTAGATGCAGTTGAAACTGGGTACCAGACACAGAAAATATAGTCTTCACACAGTGTGGAAGGATAGAGAAGAAAGCACAGGCTGCTCCGCGCAGTTTGAAGTCAAAGAAAAACATAAGGTTTAGACCTACAGTGCCTCGGGATGAGTCACATGTGAGTTTTTGGGGCTTGTTTTCCCTTGGGTATGGATTAAGAAAGAAAGCGAAGAAAAAGGAAAATAAAAGATGAATTACGAACTGCGTGAAAGGTACATTGACTAAGATTGGGTCGAAGTGGTCAAAGAAGTAGAAAAGAAGGAGTGAAGTAAGGGGAAACGATTCTTTGGAATAGGAGATCGAGGATGACACATCGTCAAGGAAGATGGATCGTGGACAATTCAGCAAGCGAAAGATGTCAACAAGTGCTTTGGAGCACCTCACAGAAAAGAAAGAAAGAAAGGTTGACGAAGTCCAAGAAGTATGGGTCAAGTTGACCTAGGGTTTTAGACACCTAAGGTTTTGGTATCTAGGGTTTTGACAACTAGACGTTTGTCATTGTAATGTATAAATAAAGGTCTAGAGGACCTGGGAGGGGTTGTTGTTCGTTGTTGTTATTGTCGTTGTTGTCGTATTGTGGACGATCATCATTGTTGATACTATTATGTATTGAGAGAGAGAGAGAGAAGTGTTGTGTGTGAGAGAATTCTGTATTGTAAAGATCTTCAGTTGGGTGCAAAGATCAACCCTGCAGCTGGGTGTGCAAGGAGGGGAGATAGAGAAGAGGGAGATATCTGCAAGCTAAGAGCACAAATAGAACTATATGTTTTCATATAATATATCAAGAAACACAATTCTGTGGATGTAGACCTAGGGAGAGGGTGAACCACGTATATCTTGTTGTTCTCTGTGATTGATGTTGTGTTATTTTACCTTCTGATATATTGTTATTGCATCCTTGTGTTATATCTGAGATATAACTTGTGCAATAGGTTTAAAGGAGATAAATAGTAACTAGATTGTTGTGTGTTGTTTCCTTGGAACCACTTTACATTTTCTCTGGTTGTAGACACCTGTGTCTTGCAACCCCCTATTTCTACTTCGGGTGAGACTGCATCTGCTTCATAGGTGTTTTCGAAAGGGCCAACGGTTAGGGCTTGTTGGTGTGTTGTTAGTGATGAACCATGGGTCTGCCCCTGTGCCAACATTCTCTCTTCCTCACCATTTTTTTTATAGGAAAATTTGCATTGACACATGTCTTCCCATGCACAATTAAACAATATTAAATAATTAAATTAAGGATTATTCACCCTCAACACATGTCACACTCTCCCCAAGTTGCACATGATAATTCTCTTTTTATTTTAATTAATTAGACGTTTTCCCAAACATTCCCCAATTTGTTCCTATTTTCCCTCTTAGTTGGTCTCTTTGTTCCCCAATCCCCCATTTATTTTGTGTCCCCTAACTATCTTCAGTTTGAGTTTTATTATGAGTCTTCTTTTAGTTAGGATTAGTGGTTGATTGCCTTAGGATGATAACTCTAGGTTGACCACCTATTCTCTCATGATTTTATTTTCTTTTATTTTAAAAATCCTTTTTATTATTTTCATGCACATATGTCACTGCACATACCCAATTTTTATTCTTATTTCTTCTTTTACTTAGTTTACTAGTATAACTCCTTTAATTCCCATTAGTGTTTTATTTAGTTCATTATCTTAAGCTTAGACTCTAGTTAGCTTTCTATTTTATAATTAAATAATTAATTGTATGCCCTATTCTAACAAAGTCTAACATTTTTATTTTATTTTATAGGCCTTCTAGATTTTATTGACTCACAATTTTGTTTATGAAACGTGCCCTTCAAGACGCACTCTGTGCTCCAAGGGCGCCACTTGACATTGACTATTTTGGAAGTTTCTCTGACACTTGGAATTCCTCGTGAGTGATTGTCCCAGTCCGCCCTCACGAAATCGTGGACCCTCAGAATGAGGTAATCATTAACCTTTCATTCAGTTCATGACGGGAGTGCTAGTAGGTTGTGATAGGGATGCTGCCACACCTCTCCCTCATCCATATGGTTTCTGTGTATGAACCCTTTACTCCATATGTGAGTCGGATTAGCAAGCGTCACCATGCCTACATCCACTGACAAGAACATTGTCAATACTCCATATACATAACATCCATACTAAAATAATCATATAACTAATGTGTATAAATCAATACTCAAACCAAAATACAAGTCCACTCCCTGACTCAATCCAGAGTCCAAGGAAGTTCGTCGATGCCATCAACATCCTCAACCTGTCACTTTTTTTGCACACTCATGAAAACTCATCATAATACCTGGCAATATATACATCTATAAAATAACATATAAATCTCAATACTCAACATAGAATCACTCATAATCAAAGCAAAATCATAATGTACCATAACCGGATCACTTGCTCATAAGTGTCCTCAAAGAACAAGTCAGTATAAAAATGTGATTAATGGAACTAGATGTTACAGAACCAAAGTTAAAATTGGAGATGATGGTATAAACCTGAATGTGATTCTCTTGGTTTTAGACCTTGTGCATGGTATATGAGCTCTTAAATCATCTTTTAGGCCCTTGAATACTATTTTCTTTATCCATATACCATGTACAAAACCTTAAGATTCATCTATAGTTCATAAAACCTTGTAATGGTGCCAATATGACACATAGGCCAAAGAATTCATTTATAGGGTCTATGTGGTGGTTTTAGACCCTATGCATGGTTTGGGAGTCCTAAAGTCATATTGTATGCCTTAGGAAATTTATAGTTCCTCCTCATACCATGTCCATGACTTGGAGAAGCATAGTTTGAAAAAATTCAATGTTGGTCCCTTTCATTGATCGTTGTTTCTGGAAAGTTCCGTTGAATATGCTATGGGAATGGTGAACATTTTCATTGAAAACTCACCACAATACGATGATAACGATGATGACAAATATAATGATGGATAATTTTATCTCATTCACATTTATGTTATAATTTTGTCTTTTGATTGTCGCATTCTTTGTGTGAGTCATATTTGAGTCTCGAAACCCTCCCATACCATCCATACATAAATCTACTATAACCATGTCAAATTTCAGTGCATACAAGAAAAAAATGAAAAAATTTCAAAGTTGGCCCCACTAACAGATCACTTCGTGCAGGTTCAAATTAAAACATAATTTTCACTATTTGGTAAATGGACAACCTTGAAATTTGTTAAACTAACAAAATTTAAAATTGGAGATGATGGTATAAACTTGAATGAGATTCTCTTGGTTTCAAGAATAATATATTATCTACTAAAAATTTCCAACCACGTGAAGGTGGAAGCTCATAACCCCCCCCGCCCTCCCCCCTCACGTAACTCTCAATTCCCCAATACCCAATTTATCTACTATAAAATATTTCAAATAAACATAATAAGAATCAAGCATAGAAACTAAGAAAACAAAAATTTAAGGTAAATGAAGGAGAACTAATCCACTGAAAACATATAAATACATAACTCGTACATTTCAACATTTTGATATCATTAATCTTCCTCTTCATCCAACTCAACATCTTTATCATCCGTTTTAGAATTGATGTTGAAAGTATTGGCCATATCAACATCATCATCAATGTCATCATTTCGAATCATATCATCGTATATATCATCATCAGAGACATTGTCTCCTACATTTGATTCAACTTCTTCAACTAACACATTGTCAATATCATGTTCATCTAGAACATGGTCTAGAACATGTCCTTGAACTTTTACGACGTCTTCGTATGACACATGAACTAACTGCTCCTCTACATCATCTTCTTCTTCAATATCATATTCTTCCACTACATTATAATTTATCGGCCTTCCTCTTGGATCATATCTAACAACATATGACCAACCCCCTCTATTTGGAGCCTTTGAGTAAAATACATGTCCGCATTGGCTTGGAAGAACATAGGGCTCTGATATTGACTGAACATTCCTTGTATTAACTATGGTAAATCCATTAGCATGTTGATTATTAGTACTATCAGGACCATGTGCATTCATTTGTATCCTATACCATTTGATGTCGAACATAACTAATTTGAAGGATTTAAAGTCACACTCAAGTATATCATCCAAAAACCCATAGTGTCAATTTTTAGAGACTTTTGAATGTTTGTCACTTCTAGAGGAAACAATGCTAACCTGAAATACTACAGTTATCCCACTATTAAAAATTTTCATCTTTTCATCCAACTTTTTGATGCAAAATTTGCAGCCATTGCACCACATAGCCTTGTGGTTTTTCAACTGAAATATGCCAAACACGTAAAAAAATGCATTGTCAATTGATAAACATATTTATACTTGGAAATTATGCAAATTAAGAAAAAAAACACGCCATATACATCAATATAATATTAAAAAAAACTAAATATTATGGGTGAATATGCTTGCTTGTTTATATTTTAAACCATATGCTAACTCAATTTCCCTCTGTGTAAGATTGGTTTCTCCTTTACGTTCAACTTCTTTGACCAATGTAGCCACACCATACCATGATAACCTACCATTATTAGATTATATAGATCGTTCAATCCATACCTTCATCTAATCAAGATTGTTTGCAATATATAAATGTATTGCATCCCACTCTCGACCAACTGTATTAAAATAAAACAATTCACATATAATCAATTACCATGGTATACCTTCATAATAATGGATTATGCAGGAAGAATAAAAATTAAATAAGTACAATACACATAAAAACAAAAAGTCAAATGTATTATAAATCCCCACCATCTACTTACATGTCACTTTCCTCATTCTACCTTTCCCCAATAGGTGCTCCCCTTCAAATTTGTTGATGGATTTGACATCCCAAATGTGATCCACATTAATACTTGTAGCTATTTTAGGAATATTTTGAGTAATATAAACCATGGTTTGATATACCATATATCCCTCTATCGTAGAACCCTCAAGACGTGCTATTTTTCTAACCAAATCCTTCAATGACTTCAAGTGCCTCTCAACCATCCACATCAACCTTGTGTGTACAGGTGCACACTTTTCAATCTCCTCAACTTGGTGTACGAGGTAGTGTTCTTGTGCATTGAAAAATGTCGGAGGTAGATACTTTTTCATTTCACACATTAGACGAGGAATTTGTCTCCAATACTTTATATCTTCTTTATAGATTTATTTAGATGACAACCATCTACAAATGATGCAAGCAAATCACATGTTTCAACAAAAAAATATATAGTACTACATTACAAGTAAAACACATGCAGTCAAATATAAGTTGTACAACAAATTGAACAAATTACACTTTGCATATAAATCACCACTTACCTCATGTATTTTCCAAGATCATATATAACTTGTTTCACATTTTTTTCAAAGTAGTTTGGGAGAGATAGAGGTGGAACATACTGTAACAAAAAAAAAATGAATCATTATGTATTCCCAAATTAGTAGAAAAAAAACACTAACAAAATGTTTCACCAATATAGAAATATATACACCAAAATAATTATCTTAATCAAGGTATGTCAATCATGAGTTTTTACCCCACCTAATTCATCTTTCTTTGTTAGGATATTCTTTATGTTTGAAGAAAATCCAATGGGAAATTTAATTTTTTCAATAACCTCTTTTACATCCTTGTTTTGTTTCATTGTCAATAACCATGGAAGGGAACTTATATTTTTGTCTCCATCGCTATTTGAATGAATCACACTTTGAATTGCATAATTTGCCTCCTAAATGTCATTACAAATCTTGACATTTTTTTCTTTGTCACTCCTTCCATATAAGATTCGCCATAACATTTATGTTACATTCTTCCAGATGTGCATTGTATCAAACAAATGAACAATTTCTAGATGCTTATAGTAGGGGAGTCTACTGAATTGTACGGGATACCGTTTCATTCCTCATGGAAGAGACCCATTATTAATTCATTCATGACGATCTTCAAGGTGAATCATATAAATTAAATATATTACAACAATACTTGCCAATTGGTACAATGAACAAAATGCAATAAAAATATTAAATATTCCAAACATTCCATGTATGATACATAGACGATTTGATCCATACCTTGATGATTTCTATTATATTGCAACTGTCGTAGATGAGGTGTCATTCTCCATGGTTTTAATCCAATATCTTCTTTTCCATTGAAAAAATGTTTTTCAATACTTCGATACCTATGTTTCTTAGAGAGGAAGTTCCTATATTCATCAAACACCTTCTTTCCTAAACTTATTGAACAACGAGATTTCATCTTAGGACCACAAAATAGAAATGAAAATTTACCCTTTGTTTGAAGACCTGCAAGAGATAGATTCAATTTTATATCAATTATTCAAAGTATGTTTAATGAAGAGATTATACAAAAAAAATGCATGATATGAACTGCATAAATTTAAACATTATTAAAGTGCAGTGTAACATTATAACATACCACAAAAATGTATTATCCTTGGGGCATCGTGAATTGTCCATACATGCATTGCATGGAATTTATCCCTTTGCGCACCTATTGGTCTAGAGATATCATACATAGTGATTCCCATCCATAACTCTAGTAACTTGTCGATAAGAGGCTTGATATATACATTCATATCTTTGACTTGTTACTTACCTAATTGATTGAACATACAATATATAATTACTACGCATATGAGTAAATAAAAAAATATCAAACATAATTATAAGACATAATTGAACATATATGAGTAAACAAAAAAATATAAGACACAATTATGAAACAAACAAGACAAATGAGATGTTAGCATGTTAAAAAAAATTATTCTAAGAAAATATCTTGAACAATCATTTCCAACATTATGTGCTCCCTCTTTATTGACATCCATGGAGGAATGTTATGGTTGATAAAAAAAATAGACCACACTGAGTAAGTAGATCTGAGCTCTCCAAATGGATTGACACTGTTAGCTGCCAATGAAATCCTAAGATTACGAGGTATCACTTTAAAATGTGACCATATTTCCTCTATATTCTTAAATGCAAATCCATCTGTAGGAATTTGAATAACACCATCTTCACTTCTATTTTTTGCATGGTAATCCATAAACTATGCTATGCTTTTGCACCTGAACAATCGCCACAAACATGGAATTATGGGAATATAACGAATAACCTTGCATGGCACCTTTTTTGCTACTTGATCGGTTTGATATCTACTAATTTGACATTTTGAGCATTCTTATTTCGATGCATGTTCTCCATAATATAGAATATGATCATCAAGACATGCATGAATAGCTTGATAATCCATTCCAATATCTTTCATAATGGCATGTAAATCTTGGTATGTGTGACATAAAACATTTGACAGTAGTAACAAAAATTCACCTAACAATCTACAACACACACAAAAAAAAATACTGGTTAATGTAAATAATATTATTTGTACATATTCCATCCAAATTTTACAGATGATCAACTAACAATAAAAATAGAGGAAAAAAATAAAACCTTTATCATCATGTACTAAATGTGACAAAATATATTACATACCTTAGGAGCTATGTGACACAAGTGTTTGGCAAACCATTCATAACCTTTAAGGTCACCACCAACAATATAGCAAAGAGAAGACTTGTTTTGGAGCCTTCATAAAGAGGTTGTCTTGCCTTCTCAAGTATAGGTATATCAAAAACACCATCAAGCTGGTCGCCATCATCATCCATTCCAGCATTATTAAATGTCTTCTATATCAACATATTTGTCCCATCTTCTTCAACGATGTTATTATAATCACCATCTTCTTCCATAGGATCATTAAATTGATCTTCAATATTCTCTCCATATTCCTGAACATGAACTTATACAACCACATCTTCCTCCATGGGGAGTGCCCTAGGGTGTTGTTCCTTTATACTTACAAACAATCAAGTAATATTAGTGTATATAAAAAATATTAAAATGATACAAACTTTTAAAAATATAATATAGGAAAACAAAGACAAAGACAACTTAGGTGAGAGTGTGAAACAAAGACAATAAATCAATGATGAAGCTTGTGCAATTTATCAAGATGTTTATGAATATGTTGAAACAATATAGGAAAATTATTAATTTTCTTAACATGTAGAAAGAGAGACAATTTGTGAGATATATAGACATAACCACCAAAAACAACATATTCTTATTTCACCTTCATCGTTAGGTCATATTCTTTCTTGATTTCACTTGGAGACCACAAGTTTTAAGTGGATGGAAACTTTCCCTAGCCCAACTTGGAGACCACGGTTTAATTTATAATGGATTGAGAGCTGAGGGATTAGGGTTTAACACATTAGTGGTCCAAGGGTTAGGGGTTAAGGTTTAAGTTGGGGTAATTAAGGGTTAGGGATAGGGGTACTTAATGGTTTAGGGGTTTATAAGGGTTCAAGGGCTAAGGTCTTAGGTTTTAATAGGTTATTATCCATCCAAGGGTCATGGGTACTTAGGATTTGGTATTCTATATGCAGCAACCAACTTAGCCGATGAGAGAAAGAAATAAAGACAAAAAATCAATGATGAAGCTTGTGAAATTTATCAATATGTTTATGAATATGTTGAAAAAATATAGGAAAAATGTTACTTTTCTTGAAATGTAGAAACAGAGACACTTTGTGAGATATATAGTCACAACCAACAAAAACAACATATTCTTATTTCTCCTTCATCATTATGTCATATTCTTTCTTTATTTCACTTGGATATCACAAGTGTTAAGTGGATAGAAACTTCCCCTGGCCCAACTTGGAGACCACGATTTAATTTATAAGGGGTTGAGAAATGAGGGATTAGGGATTAAAGCATTAGTTATGCAAGGGTTATGGGTAAAAGGGTTCGGGTTTAAGGGGTAATTATGGATCAATGATAGGGGTACTTAATGGTTTAGGGGTTTATAAGGGGTCAAGGGCTAAGGGATTAGGGGTTAACAAGTTATTGGCCATCCAAGAATTATGGGTACTTAGGATTTGGTATTCTATATAGAGCAATCAACTTAGGTGAGAGATAGAAACAAAGACAAAAAATCAATGATGAATCTTGTGTAATTTATTAAGATGTTTATGAATATGTTGAAAGAATATAGGAAAATGTTACTTTTCTTTACATGTAGAAAGAGAGACACTTTGTGAGGTATATAATCACAACCAGCAAAAACAACATATTATTATTTGTCCTTCATCATTATGTCATATTCTTTCTTTATTTCACTTGGATACCACAAGTTTTAAGTGGATGGAAACTTCCCTCGGCCCAACTTAGAGACCACGATTTAATTTATACGCAATTGAGAGTTGAGGGATTAGGGGTTAACACATTAGTGATACACAGGTTAGGGGTTAGGGGTTAGGATTTAAGGGGTAATTAGGGGTCAAGGATAGGGGTACTTAATGGTTTAGGGGTTTATAAGGGGTCAAGGTCTAAGGGATTAGGGGTTAACAGGTTATTGGCCATCCAACGTTTAGGGGTACTTAGGAGTTAGTATTCTATATGGAGCAATCAACTTATGTGAGAGAAAGAAACAAAGAAAAAAAATCAATGATGAATCTTGTGCAATTTATCAATATGTTTATGAATATGTTGAAAAAATATAGGAAAAATGTTACTTTTCTTGACATGTAGAAAGAGAGACACTTTCTGAGATATATAGTCACAACAAAAAAACCAACCTAGATTCTTATTTCTCCTTCATCATTGTGTCATATTATTCCTTGATTTCACTTAGTGACCACGGATTTTAAGTTAATGGAAACTTTACCACAACTTGGAGACCATAGTTTATAAAGGGTTGAGAGCTTATATAGACCTCTGATCCCTAACCATTAAACCACCCTTAACCTCTAAAAAATTAACCCATAACCCTATAATCCCTATCCCTTAACCCCTAAGACCCAATCCCCCTAATCCTTAACACCTTAACCCAATTCCCCCTAATCCCTTAAACCCATAACCCCTAACCCATAAGCCCTTCAACCCTCAACCCTCAACCAATAACCCCTTACACCCTAAGCCCCTAAAATATTAACCCCTAAGATAACCTAACCCCTTAATCCCTAACCCTAAACCCATAACCCCTACTCCCTAAACCCCCATTAACTTCTAAATCCCCTAGGACCTAAACCCCCTAAACCTACCTTAAACCTAAGCTATTAACCCCTAACCACTTAACCATTGAGCCCTAATATGGACATATTAACCCTTAAACCACTAAAATCTTAATCCCTACCCCCTTACACCATGTACACCTAAACCTTAAACCCCTAAACCCCTAAACCCTACCCTAAACCCTAATTAAAATGTACATCTTGTGTCTACATCTCTTATTAAATTACTCTCAATTTGTTGTGTACACAGAATATATCCATAAAGAAAAAAGAATACATTATTTTTCTTCTACATTTAACATATAAACATTTACAAAAACAATATGCAATATAAAGACATATAATGAATAACTTACCAAGGGACGATATCCATGTCTCCCTTCAAGGTGTCCATACTCTTTACAATGTCTTTTAGTTGTTTTTATTAGAAGTCTCCTTCTATTATAGCCCCTGCATATTTTACAAGGGAAATAAGATTTTCGATCACTCAAAGCCTCGACTGTATATCTCACGTCTCCTTGTCCTCCTCGAGGAATGTAATGTGACATTTTTCCTTACCAAACTTTCAGTGATGGTTATCTTCAAAAATCAACCTCAGTAGTTTAACTTTTTGTAATGCAATTAACAAAATAAAATAAAAAATTGTATTATGAGCAAAAAATATCCCCAATAACTTCTACAAATTGTCGCTAGTATAGAAACAACGTTGAACGCCTCTAATATTTCAAACTTTTTTAATTATATATCACTTTTTTGTCAAGCATATGATGGTTATTGACTAGAGAGACGTTGTTTAATGGGAAAAAATATTGACTTCGTCAAACGTCGGTATGGTGACACATAGATCATTGACCTAGTCAACCGTTGGATATTCAATGCAGTCTGTGTTCGTCGAATATCTAACGAAAGGGACTTTATTGTTGGATATCCAAATATAAAGTCCCTTTCATCGAATAGTCGACGAACGTCAGGGATTGTTTTTTTTTAAATACAAGAAATTCAAGTAAAATCCGACAGTACGATCCATTTTATCAGTACTATTGGAGTACAACATTGGTTTTTCCTCCCATATGTATTAGTGTTTTGAACTTGAGACTTGTCTGTTGGATAACATTTGTTGGACTATGATTGTTTTCATACCAAAACTTGTATGTGTTAGTCTCCTCCACAATTGTCGGAGTTTGGATCCACGAGAGGGGGTTAACCCATATTTCTAAACGCACGAGAAGTGTTGAACCCAATGTTCAAAACTAACAATGGAGGTGAGTTATGTGGAAAGGATTTTGAGCAATTCTATAGGCAGTGTGTTATAGCACTCCAAAATACCACACCATAAACCCCACAAAAGAATGAATTTGTTTAAATAATGAAAAGGGCGTTAATGGATAAGACAAGGATCATGCTCAATGATGTCGAGCTTGCACAAAAATTCTAGGTAGAGAGAATCGACACTACAAAATATTTGGTAAATAGGTCTCCTTCATCAATGCTAGTCAACTTGAATCCAAATGAGGTATGTTTTCGTAAGAATTTATCTTTCACATCTCAAAGTATTTGGTTGTGATGCATTTGTGCATGTTCCCAAGGAAAAGAGGAACAAGATGGAAATAAGGAAGTCAAGTGTATTTTTATTAGATACAAGGATGGAATGAAAGGACATAAGTTATGGGATCCACTATTGAGGAAAATAATGTATATTTGAGATGTCGTATTTAGAGAAGTCAAAGGAAATTCCAAGTCTAAAGAGGTTCAAACTAAGAAAGAACTAGAGAATTTGGTGTTTTATCTAAGGAATGAAGAACATAATTTAGATGAGTCAATTGAATCAGATGAAGAGGTGGAACAACTAACTCCATTTGTAAGGATGCCTAAATGAGTAAGGAAACCCACTAAAAGGTACAATCTTATTTCTTTTGATTATGCATTTGTGTTATCTACCACTGACAAGGATCCCAAGTCGGTCAAGGAGTTAGTCGACTCGATAGAGGGAAAAATTTAGAAGGATTCCATGGTCGATGAAATGGAATCCTTGCACAAGAATAAGACATGAGATTTGGCCGAGCTACCTAATAGAAGGAAACATGTTGGTAGAAAGTGAATGTTAAAGAAAAATTTGAATGTAGTAGGTCAAGTCGAGAATTTCAAAGCTTGACTGGTAGTGAAAGGATATTCCCAAGTCAAGGGAGTCGGCTTCGTTGATATTTTCTCTCCTGATGCAAAATTAACTTCCATTAGAGTACTAATGTCTATGGATTCATAATTTTATATTTATATGGATAAAATGGATGTGAAGACAATGTTCCTACATGGGGACCTAGAAGAAGAAATCCACATGAAACATCCTAAAGGATTTGCAATAAAGGGAAATAAAGAACTAGTATGCAAATTGAACTAGAGGTCCCTTTATGTTATAAAGAAATCACCAAGGATGTGGTACCAAAAGTTTGACACACACATCCTTAGTTTGGTAGTTTTGAGAAGCAAGGTCGATCACTATGTATAATCCAAGGAAGAAGGTGGTCATCTCATATATGTAGCATTGTATGTTGATGACATGTTGTTGTTTGGAAACATAATGGACGCTATAAAGGAGGTGAAGATGCATTTGTCGTTCATGTTAGACATGAAGGATCTCAATGCAGTGAACTTCATTCTGGGAATGGAGATCAAGAGAGATCAGGAAGTTATAAATCTTTGGTTAAATCAAATAAATTATATTGAAATAGTCTTGAAGTGTTTCAACATGTAGGATTGCAAACCAATCAAGGTACCAATTCTTGTGGGAGAAAAACTAACTACTAAACAATGTCCAAATACATAGGAAGAAATAGAGGACATGGCATGTGTTCCCTATGTTAGTGTCATTGTAGTCTAATGTATGTTATGGTATACACTTGACTATATATTTCTCATTTTGTGGGAGTGTTGAGCATATACATGTCGAAACTTGGGAAAGAGAATTGGACTATTGTCAAGAGAGTGTTCAGGTACTTGTGTGGGACAATAGAATATGTAATCTGTTACCAAGGGAAAATTTAAAACGACAAGTAAAATTACATGTTTTTGTCGACGTCGATTGGGATAGAGATCTGGATCGACGAAGTTCAAATAGTGGGTATGTGTTCATGATGTTTAGTGGAGAAATAAACTAGATGAGTAAGCAATAGGAAGTCATATCCTTGTCGACAACATAATATGAATACATGGCAACCACTCATGCAATAAAATAATCCATATGGTTGCATCAGATGTGTTTCAGGATTGGGTTTGAGAAGAGAGATATGAAGACAAATTTTGATAGTCAAAGTGAAATATTTCTAGAAAAGAACTCATATTACCATTACAATATGAATCATATTGATGTACAATACCATTTCATGAGAGACATGATGGAAAGAAAGAAGGTGTTGCTAGAGAAAGTGGACACTTTGGAAAACATAGCATACTCTTTGACTAAGTCTATGAGTATTGTGAAGTTCTCTTGGTGTAGAGAAGCAATGGGAATTTCTACCATGGGTCTATGAATAGAAGTTCAAGTTCTCCTGCATCAATAAAGAATAAAACGAGTGGGAGAATGTTGGGTTGTTATATTCCTTGCAATGAAATAATATTCAATCGATTGGCTAGTTGAGGTGGATCAATTGAGAGATAGATCGACCAACGGTTCAAGTTGAGTCGATGGTTCAGTGAAAGGTCAAAGTGATCAACCAAAAATTAAAATTTCAATTGATAGGAGGCTGACAGGAGGTTGATTGGTATCCGACTAAAGACCAACTGGAGGTCAAATGGTAACCGA
>ML785508.1:550054-560829 GCA_009831015.1 Picea engelmannii | reverse complement strand
TTTATCATTTAAATATTTCTTCTTGACTTTGTCACCTCACTTTATCATTTAAATAATCTTCTTTGATTTTGTCACTTCACTTTATTATTTAAATAATCCTCCTTGACTTTGTCACTTCACTTTATTATTTAAATAATGATTTCTTCTTTTCAAGAACTTTGACTTCTTTGACCTCTTGGGGCTTCAAGTCAACATATGAGGTTCCTTCATCTTCGTAGGTCCATAACTCTCAAACTATGAGAAGTTATGTGACATTTCACATACCACCGTAAATGGCATGACAAGCACAATCCATCTAGGATAGTTTCACCAACAATTTCATTGATCTTCATCTCATTATTCCACATATAAGTATGACCATACTTCAAGGATAACTCATCCATAAAGTGTCTTCCCCTGAGGGATTTCACCATAAGGTTATCACTTTAGATTTCATCCATTTGTGCACCTTATCAACCATGATATACCAATGAAACCACATCGTTCCATCTTTATATATGCATCATGTATCAATGATAACTCATTGATCCATCTTCATCAATATACTATGATAGGATATGTATAAATCAAACCTTTGACATCAATCAATCACTTGAAATTAATTAATCACTTGACATCAATCACTTGATTTCAATCTTTGGCATCAATGACAACATGATCCAACACTGAGACCTCTCCCATCTTCTGTCTTTTCAGGGTCTCCGTGTGATTCCCTGTTGTGAATTAATGTAGTAAAAATTTTCTTCATCAATCACTTCGTCATCAATTTCTAACGTATTTAAGGATGAATATGAGAATCCAGATGATATTACAACATAGGAGTTTTTGGATTTAAGGGAGAGGTAAAAATTGATACCACTCTGGTTGTTATAGGGGTGTACATTTTTATTCTCTCCTATTCTTCTTTCTTCTTCTTTAGTTTTGCATCTCTGTGTTTCATTCTTGTGATTCTCTCTTGTTCCTCAGAGGTCATGCAGGAATCTTCTTCGGCCATTTTATTTTACTGTTATGTTGCTTCATAGGTACCTTCATCTTCTAGGGCTTTGAAGGATCTCTCAACTTCTGGGGCCTCGCGATCCCGTGACTCTTTCATGTCCTTGGCATTATCCATGACTTCATGCGCCTTTTGTTCCTCCACAACCTTAGCTATCTCCACGATGTCATGGGATGTCTCAACTTATACAAGTGACTTATCCTCTATTTTCTTTTTCCTATCCATCTCTTCATCGTCAAAGAATTTCCTTAGAGCTTCATTTCCCTTTTATTTTTGGGCTCGTTCATCTGTGTCCATCTTCTCCTAGGTGTCCCTTATTGCTTTATGTTGTTGTTGAATAATTAGGATTTTCTCCTCCTCTTGTTTTGCTAAAAATGCATCAGCCTGGAGTGTGCCTACTATGTGGGCCAATAATTCTTCATACAACTTGGCCTCATGGAAAAATTATTCTTCCTCCCTTGTTTTGTGTTTGAAAGGGGGTATCATATTCAATGTCTTGTAGTGATATATGCACTATTTTTTTGGGTTCATGGTTCTTTGTTGTCCCTGTACATAACATTATCTCTTTCAGAGCTAAGACCTCCTTCCTTGTATGTGTGATATTTACTAGTGTTAATTTCCCCAGCTTGATCAGGAAACTGTTCCAGCTCCTCTTGTTGTCCATCTACATGGAAAATTTTATGCCAATTTACACTATTTGGTATGCAACCTCCCTGGCTAGACGTTTATCTGAAACATACCAGGGCAATAGTTGTGGTGGGGAACTACATCCATATACCCAAATGTAGGTATAATTATTTTCCAAGTACTAATATGTTATTTCCTACAAGTTTTCATGTGCCTCTGATGATATCCTCTGCAAGTTCTGGCTGACAAATAGTTGATACATAGGTGCATTGAAGTAATCACATATTTGATATAAAAATTCTTGATACCAACTCATCCATAGTTCATAGAAATATACATGAATGGGGGACAAGTCTAGATTTCAATTCCAACCCATTTATGGATTAGGGTCATATGCACAAATAACATCAATGAGGAAGGGAAACTTATAAAAACCTAGATGATTGTTTTTATAGGACTCCTGGATGCTGAGGAAAATATTGGATGATAATATCGACGCCCAATTGAAAATCTCTCCCATTTCTTCTCTTACATGCACCATGGTTGTCCACTCCTACTTGTAGTGTATGCATTTCTCTTCCCCATATAATCTACATATCATGGCAATCAGTAGTTGATATGGGAGTTTGAAGTATTGGGTATTGTATACCCTTCTTAGATTGGTGGTTTGGAGTTTCCTAATCCCACCAATTATGAATAAGCTTAAGTGGCTTTGTAATTTCCATAGTAAATTTCTCCAGGAATCCCTTGTTCAATAACACCAATGGCTTTGGTAGCATATAAATTTTATGGAAAGTGTCTCGATTTAGAGGAGCAATGTTGGTCCCCTTTCTATCAGTGATAACATGTGCTTTTGTATTCACATTCTCATACATCCACCTTGGCACTTCATTGTATGGTAGGACTGCATCCTGAGTGGCGATGACATGAATGTATCTCTTCTATATATTCTGATATACATTAAGGTCGGGGTCATTTTCTAGAAAATCCCCCCTGCAAAACATGTTGTACATTTCCTCCCATGTGTTTCCACCTTGAATCCCTATGTGATGATTGGTATCAAACATTATCATCACGTCTGAGTTGCTTGCTCGGGGTTCCATTTCTAACTATGGAGTTATGATTATGCACCATGCGGTAGAAATTTCCTCGTTCCTGCAACTTGTAATATTTAAAAACTACGTAAGTTATTCAAATTTATCAGATACACAACTTAATTCACAAATATTAATAATCTACCCTGACAGATACAACTCATAAATATTAGGCCTTTGTATACCCTTAGTTGTTAATATTGATTGTGCAAATGATCGAGTCTCGAACCTATACCCAACATGTTAGCCATCCATAAATTAATGCAATTAAATTTAGTATTTATTTCACATGTGGGAATCAACACATGATCAAACAACGTTTTCAAAATGTGGGTTCGTGGGGAGATGACCCTCGCAACATGCAACTCATGAGTGTGGTTTAATCACAAGTGAATGTCATTGGGGTGACATGAGATATATCATGGGTTCTGCATTGTGTCTCTGGTCATATGTAGTATGTGAATACATTTTCGATCTATTATACTTCAACGAAAGGAGGTTGTGGGATATGCGGGAATGTGGCGTGTGGGGAGATCGAGAATCTCTTTTGGTAAGTTTGCATGATTCACCATGAAGCGTTATGTCACACAAACATGCACTTCAGGGCCTGTGGGTGATTTTGATACTTGGTAAGCATGTTCTCTCATTATGAATTGTCCATGAGTGATTTCTCGTAAGCTCACGCTTTGTAGGTCATGGGAAAATAGTCAGTAGCGTTCAAATCACTTGTTGGGGATTCGTTGTGATGTTTCTTCCTTGAAAACACTAAAAGGTGATTGGATCATACGTAAGCATCAAAATATGTAAGTGGTGTGTTGAGGATTTACATTGGCTTGGTGGGATAGGATTAATTTGTTGCAATAGGTTAGGAATGACAGTTTAAGGGATACTAGGTAAGTTCAGTGACTTAAAACAAGATAGGGAAAACCCCTACTACTCATGGAAGCAAAACCTTAGGAACCAGTGTGCCTTAAGTATCGGGTTAGGTAGAAATTTAGTAAGAAGGGTTCCCATTTAATTTTCCTAAAGTAGAAAAATTTAATGGGAATTGTTGCAGGTACAAAAATTGGTGATTCACTGGGAAGAACCAGTTATCTCTTTTCTTTTATGAATTCAGGGATCCTTTATTTATTTGAAGATAATAGTATGGCACGATCGTTGTCTCTCACCTACATCATGGCTTCCACATCACTGAGTTTATTTATGAAAAGTAAGTACATATGGTAATAAATTTTAGAACCCTTTTTGGGCATTATCTGTGAGCAGAAGTAAGAGGTGAGTTTAGTTCGGTCGCACTCAATTATTAATAGAGCATGACACCACATAGAATTTTATTGTTTTGACATTGGGATAAGTTTGTTCCTCATCTTTATTTTCCCGCCATTGCTTCACTTCCAATGAGCATCCATATCCCCAAGGAAGTTTCCTCAGTACCGTATAAGCATAGCGCCACTACCAACAAGATTCCATAGCCCCGACGATTTTACTTATACTTCCCACACAATTTTATGGTGCTTTCTACTTCCTTTAAATTTTGCATTGATATCACCCTTACATATTTAGATATAAATCTTTGCAATTGTAATTTGGGTGTTAAGGAAGTGAGGTGGTACAATAGTTTCTTTGATATGTTGTCCCAGTCAAAACCTATGATCCTGGTGGGTCTCTTCTTGAAGACATGGATGAATTATAATTTTTTATGTTAAGCGGGAGGGGATCAATGATAATACCAATAAAGGTACATGTATATTCATACACTTCCTTCATGTAATCCCTTAAACCATTTTGTGAGAGTAATACCATGGCCAGGAGAAGATTGTGATCAACTTTTGACTTTTTGATTTGCTCATCCAAGGCTTAACCTAAGAATTCTGACAAGATTCGTAATATTTGTTCATCCCATTCTCATCGCTTGATCCTAGAATTTGCTTCTACCTTGAGTTATGTACATTTTATTCTTTAATTTAAGCTTTTAATGAGAACAATATTGCAAAGGGTGAATTCCTCATTTATTATCGTAAGGGTTGATCCGCTTTAACAGGTACTTTATAATTGCAGTATGAGAAACAAATTAGGTAATTGGATGGGTCAAGACTTATTCAAACAAGATCAAGAGAAAAAATAAAAATTAAACTGTACAGAACACAAATGACAGAAAAATCAAAACAAGAAAGTAAAAGAAATCCTACTATGTATAGGTCTACATCACCCTAGATGATCAAGAGAAGTAACATTTGAGGGCTTGGTTGTTGATAAGGAGTTCATGAATCTCCCCTTCCAATTTTTTTAGTTTGAAGGTTCCCGGGCCAATTACTTATTGAATTAGATACAGGCCAATACATAATTGTTGAAACTTAGAATGTTTACCTTTAGCTTCATTGGCCTTATCCCATATCAGGACTAAGTATCCTACCTAGAATTATTTGATGTTGACATCGTTTTTATCAAACCAATTCTTTACTAACTCTTGGTGATGAGCTAGTTTCATTTTAGATTCTTGTATTTTTTCTTCCAATTTGAGGAGGATGTCTAATTGGTGCCGCATAATTGGAAAATTTTATTCCTAAACATATTGGGATAATTGCAGGGAGGAAAAGAACATGTGAGTAGGTAGGATAAATTCTTGAATGTATATCAGGAAGAAGGGAGAATTACCGAAGGAGGCTTTTGGTTTTATCTTGTCATCTTAGAGGGCATTAGGTAAAGCTAGATGTCAGTTTCATTGGTGATCCGTAATGGTCTTCTTTAAAATTCTAATCAATTTATTTTTAGTGTATTATGCTAGAGAATTACCCTAGGGATAGTAGTTCACTTCATACTTCAAATCGATATTATTTTCTAATGCATATTCGGTTAATTTTAATGAAGAAAAGTCTTTTGCATTGTCAAAAACCAAAGATTGAGGAACACCAAACTTGGTTACTATGTGAGAGTTTAAGACAATTATTACCTGATCTTCATTTACCACCTTGAGTGGGATAACTTATGTCCAACGAGTGAAATAATCAGTAGCCATCAAGATATACTTGTGTAGATGACAATAGTTCGGGTTGATTTCTCCAATTATGTCCAAACCCCATTGTTTAAAGAAATAATCCATTGTGATGGGTTGCAATGGGAATGCTGGTCTTATTTCTCTTTCAGATGAATTTTGGCATACCTCACATTTTCTGGCATAGGCATGTGCATCCTTGAACAAGGTGGGCCAATAATAACTTGCTCATAGGATCTTGTGTGCATTCATGTATCCTCTGAAATTTCCTCTGGAAAGACCATCATACAATTTTTATAGTACCATGTCTACATCATCCTTTTCCAGGCACTGAAGTAGTACGTCATCATGGTTCCTTCTAAAAACGAATTACTTCAATGAGTTGATATTTGGTGGACTTCAGTATAAGGGCCTTATGTTTCCTTGGTTCCATATAGTGAGGGGCATGACCATGCATAATATAGTATTTCATTTCATAGTGCCAGGAGTCAAAGGTAATAGGGACATAACAGATTTGTTCTTCAATCATAGTCTCTTCTTCATATAATTCTTCCTCACTATTGGAAATTATCTCTGAATTAGTGGCAAGCTTGTATAGCCCTTTTCCATTTTTATGTTCACAATCTTAATTTATAAGTCATATTCCTGCAAGGCAGTCATTTAATTGGCCCTTTTCTGACCTAGGTCTTTTTGTACCAGTATATTTCTGACCACGGGGTAGGGAACTATCACCTTATTTTAGGATATTGACAAGTAAGTTATGAAGTGTTTTACTTCCATGAAGACAACATAAGCATGTTTTTCAACTTCAGGATAGTCTAGTTCTTCTCCCTATAATCTTGAACTCATAAATGATATGATGAATTCTTTCACCTCCTTGTTCTTATGAGTGAGGACGGTTGCAAATGAAATATCAAACATGAATGTGTATAGGATAAATTTCTAATCAAAGTCAGGGATTATCATGGCTGGAGCCTTCATTCATTCTTCCCAGATTTTGGTAAATGATACCCATTTAAATTTTACATCCTTTTTTATCATATCCTGGAGTGGTTTGACAATCTCTGCAAAGTATGGAAAAAACCTCCTTACAAAATTTATCTTGCCAATAAAGGACTGCATATATTTCTTATTATGAGGAAAAGAGATTTTAGAAATTTCTTCTATCCTCTATGGTTATATCATTATTATGGATTCAGATACTACAAACCCCAAGAGTTTTCCTTTGTTTACCGCGAAGATATATTTTTTACGGTTCAAGAAAATGACAAATGTTTTCCCCTAGAGAAAATGTTCCTCAGATGATTCATGTGGTCCTTTTTGTTTTTACAGAATAGGGTGACATCATCTAGGTAGACCAGCATTTATTTTTATATTAACCCCATAAATTCTACATCCATAGCTCTTTGGAAATTTTCCTGTGCATTAATTAATCCAAAGGGAATTATTTTATATGCATAGGTTCCCCACTTGGTTCTGAATGTTGCTTTCAACTAATCATCGTGGGCAACCAGAACTTGGATGTAGGCCAAGAAGCCATCCAAAATAGATAATATATTAGATCCCGAAACACTTGGATGTATCCCAAGAATCCATTCAAAAGAGATAACATCTCATATCTTGAAACACACTGCAATGTCTATTCCACTGGAGATACAGGGTATTTTTATTTATTTATTTATTTATTTTGTTTTTTTAACGAGGGTCTATTCAAATTCTTGAAATCAAAAAATAGATTGATATCCCCATTCTTATTCCTAACATGGACCAATTTGGTAATGCATTGGGTATGTTTGACAGGAGAAATAATTTTGGCAGCTAAGAGTTTGTTCAATTCCTTCTTCACCAAAGGTTCTAGGTTAGGATGCATCTTCTTTATATTTTGTTGGAAGGGATTTGTTCAGGGTTTCATTGGAATAACATGTTGTATAATTATGGTATCAAAGGTTTTAATATCATCGTATGTATAGGAAAAAACATCTTTGTATTATTTGAATAATTATTGAAAGCTTGTTTCTCTTGTGGGGAAAAATTGATACCAAGATTTACAATTTGAGGATGGTCATTAGTTCCCAGATTGATGACTTCAAACTGCATGTATGAGCTATTGGTATTATAGTTAGTCACCTTACTTAACTTGTCCTAGAGGTCATAGAGTTTCTCGACTCTTACCACGGGTCTAGGAACAATATTGGTTTGAGCTCTTTTTTTCCTAACCATTTTTCCTAGAGGAACTTGATTTTTCATATCTCGGTCATGATGATCTCCATCAATGGTTAATTCTTTAAAAAAATTCTTTCATGTGCAAGAATATTATGATTTGTATGTCATCATCGAAGACTCTCCAGTTGAAGATATTATCAGGTATAGACAACGTGTATAACAATTCCATAGATAAAGTGTCAAGCATCATACCTTCAAATGGGATTAATTTAGATGCAACATTTGCTAATAAATATGCATCATGATTAAGAGAACGAGGTATAGGGATGATATTAAAATATTTAAAATTCGCTATTATATCCCATACCTATTTTTGGTAGTGTTTGAGATGAATGGAGATGCAACGGATAGTATTCCTTACGTGTTTGAGTACAATCTACAAGTCTCCAAACACCTTTATCAACTCAACTTTAATATCTACTACTTTTCTTAATCCTTGGATGAGAGCCTCATACTCAACAATATTGTTGGTGCACTGAAATTCAAGTCTACATGCTATGAGAATTTTCTTACCTGTAGGATATTTCAAGATGTAGCCAACACCTACCCCTTTGTTAGACTTGGATCCATCAAAGAAAAGGGTCCACATGTCTAGGGTTAAACTTGATTTTATTTGTGGACAGAGATTAGTTTAATTAAATTTTGCGTCAGGGTTTATGTCAATATCAGTCTGTACACAAAAGTTAGTATTTAACCTATATACTATGGTATATTTGGGCTCAACAATCTGATTGCAATAAAGGAGTTAAAATTACATGTATGATTCTGCGTAGGGTGATATTTTAGTAGTGAAATCTCCAAAAAAAAATGTCTAAACTGTAATTCCCCAAGATTAAGTGATTAAACATGATAGGATTGTTTGGGTCATTGAGGTATGTAACCACATTTTTCATTATCTTTTTATTTCCACCCTTATCTAATTCTTATTCCCGTTATAAGGTAGCCATTGGTGAGACCAATTAGTGGAAAAGTATCCTTTAAGCATAGTTGACCAGTCGCAACCCAACAAAAGTCCATATGTCTCAGGTATATCCACCATAGTAATGTCAATTTTCCGATGCACCTTTGGGTTGGATGAAAGTCTAATCAACACATTTTTCAGTTCTCCCACGACCTTCATGGTTTACCGGTCTATATGGATTATTTGAATATCAGATTCTTTCATTTTAGTGTTCAATTTAAAGAAAAAAGTGTATGGAATTACATTAGAGGATGTGCCTGAATTAACCATGCAGTTATGAACATTTCAATTACAAATTTCAAAGGTTAGTAAGAAAGGAGGAGTTGAGTATTTTGACTTTTACTATCAAAGAGGAATTAACAGTTGACTGCTTCTATGGAACTTTTTTCTTAGTCTTATTACCTTGGATTACCTCTTCCTTTTATTTAATCCCTCCACGAATACTTCTCAAGTTTTATTAGGATCTGACCCCTACAAGTTATTAATGAAAATATCTTGAATCTGCGGGAACTTTAAAAGTTCAAACATAGAAATTTTAACCTTGGTTATTTTGAGGTCTTCAAGAAATTCATATTTGAACTTAGAGGTTATAGGGGAATGAGAAGACTACTTTATATTAGGATGAATTGTGTGGGGAGTTATTGAAGTGTCAGTGAGTTCCAAGGTAGAAGTAGAGTCTGATGAAGTATTTTTGGCTTTACTCCTCATGGTGACTACATTATGGGATAGATGAACTTCTTCCACTTCATCTTACTCCTCCCCAGGTAAGTCACAAAAAATATCCCAAAAAGAATTCACTCCTTGTCCTGGTGCCTCTCGAGAATCTTCAAAATGGTCTATTTTCTCAGATTCTTCCTCCTCGTTCTCTCCTATTTCTTAGTCAGAGGATACCTACTCATTGGAGGTCCATATCTGAAATTATTTTAGGAAATCCTCCATATGAATCCCTTTATTCGGGGGGGTGGTGTTTTTACTTTTAGGAGGAATAGGCTTCTTCGAAGGGTAAGTGAAGAATTTCTTTGGGTTTTAGGATCCTTCTCCTACATTCTTTTTTATGTCAATGTTGTTGTTAGAGAGTTTCTTTATAATTATCCGGAGGCTTTCCATATCTAGGGAGCCTTGATATTTAGATTCTTTCAAATATTTTTTCAATGTCACTTTTCTTTTGGTATTATATTTTTCTTTGTGAGCCTAAAATCCTAGATTACCCTTCAGGATTAACATATCCTTTTCAACTTTAATGGCATCTTTAAACGTGTCTTCCAAGGAATTCTTTTCTTTTTCACAAATATTTCCATGGAAATTGGCAGGGATGGGGTGTAGAACTCAATTGATACATCCTAAGTGGGTTTGGAAGCAAGAGGTGTTTTATTTATAAAAGTGAGGAATCATTGGTTAAAATATTTTACTTTCTCCTTGGCCTCCATTTTAATTCTAGAGAGGTCTAGCACCAGAGCTACTAGGGACTTATATTCTCCAAATTTCTCAATAAAAGTTGTCTAAAATGTGTTCCAATTGGTGATAGAGGCTTGAGGTAACAAAACAAATACCAGGTGGATTCGTTACCTTCAAAAGTGTAAGAAAGGAGTCTATATAAAAAATATACATGTTCTACATTTAATAATATGACAACCAACATGAATTTATTGATGTGGTCCTCGGCCGGATCCTTTTTTTTCAGGGTCAACCTTTGGGAGAAAATTATTGGGATGCTTAGGTAAAGGATGAAAATATTTAGGGACCACAATGACATCTTGGGATAACGATGGCTGATTATTGGGTTGATTGGTGTTAGCTCCAACCATGCTTTCAAGAGTTCCTGGGTTTCCTTGTTTGGGTTCTCCTTCAAGTTTTCCTTTGGGATTTCTTGTTGGACAACTGAGA
>ML785508.1:492203-512516 GCA_009831015.1 Picea engelmannii | reverse complement strand
GAAGTACAAGGGGTCGGCTCCTTGCCATCCCCAAATCACGAAATGAGAAAGAGCCTTTAGTGTTGGGCCCATGATCCTAGCGCCAAGGTTGTATGGAGTATGGCCAAAGAAAGTGAGCACTCAGGGCCAGGGTTGTTCGATGGAAAAATGATTGTGGCCATTAGTTTTTAAAGTCGATCCAACCGTTGATCCTGGAGGGTCGTTTCACAAGTTTGGGCACCAAGAAATTTGAAGGCAGGGGAAGTAGAATTCCCCGAAAGAAAAAAATGCCGAAACACCCTTGGAGAGAGGCGCCAAGTCATGACCCTGGGATACATTGATGGCGGTGCCAGAAGAAAGGGAGGCTAACCTCCGAGCCTTAGAGAGCAGGAATGTGGTTTTCTCCTGAGCATATCATCTCGGCCACTCCCTGAGGAAGAAGTTAATGAAAATTGAGCAGGTAGATGAAACCTCAGCTTGAGCCATGAATGGAAGATATGGGATGCCTGGAGCAATCAGCCCATGGTACCCTTGTATGCAGGTCCCCCTATAAGAGCCATGATGAGTTAAGGTGGCGTATAATGAAAGAGTTCCTTATAGGTTTGATCGAGGAGCCTGCACACACTAATTTTGACTTTAATGTCTCAGCTACCTTCCTGCTACGAAGGTGGCGAATTGCTCTAAGTATATATACTCAGTTTTTGTATTTGTGAAAGGATGGATGGTAGAGCAGAGCTCCCGACTGTAAAGCTTTAACGAGGCCTCTGGTTCCCTGGTTATAGATTGATATTTGAGACTTCTTGTTTAATTGAAGCCATCATCTTCCTCCCCTTTTTCCTCTGAATCTTAAGAGCCCGGACATGGATGATCCAGTCGGGTGTTGTAATGACTATATAATGTATGTTTGATTATATTAGTTTTGCAGCATCTTAGTTTTCTTGAAGTTTCTCAGATCTGAGAGGATCTCATATTTGTGACTTTTCCCCCTTTTAAAGGCTGTTGGAAGACCAGATGTCTAGAGAATACTTTATTTCCTTTGTTTTTCCCTCCACTTACTCACTACTATGCAAAATTATTGGCTTAAATTAGATCAAGACCTCACCTGTCTTAGTTGTTCCAACCCAGTTCTCTGAGTTAGAATGATATTGTTCTGAGTTTACTTTCATTCATCACCCTTTATCAACAAATCATGACATTTAAACTAATGGGCATTAGGCTCACTCCTGCTGCAATCCAGGAGTGACTTCTGACACTAACATTTCTGGCGTCGTTGCCGGGGACGAAGTTGAAAATTTTCCCTGGGATCAAACGACATCGAGCCTCTGATTTTGAAGGTGCATCAGGCATTAGAGCCCTACGAGATTTCTACTATGCACCTGGCGACTCCATTGTGACGACTCCACTGTGGCGAACCTATTGTTTTAGTTGTGGCTTCCATAGGTAGACACACGCGGTCCCATCCACAGCTGCCTCTAGCTACACCTGAAGTTGATCCAGAGGTGATTATCAGAAAAGGAAAGGCCTCTGAAGGAGAAACTTTCACTGCTGAACCAGGTAATTTTCCATCTCCTTCTGTAGAAACTCCATTTTCTTCTTCTTGGCTTCCTATCATACCTTTTTCTGAAGTTTCCCATTTCTTGAATTTTGGAAGTGTTCCTGCTACGTTTTTCCCTCCTGGTCTGGGATTGGAGGGAGAAATCCTTGTCACTCCCCTCTCCCCTGAAGCTGTACCTTGGCGTAGACCCAGGACCACAGAAGATTTCTCCACCCCTAGCTTTACCACCCCTCCTCTTATTACTATTGTTGCTACTGCATAGAGAGAAGCATCTGTTGACTCAAGCCCCTTAGCCTTCTCTCTAAATCCTCCATTTTTCCCCCTTCCACCTGGAAGCTCATTTCCAGTATCCCCTGTTTGAGCTCCTTCTCCTCCGAGTTCTCCTCCACCTAATATTCCTATGGCAGGAGCAAATCCCCCCATGACCAGAATGGAGGCTATAATAGCTGCTAGGTATGCTCCCCTTTTGTTACCTTATCCTTTCAATGCCCTTCCAGTCGATGGATACCTTAAGCAGCTGCCCAAGTTTACAGGCGAAGGGGACATAGCTACAGAACAACACCTTGAAGCCTTTTACAGTTTTACAGATGATCATGTTATCATGCACACAGACGTATGGATGAGGATTTTCGCCCATAGCCTTGAAGGCGAGGCTAGAAAGTGGTTTAGGGCCCTGCCTCATAGATCTATCAATGGGATTGAGGCTTTGGATAATGCCTTTTTGAGACAGTGGGGAGACAAAAAAGACTTCATGTATTACATGACAGAGTTTGGGTCTTTGAAGAGAAAGGAAGGAGAGTTTGTCTCTAACTTCTCCAAGAGATTCAATAAAATGTACAATAATATCCCCACTAAGATAAATCCCTTAGAAGCCTCTGCTAAAATCACTTATGCTAGTGCTTTTGATCCAGATTTTTGCCTCCTGTTGAGGGAAAGGAGAGCAACTACTCCGGCTCACATGAGGATGCAGCCGTGGAAGTAGAATCTAACATATTGGTTGTTGACCAACTTAGGAATAAGGATGATAGAGACATATCTAGAAAGAGACCTGAAGCCTCCCCATCCAATTCCTCTCCCCTTCCCCTTCAGACAGACAAGGTAACTAAAGTGCTAAAATTTCTTTCAGCTAGAATGGAAAGGTGGGAGTTAGAAGGGAAGCCCATGTACAAAAATCCCCAAAATACTGATAACAGAGGCTTCAGGAAGCCTAGCAACAATGTGCCACAGGATTTTCTAAGGGAACAAAGGAGCAAATATAGAGATGATCAGAGGATTCAAACCCCTCTCCAAAATAACCTAGTTGCTCATGAGGAAGGAGAGGAGATAGATGAGCTTGACCTTGAAATTCACTGTATTGAAGACACTTCCCCTTTTCCCCATTTAACACAATATGCATATGAAGAATCCCTTATGAAAATTCAAATAAATGAGTTGGGTAAAGGGGAAAAGGCCAACAACACTCCTAACAGATACCATCTCAGGTCAAAGAAGAAAGAAGGGAATTTTGATAGCCATGATCAACCTCTCATAGCGGAAATGCCTGCTAAACCTGCAACAATCACTACTAAAGAAAAGAAAACTCATAATACTTCGCCAACAACCAAAGAACCTGTCTCTGAGGTAAGGGAAGCTCCTAATCCTATTTCTTCCTTTAGTTTTGAGCACGAAATTCAAAAGATTAGAATTCTCGTACTTGTTAAAAATGAAGATTTCAAAAGGTCCCTCTCCAAACTGCTACAATCTGAGTCCCCCCAACCTTCCACAGACTTAGTAAATCTTCAAGATGAAAAGCCAGCAGTCATCCTAGATCCCATGGTAGAAGACAGAGATGATTCATCCCCTCCCTTCTACACATCCCTGAACATACATGATAAGGTGTTGCATAATTTCCTCATGGATTCAGGAGCTTCCCACAACCTTATGCCCAAAATAGTCATGGAAGAATTGGGACTGGAAGTGACAAAGGCTTATCACGATTTGTACTTTTTTGATTCAAGGAGGTTGCAATGCCTTGGAGTCATCAAATACTTGGTGGTCTCTTTATTTCAGCTACCAATGAAGAGTGTGGTCATGGACATCGTAGTAGCTGACATTCCCCCCAAGTTCGACATGTTGTTATCAAGATCTTGGATTAAAAAACTTGGAGGAACATTACAGATGGATCTCACATATGCCACCATCCCAGTCTTTGGAGGGGAACACAGGAGGTTGTACAAAGAAGCTCAGCTGGCCTACATTGTTAGTGATGAAGCAGACCCCACCAATCACCCTATCTTTGCACTTGACACTGATTTGGGGTCTAGTTTATTGCAGCTCACTGATACTCCTGAATCCCCTTTTCAAATCAGAAAGAAAACCAGATTTAATCACAAGATACCTCCCCCAACCACCTATGTTTGGAAGATGTTCTTTGACGGAGCTTCTTCTAGCGAAGGCGCTGGTGCTGGAGTGGTTTTTGTGTTTCCTTGTCAGGAAACCATATCCCTGTCATACAAGCTACAATTTGGAGCTACCAATAATGTGGCAGAGTATGAAGCTCTTGTTCTGGGTTTAAGGGTTGCAAAAGAAATGGGAATTGAGGGGGTAGCAGTGTTCGAAGATGCTGAGTTGATAATCCAGCAAGTCAAAAATGCTTATCGGGCTAAACATCCTCGGCTCAGGGGTTACAGAAATGAGGTTTGGGACTTGATTGATAATTTCTTCTCAACTTTCAACATTTCTTTTATTCCAAGAGAGGAAAATACTTTGGCCAATTCCTTAGCTGTCTCAGCTAGTCTGTTCAGGATCCCTCTGCCACCTAAAATCAAATATGATGTTGAGATAAGATATAGGCCATCTGTCCCGGACAATATCAAGCATTGGAAGTTATTCAAAGATGATCTTGAAATCAAAAAATTTCTTTAGTCTGTCGATGAATTTTCTACATTGCACATGGATCGGGATCCTGATCTCGAAAGTCACCCTCACCCTGAGATATTTTTAAATAAAATTGCTAATCACCATATTATTCATTTGCCTAGCAATCACATTCTGAAGGGACTACTCCCTTTAGAAAGACTGTTCGATGGAAATGATGTGGCAGTAAAGGGTAGGTTTTCAAATGGAGATGCTGATACAGCAGAGTGCAACATCGACACACAGGAGGAGCCTAAGTTCGTCAAGTTGTCAAGTAGTTTGACCAAAGAGCAGAGGGCCGAATATACCAAGTTATTAAGAGAATTTGTTGATGTGTTTGCATGGACCTATGAAGACCTCAAGACGTATGACACATCTATCATTGAACACAAGACCCCATTGAAGGAAGAGGCTAAGCCATTTAGGCAGAAGCTAAGACAGATAAATCCCATGTTGTTTCCTGTCATGGAGAGAGAAGTGAAGAAGTTTTTAGATGCCCAAATCATTGTCCCCTTGAGATATTCTGAGTGGGTGGCCAGTTTGGTCCCGGTGAGGAAGAAAAGTGGAGAAATCATGCTCTGTGTTGATTTCAGGAACCTGAAGAGGAGCTCAAAGAAAGACAACTATCCCTTGCCCCACATGGAACACATATTGCATAGGGTAACTGGTTCATATAGGATATCCATGATTGATGGTTTTTCTGGCTATAATCAAATATCAGTCATGCCCGAGGACAGAGAAAAAACAACCCTCACCACTCCTTGGGGCACATTCATGTATGCCAAAATGCCTTTTGGATTAATGAATGCAGGAGCAACATTCCAGTGAGCCATGGAAATAGCCTTCATCGGGGAGAAAGATCAGTTTGTGTTGATCTATCTGGATGACATCACAGTCTTCTCTAGGTCTGATATAGAGCACTGCTGTCACTTGAGGAAAGTTTTCTTGAAATGCCGGAGGTTTGGCATTTCCTTAAATCCCAAGAAATATTTGTTTGCTATGAAGGAGGGGAAGTTGTTAGGCCATATAGTATCAACATAGGGAGTGAGAATTGATCCCGGCAGGGTAGAGGCAATTCAGACCCTATCACTTCCTAGGTCTAGAAAGGAAGTCCAGGCTTTTTTAGGGAAGATTAACTTTCTGAGGAGGTTCGTCTCAAATTTTGCTGAGTTGGTGAAACACATCACAACCATGCTCAGAAAGGGAAATGAAGTAAAATGGACTGTTGAACCCATGGAATCTTTTGTCCAAATAAAAAAGGCATTGACTGAGGCACATGTGCTGATCAATCCTGATTATTCCAAGGATTTCCTAGTTTTTTCTTTTGCTTCTTTTGATACAGTAGTAGCGGTCTTATTGCAGAAAAATGAAGAAGGTAAAGAGCAACCCATTTCCTTCTTCAGTAAGGCATTAAGAGATGCATAAATCAGGTATGAGATCATTTAGAAGCAGGCCTATGCCTTGGTGAAAGCTCTCAAAGCTTTCAAAGTCTATGTCTTGCACTCAAGAGTGACTGCATACGTTCCTTCAGCCTCTGTGAAAGACATCCTCATACAGCCTGACATAGATGGGAGAAGAGGTAAATGGATTGCCAAGATCCTTGAGTTTGACCTGGAGATAAATCCCACCAAGTTGGTTAAAGGGCAGGGTTTAGCCAAGCTGCTGGCTGAATCCAATTGTAACGCCTTAGGGGTTATCTTCATCAATTCTTGCTCAGGAGATCAACACGCTGATTCATCCAGCAAAAGCTCTCAGGGTGGCTTATCACTAGTAGAATGCTCCTGGTACAGAGACATTTTGTACTTTCTGCAAGAGTTGAAGCCTCCTGATGGAATGGGAAAAATCAAGGCAAGAGCTTTAAAGCTCAAGGCGGTCAGATATTGCCTTATTGACCAATTATTGTACTGTAAAGACCCTCTAGGGGTGTTTTTGAGGTGTCTGAACCCACAGGAAGCCCAGAAAGTTATGTTTGATTTCCATAGCAGCCTTTGTGGAGGGCATCATTTCTGGAAGACCACATCTCACAAAATTCTCAGGGATGGGTACTACTGGCCCACCTTATTCACTGATGTCTGTAGAGAAGTCAGAGCTTGCATCAAATGCCAAAGGTTCTTAGGAAAGCAGCAGCTCAAATCTCTGCCACTAAAGCCTATAGTAGCTTCAACACCCTTTCAATAGTGGGGGTTGGACTTCATTGGAGAAATTCATCCTCCTTCAAGTGGCCAACATAGATGGATCCTGACTGCAACAGACTATTTCACCAAGTGGATAGAAGTTGCCCCCACCAGGAGTGCTTCACACAAGGCAATTATCAGCTTCTCGGAGGATATCATAGCTAGATTTGGCTGTCCCAGCAGAATTGTCACTGATAATGTTGTTTCTTTCAAGTCTGAGCCTCTGGTTAAGTTCTGTGAGTAGTTCGAGATTTCACTAATTCACTCCACTCCCTATTATCCTCAAGGAAATGGACTGGAAGAATCTTCCAATAAAAGTCTAATCAAACTCATTAAAAGATTATTGGAAGACAACAAGAGGGCCTGGGATTCAAAGCTCAAATTCTCTCTATGGGTCGATCGAGTGACAACAAAGAAGTTCCTGGGCACCTCACCTTTTCAACTTGTTTATGGGATGGAGGTTGTGTTTCCCACTCAGCTCACTTTACCTGTAGCGAAATTCTTTCAATATCATGAAGGAGAACTAGACCATATGGTCAGAAGAATTCATCAAGTGGTGGAAGTGCAACAGGTCAGGGAGCAGGTAATGGACCTAGCTCATAGTCATCAGCAGAAGATCAAGCAGGCCTTTGACAGGAAGGTCAGGAAGGAGGAATTCGAGCTAGGATATTTGGTGCCTAAGTGGGATGCATCCAGGTAGGATAGGGGCAAACACAACAAGTTTGATTCCCTCTGGATCGGTCCCTTAAAAATCTCTGAAGTATTCTTAAATAACACGTACAAGTTGCAGGATTTGGAGGGTGAAGAAGTTTTTAACAACCCAGTAAATGGGCATTTCCTGAAGAAATGTTTTGTTTGAGCCTTAGACGACTCCTCTACTTTTGTAAATATTGTTTTTCTGTTTATTTTCGGCTTAATAAATGACTCCATATCCCAACAGAAGGCAACTGGAACTGCAGAAGGAGTTCTTAGAGCATCGCAAGGATGACTCTATCCCCCATGGAGCCTAATGTTAGCACCAATTCTTGCAAGGGGGTGTTTCTCTCCGATTTCATGCCCTTGGTGTAAATGTGTAGAAATGGGGTTTAAAAACCTATCAAATGTGTTTTATTCAAAGGTCATAGTCATGAGAACCAAGCGCAACACAAAGAAGAAGTCCATTTCGGGCTTAAAATCAAGCGAGCGGGCATTTTGTTTTCAATGGCGAGGATCCATAGATGGAGTAGATCGACAGTCATCGGGTAAGCTTGAGTTGCAGAGTTGCATGAGGTTTAGCACATGGGCTCATCTCTTATGGCCAAATTCATGAAATGATCATGATCATCCTATCCAGTTGGGACACATGGCGCTTGATCAGGCTCGGTCGTGATTTCGGCTACCGGGACTTCAAAAGACACGGGGTCTCTCATCTATTGCATTGGGAAACTCTAAAACATGAAATGATTAGTCGTTTTGGCATTTCGGCTACTGTGACTTCAAAATACAGGGGGTCACTCTTTGACTGCATCGATAAACTCTGAAACATGAAATGATTAGCCGTTTCGGTATTTCAGCTACTGGGACTTCAAAAGACACGAGGTCTCTCATCCATTCCATTGGGAAACTCTGAAACGTGAAATGATTAGCCATTTCAGCATTTCGGCTACCGGGACTTCAAAAGACAGGCGGTCACTCTTCCACTGCATCAGGAAACTCCGAAACACGAAATGATTAGTTGTTTCAGCATTTCAGCTACTGGGAGTCTGATGTACAAGGGGTCGGCTCCTTTCCATCCCCAAATCACGAAATGCGAAAGATCCTTTAGTGTTGGGCCCATGACCCTAGCGCTAGGGTTGTATGGAGTATGGCCAAAGAAAGTGAGAACTCAGGGCCGGGGTTGTTCGATGGAAAAATGATCGTGGCCATTAGTTTTTAAAGTCGATCCAACCGTTGATCCTGGAGGGCCGTTTTGCAAGTTTGGGCACCAGGAAATTTGAAGGCAGGGGAAGTAGAATTCCCTGAAAGAAAAAATGTCGAAACACCCTTGGAGAGAGGCGCCAGGTCATGACCCTGGGATACATTGATGGTGGTGCCAGAAGAAAGGGAGGCTAGCCTCCGAGCCTTAGAGAGCAGGCACGTGGTCTTCTCCTAAGCATATCATCTCGGCCACTCCCTGGGGAAGCAGTTAATGAAAATCGAGTAGGTATATGAAACCTCAGCTTGAGCCATGAATGGAAGGTATGGGATGCCTGGAGCAATCAACCCGTGGTACCCTTGTATGCAGGTCCCCCTGTAAGAGCCATGCTGAGTTAAGGTGGCGTCTAACGAAGGAGTTCCATCCAGGTTTGACTGAGGAGCCTGCACATGCTAATTTGGACTTTAATGTCTCAGCTACCTTCCTGTTGCGAAGGTGGCAAATTTCTCTGAGTATATATACTCAGTTTTTGTATTTTTGAAAGGATGGATGGTAGAGTAGAGCTCCCGATTGTAAATCTTTAACGAGGCCTCTAGTTCCTTGGTTATAGATTGATATTTGAGACTTCTTGTTTAATGGAAGCCAGCATCTTCCTCCCCTTTTTCCTCTGAATATTAAGAGCCCGGGCATGGATGATCCAGTCGGGTGTTGTAATGACTATATAATGTATGTTTGATTATATTAGTTTTGCAGCATCTTAATTTTCTTGAAGTTTCTCAGATCTGAGAGGATCTCATATTTGTGACTTTTCCCCCTTTTAAAGGCTGCTGGAAGACCGGATGTCCAGAGCAGACTTTATTTCCTTTGTTTTTCCCTCCACTTACTCACTACTATGAAAAATTACTAGCTTAAATTATATCAAGACCTCACCTGTCTTAGCTGTTCCAACCCATTTTTCTGAGTTAGAACGATATTGTTCTGAGTTTACTTCCATTCATCACCCTTTATCAACAAATCATGACATTTAAACTGATGGGAATCAGGCTCACTCCTGCTGCAATATAGGAGTGACTTCTGACGCTAACACAGTCATTCAAGCATTCATTGAATAGGAGGCCATAGCACAACAGTAGGTCGAAGCATCTCGAGCCAAGCTCGAGGCGTTCGAAGCAGAACTAGTCAGACCAGAGTGACTCGGGATGAGTCACAAGTGAGTGTTGGGGGCCTATTGGCCCTTGACCAAGTTTTGGGAGATCCTTGGTCAGGTTTGACCTATTTTGGGACTTCGACAGCCTGTCGAAGATGGAGCACAAGACGAAGAAGATATCATGGGATCTCGACCCCTTTTTGGGCCCTTTTTGGGATTTGGGAATATGTAATGGGAATGGAATGTCGGCCCATGGGTTTACCCATGTTTAGGCCTATTTTGTATAAATAGAAGGCTAGGAAATGTAAGAAGTAGTTGAGTAGTGTGCAAGTGTTGTGCAAGTTGGCTAAGTGCTAAGAGTTGGATCTGTGTGATCAAGAAGTGTAAGGCTTCGTGCATACTGTGTGAGACTTGCATAACTAAGTGCATGTCATTGTAAGAGACTGTGGAGGGCTTTGTGTTGTAATGCAAGGAAGGAGGATCTAGAAAGCTGTGCAGATCTCCTATCTTATATGGAGTAAGGGTTTTTGGCTATGTGCATGTAGATGACTGATTGAAGCTAATAAAGAAGAAGAGTTTGTGGACGTAGCCCCAGGGTGGGGGTGAACCACGTAAATACTATGATATTTTTCTTGGTGTGATGTTCTAATGTGTTTGTGTGTTATGTGCTAAGTGGTTTGATATATATAGATAGATTTGTTTATGCTTTTTTCTTATAGTGAATCTAGATGTTAGATCTGACATCTGTAAAATTTCTTGGTGCTTGAATCTGCTAGATTTGATCTAATTCCTTTGCTAAGTCTTTATATACATTAGATAAAGGTGAATGTTGTGATGCTCTGTTTTCTCTACGAAGTAGATATTGGTTAGATAATGATGAACTAATGGTGCTAAGTTCTCTATTAAGTGTTATAATCACAGATCTGTGTCCCAACTAAGGTTGCATACACTTGATTCATGCAATCACCCCTGCCTCTACCTCGAGTGAGACTTCACCTCCTTCACAGGTGTTTCCGAAAGGGCCGGTAGTTAGGGTTTTGTTGGTGCGATGTTGTAGTGTTGAACCCTAGGTCCGCCCCTGTGCCAACTTAACCTATCAAAGGAAAAGCATCGATGTGTAAGTTCTCAAGGACAAAATCTTGTTGATGACCGAACTCTCATGGTAAAAGCATCGATTATTGTATGATTACGTACAATCGAGTTTCTATTCTTAGTAAAGCACCATATAAAGGGTGATATGGAAAGGAATAATCTGAGCCTAATTTCTAGGGATGGTAATTGGGGGAAAGGGTAGCCCAAGTGACACACCTTTTTCTATATATTGCATCATTTCGATGTAATCTAGGTTGGTTGGAAAAGGAATGTAGACAGTGACTGTCGAATGTAATTTTTGAAACCGATTGAAGTTTAATGCAAAGGTCCTAAGATTTTGATGAAAATATTCTAATGGTAGTGGTCCAATGTATTGTATCCTCTCTTATGTATGTGCTTCCTGTTTCCATCATATTCTTGTCTATATATTGTCTAAATCAAAACATTTTTTATAATTCTAGAATTCATCGTGCGGTGCTCTATATTTCGCCATTTAGATGACTGTGTTTTCTTCTAAGCGAACTCAAAATTCATCTCCAGCAGTGCTCTGAGTTTATTTATGTGTTCTTATCCCACCACACACAATGAATTTGAATTGAAAGACCGCTACCTACTTAGCCTTTATCCTCTCGAGTTTTAGTTACCAATTCATTTGCTTCTCTCACTTTCTGGGATTTGACTCCATGGCCCAAGGTCCTGCACCCTCTTGGCAATAGAACCAAAAATATTGTACGAACATGTTAAATCTAGCCAACATTTCAAATCCATAACCTATATAGAGACAAAGCCTCAGAGAGAGCCCTCTCTAGGTCGGGAAAGCTATTTAATGGCCTTAAAGTTGGTTTGTAGGTTACCTCTGTCATTCGTTTTCTAAGTCGAACAAGTTCACAGAGTGATAACACTTTTTATTATAGAACGTCTACTTGGACATTATGCTTTTGAAACTGTTTCACCTTGGTAAGTGTCATTGATATCCTATTGAGTGGCCAAACTTTGGGGAAGGGGTGTAACTGGGGGTCTCTTGAGGGGTCATTGTACCATTCTCAACCATACTTATCACTTTCCTCTCATCAATTTCCCATCACATTTCCCTCTTCTAGGCCCTTTGGCTTTAGTGACCCAAGAAGGGCATGTACCCCATTTCATGGGAAGAGGGGGTTGAAGTCCCAGAGGATTGTAGCTGGAAAATGATAAAATCCAAACCATTTACCTTCTATATTCTCCCCAAAGGATCCCAAGGACAATGAAATGTCTCTCATAAAAAATTGATGGGACCCGTGAAAGAATAATTAATAACGAATGCCAACCAAGGAGGGGCATGTGTGGGCATTGTTTTTAATGCTTAGGTAGAAGCCCCACACATGTTTCTAACTTGGGGAAGCATGATGTGACTAGGGTAGAGTCAAGGTGGGCACAATTTTTATTGCTTAGGTAGAATCCCCACCTTGGCTTCAACATGGAAACATCCTAAAAGAATTAAACGTAATAAATGGGCTTGGAAAAAGGTTGCATCAAAAATGAAGGTGCAACACACCCTCTACAAAGGCACCCATAGATGAGACAATACAAGCCATTGACCTATGAAGTATAACCCCCTATCCATATCATCATACACTACATGACCTTGAAGGCGCACCCTTGGGAGCATCCCATACTTGAGGGTTTTGGTCTACCCAATAGGACTTTTATGACACCCCTTCCATACCTAAACTTGGTCAATTATAGAGGATCTTTGAGCATTTGTTTAATTTGATGAGGTATTTTTGATGCAAATTTTTAGGTGCCTTGTTTATTAGATGTGGTTTTCACTTTCCATGATATTTGACTTGAGATCCTTGGAGGGCATACCCATTTGTTTTTTAGTACCTTGCTTGGTGGCCAGTTTTTGGAGAACAAGCCTAGCCTAGGCTTCCATGGGGAAAGAAACCCACCGGTTGGATGCCCAGGGCTCGCATGTAATATGATGAAGATTTTCCTTTGCAGGCCTAGAATACATCATGGATGACCTTATCTATCCCCTATAACCCAAACGACTTTCCTAGGAGGGGAAAAACATCACTTTTGGAGGTTTGATGTTAAATAGGGATAGGGTTTGGTGGTGATGGAGTTGTTTCTCATTAACACTTGGCATGATTTGACTAGAGGAGGGATGGAGAGACCTTGTGCATGAAGAGGAGGATCAAGAAGCCCCAACGACCTCCACTTTCTTATCCAACAACTTGGAAAGGTGTCAAAACGCCCCCGTAGAGGGGTGATGTCTTACTTAGGGTTTCATTTTATGTGCAAAGTATGAATTGTTTAGTATTATTTTTTAAAGGGGAAAAGTAGGGGTTTGTTGTCCCCTTACTTTGTGTTTACCCTACTATGTCTAAAACTTTTTGTATAAATAGAGAACAAAATCAAATCATTTTAGCATAACTCTCCCATTGTGAGAAGACTCTAAGGCTGAATTTTTTTTTATACTTGTGCATTTTTGGTATCTCTCTCTCTTGCAAATGGTTTTTGGTGCTATCTCTTGGTGACTGGATGAAGTGATGTGCACCTTTTGAAGGCTTATTATTTTTCTCTTGGATGGTAATTTGCATGGTGAACTGGGGTTTGATATCTCTTTTCTTGGAAGTGGTGAGGAAAATATGCATATGCTAGTTATTTCTCGCTTGGTTATTTTTGGTGGAAACCCTAGGAGGAGTATGTTAGATAGACCCTCCATTTATGCTTCATATTTTTGTTAAAGTTATAATTCATTATTGAACAAGGGTTTCTTGAAGAAGTACAAGTGTGTACACCCTCCTAGATTTACCCTAAGTTGGTTGGCATACCCTAGGGAGTAACAATATTTACACCCCTAGGGATCTTGTTGATCCAACTTGTGTTTTAAATACCCCATTCACCCAATTTTAAAGGCACTAATCAGATTTTTTTCAATGGAGAAATAAATTATTTTCCTCGGTAAACATGATTTTATGAGATACTAATCTTGTGTCAATTGGATAATTTTTTGCATGCCAAGGGCTTGTCAAGGCCACAAGGGTGTCTTTATGGTCTAGTATTCTTAGATTTATATCTCATTAAAATATACAGCCATTAGGGCTGCATAAAAGTCTCTCTTTATTCACTTTTAACTTGCTTTTCAACTGTCCGAATTTGCTAAAAGTTTTCCAAGATAATCTACTAGGCCTAGCGCAAATTTTGGGCAGACTCTTTGTAAGTTTTGGTGGTTGGATTTACTGATGTAAAAACTTGTTTGATACAGCCATAAGTCTGCAAAATATCTCTGCAAACATATTTTATTACAACCTTGTTTCATTTCTAAAGTCTTGTGCTTTCATTCTTGAGTATTACTAGTGTTTATCTAGCTTATCTCTTGCATATTTTGTTGGACTTTTAGCAATTTTTTAGCAGCTATAACACTTAGTTTCTTGCTATATATATATATATATATATATATATATATATATATATATATATATATATATATATATATATATTGATATTGTTGCAATTAGGGACTTGTTTTTCCACCAAACATTATATGCATATATTTGGCTTGTTCTTGTGCCTCGGGCAGGTACAATCACTCTTTGCAAGAATTATTACCTCTTGGAAACCTTTGGCTACCACCAAGACTCCTTCTCAAGCCCTTTTGAATTTTCTAAATTGACCTTTAGGGGGGACATTATTTCATTTATTCACTTTCCATCTCATTTCCCCCAGGGTTACCGAGATTCCCCCCTTGAGGTGATTCTCTCATCTCTAAAGTGATGAGAATACTTGTCTAAGGTGACAGTGGGTAGGTGTTATCTTATTTGTCTCCATTTTGTGGTTGGTTCAATATTTTCCCAACCTACAACTTATTCTATAACATTTTGGCGTTGTTGCAAGGGAGGATTTTAAATCCTCTTTTGAACCCTAACAACACTTTGGCAAGCTATCTGAAATCATTTCCCTAGCTTGTCTAGAGATTCCACTTAAAATATGTTCCCCTTCCACCCTTGATGAGCTCTTCTTGAGGCTCATATGGTGACTCCACCTTCCAAGAACCCACCTTTTTCGTGTTTCCCATTTTTTTATCCTTTGATGAGCCTTGAGTTCATCTCACAACTCCACTGAGGTAATACCCTAATTAATGGAACCATGGCCTCACAAGACTTACCATGGTATTTCCATAAAGTCTACCCTTCTTTGGATATTCATAATATCCATGGATATCCAAATAATTTATCCTTGGAGTGGAGGACGAGTTTCCCTAAATTTAATGGCGATCCAGCTCTAGCAATCACCCATGTCATCAATTATATGAAGTACGCCTCAAGCTTAAATGTGATACATGAATATGTGCTGATGATTTTTTTTTTATCTTCAATGGAATCAAGTCAAAGGATTTTTCGTTCACACTCATGTAAGCCAAAGAGTATCCCATCCTCTACAAAGTTCATTGAATAATTTCTCAAGCATTATTAGCCAGCTACCCAGAATTTGCAAGATACTTTCCAAGAGCTCAAAGATGTTCTTTGCAGAGAAGATTTTCCTATAGATGAGGATGAATAAAAGCTTGAAGAATATCTTGATGAAGTTTCTCATGTTGAATATCCAGACGAGACATTTGATGAAGATGAAGTACTTATATCTATCCTTCCACTTGATGAAGACATCCATGCCTCTACTTCTCTTGTACATCAAGAAAAGAACATGACGAGTTACAATCCTTTTGAAAATTTTGATGATGCTTTATTCCATGATTGTGGAAAAAACGAAATATGCTAGGAGAATCTCGATGAAATTTCTTTTGCAGAAGGCATGAACGATACATTGGTATGTACTTTCCCTTTTGAAGAAAATGAAGTTGTCCAATCTTGTGAAGAAGTAATCAACACCTATGATACATGTGAAATCATGGAACAACCCCGGGATATAGTTGAAAATCACATTGATGATTTCATACAGATTGGGAGACGTAGATGGGATTTTGGACGTTTCATTTTTATAGAGACCCCATTTATGACATTGAGGGTAGCCCTCAATAAAAATTGGTTAAGTTGTCATCATTAGAGGATTGGTCTTCATGCATGTATGATTCAAATGATATGGTAACAAATGTTTTCTACCGCTTCGAGGATGACTTGTCACAACATACTCAGGGTGATCTCTAGTCATCCCTTGATATGTACCCATTTGAGGATGTGGATTTTTTTTGTGAGTATTTTCATCCATTGTTCTCAGACTTTGATAGACAGTAGGTCGTGGCCAGCCCGGGGCTCTCCGAGGTCCACACTACCAAACATAAGTAATTTCATATTGATACTTTTGGTGGGGATTTGTAGATAAATGAGTGACGTTTCCTGAGTCCGAGGGAGTATTTTTTATCTAGACATGAGGTTATCCCTTACCTCTTATATTCTTCTTCGGGAAGCCATACAACCTTATTCTGATCTCTCATCTCCTCTCAGTCTTCCACAAGCAGTGGATATTTGTGTGTGAATCAATATGAATCTTTGTCTATATACGATAGTCTCGTTCAGAGATGGATTGATCAGGCTTGTGGCTACACTTTCAAGTAGGATGAGCAAGCTGATAGTTCTTATTTCCAACAAGATTTCCTCCCTCCCACCCATTTCCACAAGTTTCATTTCATCATTGATTATGTATCTATTTATGCTTATGATCATTATGTGCTTGACTTATCTTTGTTGTTTTACATAATTAAGCACAAGGGGATATACTTTTATGAGATGATCAACTGGTTGCATTAGTTGTATGACTTCACCTGACATCACCTATCACTTGATCTTCAGGGCCCCAAGGCCCCAAGTAAGTAGGTAGGTCATATTTATTTCCCTTCATTTTCACCTTGATTTCTCATGTTATTTTAGATGCATTTGATTTTTCATTTTTCTCTACTTGCATATTGATTTCATGTTTAGTTTAGAAATTTTTGAAAAAATGCTAATTTTTTCTTTTCTAGATTAGTTTCATTTTTGGATTTTGATATATGTGGAAAAAGAATGAATGAATCCATCCTACTATTAATGTGTTTTTTGTCTTAGTGTGTTTTGGCATAGGTTTATCAAGATATGTTGCACTTCTCATGTACTCTACGACGAGCACATGTCACCAAGTAGGATCCAGATGTTATCCCCAACTTTTAGGGATAACTAAGGAGGTGATGTCTTGAGGCCCTCAGGTTGCAGACATAGAGTGCCGAGAGACCACATGACTAGAAGTTTCCACTTGCACATATGGAAAACCACTCTATCACCACATGTTGGATCCTTCGTCGGAGCATCCACCACACCAATTAGATTTTGAAAAGCATTTGGGTCTTGCTCCATATGGTACAAGTAAGGTATTGTGGCAGGTAATCACCCTAATATTTGAGGCATTTAAGTATGTTGGATTAAAGCTTATTTTGATTATAGAACTTCTTCCTGGAAATTATGTTTTTGATCGTGTTTCACCTTTGTGAGTGTCATTGATTTCCTTGTGAGTGGCCAACCTTTGGGGAAGGGGTGTAACTAGGGATATCCTGAGGGGTCATCGTACCATTCCCAACCATATTTATCACTTTTCACTCATCCCTTTCCCATCACAATTTCCTCTTCTAGGTCCTTTGGCTTTAGTGATCCAAGAAGGGCATGTACCTCATTTTATGGGAATAAGGGGATGAAGGCCTAGAGGCTTGTAGCTAGAAAAATATAAAATCCAAACCATTAACCTTATAGATGCTCGCCCAAGGATCTCGATGACAATGAAATGTCTCTCATAAAAAATTGATGGGACCCATGAAATAATAACTAATAATGAATACCAACCAGGGAGGGGCATGTGTGGGATTTTTTTTTAATGCTTAGGTAGAATCCCCACACATGTTTCCAACTTGGGGAATCATGATGTGACAAGGGTAGACTCAAGGTGGGCACAATGTTTATTTCTTACGTAGAATCCCCACCTCGGCTTCAACCTAGAAACATCCTAAAAGAATTAATGGCAATAAATGGGCTTGGAAAAAGGTTGCATTGAAAATGAAGGTGCAACACACCCTCTACAAAGGCACCCATAGATGAGACAATATGATCCCTTGTATGTTATGAAACCCATTGACCTATGAGGTCTAACCCCCTATCCACCTCATCATCCACTACATAACCTTGGAGGGGCACCCTTGGGAGCATCCCCTACTTGAGGGTTTTTTTCTACCCAATAGGAGTTTTATGACACCCCTCTCATACCTAAACTTGGTCAATTGTAGAGGGTCTTTGTCTTTGAGCATTTTTTTTAATTTGGTGAGTTAGTTTTGATGCACATTTTTAGGTTCCTTGTTTATTAGATGTGGTTTTCACTTTCCATGATATTTTTACTTGAGATCCTTGGAGGGCATAACCATTTGTTTTGTAGTACCTTGCTTGGTGGCCAGTTTTGGGAGAACAATCCTAGCTTGGGCTTCCTTGGGGCAAGAAGCCCACAAGTTGGATGCCTAGGGCCTACATGCCAGATGGAGAAGATGTTCCTTTGGAGGCCTATAAGACATCACAGATGACCTTACCTAGCCCCTATTACCCAAACGACTTGCCTAGGAGGGGAAACACGTCATTTTTGGAGGCTTGACATCACCCAGGGATAGGGTTTGGTGGTGATGGAGTTGTTTCTCATTGACACTTGGCATGATTTGACTAGAGGAGGCATGGAAAGACCTTTGTGTATGAAGAGGAGGCTCAAGAAGCCCCAAAAACCTCTCTTTTCTTCTCCAATGACCTGGAAAAGTGTCAAAACGCCATCCTAGAGGGGTGACGTCTTACTTGGGTTTGATTTTATGTGCAAAGAATGAATTGTTTAGTATTGTTTTTGTAAAGTGGAAAAGTTGGTGTTTGTTGTCCCCTTAATTTTTGTTTACCCTAACCTAAGTGGACAAACTATGTCTAAAATTTTTTGTATAAATAGAGATCAAACTCAAATCATTTTAACATAACTCTCCCATTGTGAGAAGACTCTATGGCTGAAATTTTTGCTATAATTGTGCATTTTTGGTATCTCTCTCTCTCTCTTGCAAATGGTTTTTGGTGCTATATCTTGGTGAATGGATGAAGTGAAGTGATGCACACCTCTTGAAGGCTTATTCTTTTTCTCTTGGATGGTAATTTGCATGGTGAACTAGGGTTTGATATCTCTTTTCTTGGAAGTGGTAAGGAAAATATGCATATGCTAGTTATTTCTTGCTTATTCTTGGTTATTTGTGGTGTAAACCCTAGGAAGAGTATGTTGTATACACCCTCCATTTATGCTTCATCTTTTTGTTAAATTTATAATTCATTCTTGAATAAGGGTTGCTAGAAGAAGTACAAGTGTGTACACCCTCCTAGATTTACCCTAAGTTGGTTGGAATACCCTAGGGAGTAACAGGATTTACAACCCTAGGGATATTGTTTATCCAACTTGTATTTTAAAGACCCCATTCATCTAATTTTAAAGGCACTAATCATATTTTTTGCATTGGAGAACTAAATTATTTACCTCAATAAATGTGATTTTATGAGATACTAATCTTGTTTCAATTGGATATTGTATGCATGCCAAGGGTTTTTCAAGGCGACTAGAGCATATTGATTGGACTAGTATTATTATAGTTATAGCTCATTAAAATATACAGCCATTAGGGTTGAAACAAAATCTCTCCTTATTTACTTTTAACTTGCTTTTCAACCGTCAAAATTTGCTAAAATTTTGCCAAGATAATCTACTAGGCCTAGCGCAACTTTTGGGTGGACTCTTTGTAAGTTTTGTTGGTTGGATTTACTGTTGTAACAATTTATTTTCTACAACCATACACTACTAAATTTGAACGTTTTTGCGACGACGTAGCGACGAAGTTTCGTCGGAATAGGGTCGTTGTTGCAACCAAGATGATTTTTTTTTTGCATTGGAATCGATTCATCGGTCTAGCGACCACACATAGATCTTCGCCAGTCTAGTGACTGGGAAAAGAAGCCTATTCACAATAGGGAAAAGTTACCATTCATTGGTCCATCGACCAAGATTAGTCGGTCTAGCGACCAACTTTAGTCGCAAGCCTTGCTAGCATCTCTAAGGAAAACATAACCTTGGTCACTCTAGCAACCATAAAAAGTTGGGCTAGTCACATGAATGTCAGTCAGTATAATGACTAGTATTAGTCATAAGAGAGACCAAGACAACCCTGGAAAACTTAGTCAAGCAACCAAATGGCTATACAAGTGACAAACCTGTTATTCGCTAGAGCGACTAATGTTGGGGTTTTTTGTTTTTTTAAATATGCCATTCACACTAATGAGTCTATTTCCCTAAAATTAAATGATCAATATCAGTAAATATCCTGAAGACAATACTCAAGTATTAGATAGTAAAAAATCTATTCATGTAATGTCCCGGAGACAAGCACACAGTTGGCTCGTGAAATCAATATGGAAATGTAATCAAGTATCAATAGAAGGCTGGTGTCTTAGAGGGGTTATGGAGTCAAGTACAAGATATCCAATTATGATGAGATGACCTCAAGATAGGATACCCTGAGGTCTATCTAAGTATTCAGATAATCCAATGATAACTC
>ML785508.1:443480-463978 GCA_009831015.1 Picea engelmannii | reverse complement strand
GATTGTCGCAACTATAGAAAATTTGTCGTAACTGAGATATATATATAGGATTGATTTCATCGGTCTTCCGACCAATTTGGTCAAATTGACCAAACAATAAGTCAATGACAGTTTGATTCTCACACATGCCATAGTTGGTTGTTATAACGACTGAAGTTAGTCACTATAGAGACTAACTCGTGGTTGGTCTCTCTAGCGACGAAAGTTAGTCGCTATAACGACCAACGTGGAATGTTGGTCGCTAGAGTGACTAACATTTGGACCCCGAAAAAAAAAATAGTCCAAAAAAAAGAAAAAAAATTACGACAAAATTTTAAATCGTCGTAATTTTTGCCCAATGAAAGTCTTGTGCTTTCATTCTTGAATATTACTAGTGTTTATCTAGCTTATCTCTTGCATATTTTGTTGGACTTTTAGCAATTTTTTAGCAGCTATAACACTTAGTTTCTTCCTAATATATATATGTTTTTACTGTTGCAATTAGGGAGAACGAGCTTAAATTTCTTTTCCACCTAACATTTTACGCATATATTTGGCTTGTTCTTGTGTCTCGGGAAGGTATAATCACTCTTTACAAGCATTCTTACCTCTTGGAAACCTTTGGCTACCACCAAGACTCCTTCTCAAGCCTTTTCACATTTTATATATTGACCTTTAGGGGGGCCTTCTTTCATTTCTTCACTTTCCATCTCATTTCCCCCAAGGTCGTGGAGATTCCCCCCTTGAGGTGATTCTCTCATCTGCAAAGTGATGGGAATACCCGCCTAAGGTGACAGTGGGTAGGTGTTCTCTTAATTATCACCATTTTGTGGTTGGTTCGAGATTTTCCCAACCTACAACTTGTGCGATAACATGCATGACGGTTTAGTGGATACTAGGTAAGTTTGGTGGCTAATAAAAGGATAAGAAAAACCCTTACTGCTAATGGAATCCAAACCTTACAAACTAGGGTGCCTTAAGTATTATCTTAGGTATAAATTTAGTAAGGGGGGGTTTCCATCTAATTTTCCTAAAGTAGAAAAAATCAATGGGAATTTTTATGGGTACAACAAGGTTATTATCTTGAGTAGATTCAAATGCATTATTTCTCTTAGAGTATTGCAAGTAATTATCTTTCCTAATCCTACTCTTATATTCTTTATCCAAGGAATTTAACATTTCTATCCTAGTTATCCTAGTGGAATCCTTACTCTTGTGTTCAATTAATTTTAGTTTCTCACTAGAGACTGTATAAGTTTCATCGGGTAGGTTATAGATTTGATCCAAGTATTCTACTAAATTCATGCATTTATAATTATCACCTTCCTCGCAACCTTGATTTCTAGGACATTCAATTTCCCTATGACAATCGTAGCAAGGAAAACACCAAAGTTTCTCTTCTTGGTTAATCATATTGAAAGGGATAAGGGTATTAGGAACTATTTTAATGGGAGGAGGTCTATTTTTGTTCCATACTTGGTTTCCTCTAAGTGGATAATTGTTATCAAGTTGAGGTATAGGAGAAAAAACTTTAGGTTTCTCCCTTTCCATTTCTAAAATAGTTATCTTATTTAGGATGGTGGCTTGGGATTGTAAAATCTCAATTGTCATTTGACCAAATTTTTGGGCTAAATACATTATAGGATTAGGGACAGGATTGTTGGAGATACTTCACACACACCTAGGATTTATTTTTCCTAAGGTTTTACCTATGTTTATTAGTCATTATTCAGTCTCCTATAGTTTAGGGAGAATATTCATTTTCCTACATTCTACGAGAATATTCTCTTGAGTTCACACTTTAGTTTGATCAGTTGAGTGGAGTCTTAATGCCACATTAGTTTCATCACCATGCAAAATTGGGATCATCACCTATTAATTTTCATTTTCCTTGGGATTATCACCATACTAGCACATTATTCATGATTCCCTAATTTCCTCCTCACTTCACTTTGTTTCAGAAAGTTAACTGAAGACTAAGAGACTAGTTAGCTCAGACTAGGTGGCAGTTTACTCTCGTAATTGTCGGTGTGTGTCCATATCACTCTATACCACCACTATGGTGCATTGGCTTCTCCTCCAATGCGCATTAGTTGAGTTATAAATAGTATATAATGTGTAAATTATCATTCATTCATTTGGTTAATGCAATTTGTTTTATTCTCACTCTCTTGTTTCCATATTTTCTCTTTTATTTGCAAACTGTGTATGTATTATTGTTATCTATATCTTATCTATACATGTTCATTCACATTTACATGGTATCAGAGTTGATGGATTTCTAGGGAAAAGACACTAGATTCTTTTTGTAGGCACTGAATATTGAAGATAGTGGGAAAAATGGAATTTCCAAAAGAATTCATTCTTACACCATACAATTTCTTTACATGGAAGGACAAGATGATAATGCATCTCCAAAGTAGAGGATTATACAGGTTAACCATGGACACAGAGACCGAACCCACATCAGCCATAGAAAAATACAAGTATCTGAATCAGATGGATGAAACGTTTAGAACTATTTGCAGACTCATTTCTCATGAGCTCCTCTTTCACGTATCCTCCTATAAAACCCCCAATGAAGTCTGGACCACCATGGAAGGACTTTTTGGAAAATAGGATGAGATGAGGGGACATATACTTGAGGTGGAATTTCTCACTTTGGGTCCAAAAACCTTCGAAAATATCCAAGATTTCTTTACCAAATATAAGGATTTGTTGTCGCAACTCAAGGCTTGCGGGGTTGATAAATATAAGGAGGAGAAACAAATGGTTATTACCATTCTCTCCAAACTTGGTCCAAAATACTCAGTTTTTGTATCCACATTTCATTCAGTTAGGCCCGCCTCTAGAGCTACCTGGAAAATTCCTTCTCTTGAGGTCTTTATTGAGTTTTTTATGCAAGAGCATAAAAAGCTCATAAACATGGGAAAAATAAAAGGCCCAAAGGTGCATCGACTTTCTATGCAATATGGTAGAAGTCACCAAAATCAGAAATCTAAAAACCAAGACAAAAGGAAGGCACATGAAAATCCAAAGAAGGGTACTCAAAACCCTTCAGGGGAGAAATGAACTTACTGCCATAAAGCATTCCATTCAGAATCCACATGTATGCAAAAAAAATTAGATAAAATGGCCCAAATACTTAAAAAAAAACAACCTTAGATATCGCATCCCTGAGGGTACCAAGAAGAAGAAGCCAAAAGATCAAAATCCCAAGAAAGGTAATTCTAGCCATTCTTTGATTGCCATCAACTCCTCTCCCAATGCTTGGATTGTAGATTCAGGCACATCACACCACATCAAATCCATAAAATAAGACTACTCTTCATTGGATGTATGCAAAGGTCCTCCTATTCTAATGGGGGACGACTCTCCAGTCGAGGTCACTGACAAAGGAAGATTTGAACTCACAAACGGGAGCTTCGAGAATGTCCTACACATTCTCAAACTCTCCATCATCTTCTCTTCGTGTATCATATAAAAAAATCTGGCACCAGAAAGAGAGTAATATTCACACCTGATGTTTTAGATATATATGGCATGCAAACCAATTCCAAGGTTGCTACTGGTGAGGTAAATCATCAATCCAAACTCTACACATTTTCTGAATTTATTGAACCAGATTTTGCATTACTGCTTACCCATGTTGACGAAAGCAGTAGGATATGGCATGAAATGTTCAGGCATTGAAATTCCATATATATGCAACATATTAGAAAGCAGGGAATGGTTGATGGTCTACCTGACATCCACTTCTCTAAAGGAATTTGTGAGGGATGTGTTATTGGAAAAGACCCTCAAAAGAAATTTGACAAAGGAAAGACTCATAAGACTTCCTTTCCTTTGGATCTGATCCATAATGACCTCATGGGCCCTTTTCCACATCCATCAATTAGTAAAGCAAGGTACATTCTCATTTTTTTTGATGATTTCTCACACTTGACATGGACTTGCTTTCTTAGGAAAAAATATGAGGTCTTTCAACACCTCAAAGATTTCAAATCCCTTGTTGAGACACAGTCGAGAAAGAAGATTAAATTACTCCAAGCAGATAATGGGGGGGAGTATATAAACCATGAGATATAGAATATTTGTCTTGAGGTTGAGATTCAGTTGCGGCACATGGTTCCTTATACTTTGCAGCAAAACAAAGTGGATCAGCAGAAAAATAGATCCCTGAAAGAGATGGTATCATGAATGTTTCATGCAAAATCACTTCCACAGAGATTATGTCTTGAAGAACTTAATTCTGCAACCTACATCCAAAAATATCTCCCCATAAATTTTTCAAGGATAAAACCCCCTTCGAGGCTTGGAACAATCTCAAACTAGAATTGACCCACTTCCGTATATTCATTTCTTTGTGCATGGGCCAGGATTCCCTCTAAGAAGAGGAAGGCACTTGATCCACAGAGTATAGAGTGTATATTTTTTGGATACCCTGACGATGTGAAGGGATACAAAATTGATCTCTCCTCATACCGTCTCATAATTGAGCATAGTGTGCAATTCAAGGAAAGTATCTTGCATGTACCTCAACAACCACATGCATACATTTTTGTTCTTCCACCTGTCAAAGATGATGAGCATGCACATGTCGACTCTTATTCATATGAGAGTTCTAATTCATAGGATTTAGATGATTCAGATACAAAGTCATTACAGTTGGATGCAGAGTCAGTTCATGCAAATGAATATGCAGATCCAGAGTCGAGGCACAAGTGGGCCAAGACTACTCTTTCGGATACAATATATATTGTTGAGGATTCAACTGATACCAGGAGGAATTGATCCAATTTCGAGGAGCCTCCTCTTGCACTCACTTCCACTAAATTGATGCCAACCAGACATATTTTCTCAGTTCAGTCTTTAGATCCATAGTCCTATGGCAAGGCTGTTGGGAATCCCTTTTGGGAATCCACCATGCAGGAGGAGTACAACTCCCTCCTCAAGAACCAAACTTGAGATCTGGTTTCCCTTCCTGTAGGAAGGAAACTTGTTAGGTGCAGATGGGTCTACAATGCCAAGAGCATAGTGTATGGACAAGTTAGAAGATACAAAGCCAGGATAGTTTCCATGCTTTCAGCAAGTGCATGGAATTGACTATGATGAGACCTTCACTCCAGTAGCGAAGATTGATTCCATATGTTTGGCACTTACCATTGAGGCATCCAAGGAATGGGAAGTCCATCATATGGACATGAAGAATGCATTTCTTCACAGAGATCTCTCTGAGGAGATCTACATGGAGCATCCCTAAGGCTTCATGCAGGATTCATCTTTGGTCTGTTGACTAAAGAAGTCTCTTTATGGCCTCAATCATGCCCTAAGGTCATGGTATGCCAAGATGGACTCCTACCTAGTGTCATAGAACTTTGTACGTTATAAGTTAGGCCCGAATGTTTACATGCTCAGGACGTTTGATTCACTTCTACTCCTAGTTTTGTATGTTGATGATTTGTTGATCATCGGTTGCTCGACTTCAGCGATTGTGGTACTCAAGAGGATTCTACATGATAGGTTCTTGATGAAGGACATGGGTCTATTACATTTCTTCCTTGGTCTTGAGATCATTTAGGATGCATCCAAAATCAAACTATATCAGGAAAAGTATGCATGAGATCTCCTTGAGAAATTTCACATGACAGACTACAAGTCTTCCCTGACTCCTTTCCTATCAGGAGTCAGACTTGACGATGGAAAGGACACTCCACTGGTGGAAAGCACACTGTATAGACAGCTAGTGGGTAGTTTGTTGTATCTCACACACTCTAGACCATACCTCTCCTATCCAATTGGAGAAGTCTCCAGGTTCATGCAAGAGCTTCATGATCTACATTGGAAGGCTTCAAAGTGTATCCTTTGATATGTATAGGGCACCATAACCTTTGGGATTCACTATGAAACAAACTCTACATTGGAGCTCATCGAGTTCATTGATTATGACTAGGTTGGTGATATCATTGATCGCAAGTCCACATCTAGCTACTCACTCAGTCAGGGTTCCAGGCCCATTTGTTGGTCGAGCAAGAAGCAAGTTGATATTTCTCTATCTTTAGCCGAGTCAGAGTACATAGGGATAGTTAACATAACCATTCAGGATATGTGGCTACATCATTTTCTCACTAAGTTGGGAATTCACTTTCATCGATCGATCGCCATCTGGTGTGACAACCAGAGCACTCTGAAATTATGTAGAGATCCAATTCAGAGGTAGCAGATGAAGCACATTGATATCCACATGTACTAGATATGGGCATTAGTACATGAGGGGATCATCGACCTGTAGTTTTTTCCTTCATCAAAACAGACTGCAGACATCTTCACCAAGACCTTCACTGAGCAGAAGTTCCATTCTCTGCACAGTTGTCTTGGAGTGAAGGACACAGTTTCCTAGAAACAGTTAGTTCTCTTTTTGCATACATTGTACCTTGAGGGGGGGGGGTTTCCCATGAGGTTTTCCCTCTTTCCTCATTTATTTCACTCTATCTTTTGTTTTCAGGTACCTAAAATGGCCTCATTGTCGGGACACATTCTTTATTTTCACCATAGGGATGTTCAAGGGAGGTGTTGGAGATACTTCACACACTCCTATGATTTATTTTTCCTAAGGTTTTCCTTATGTTTATTAGTCATTATTCAGTCTCCTATAGTTTAGGGAGAATATTCCTTATCCTACATTCTAGGAGAATATTCTCTTGATTCCACACTTCAGTTTGATCAATTGAGTGGAGTTTTAATGCCACATTGATTTCATCACCATGAAGCATTGGGATCATCACCTGCTAATGTGCATTTTCCTTGGTATTATCACCAGACTAGAACATTACTCATGATTCCCTGATCTCCTCCTCACTTCATTTTGTTTCAGTCAGTTAACTGAAGACTGAGAGACTAGTTAACTTAGACCAGGTGGTAGTGTACTCCCATAACTGTCGGTGTGTGTCCAGATCACTCTAGACCACCACAATGGAGCATTGGCTTATCCTCCAGTGCACATTAGTTGATTTATACAGATTATATCATGTGTAAATTATTATTCATTCATTTGGTTAATGCAATTCTTTGATTCTCACTCTCTCGTTTCCATCTTTTCTCTTTTCTCTGCAAACTGTGTATGTATTCTTGCTAGATAGATCTTATATGTGCAGGATTTTTCACATTTACAAGGATGGGGATTATTCATAACTATATATTATATCTTAGTCGTATCCCTTTGAGCACTAGAAATTTTATATTAGAATATGTTGACGTAGGAAAATTTTCCTTCAACAAACATGGGTACTCCCCAGTACACTCTCCTGATTAGACTTTGCATCATTTGGTTTAGGAGACCCATTTGGATTCTGGCCCAACTACTATTTCTAGTTTGGGGGGATGATTAAATGGTTATGGATGCAATGGAGAATGCATATGCAACTAACTAATTGCAGAAGTAAAATCTAATCTATCTTATCCCAGCTAGGAGCGACTACAATAACTTATGAGCAATCAGAAATGCCACTAATCCATGTGGAGGCTTCTTCCAGATAGTTGTTAAGAAATCATAGAGTTAGATAACACATGCACACAAAGACATAACCAAATTATTCCAAGATATGAAATTACATGCATAAACTACTCAACATATTAGGATAAATAGTAAGAGAGAAGAAACCAAACTACAAGAAAAAATTATCTTTGCACAAGAAAAGTCTATAAACAAAACAACATTCTTATGGCACATGTAAACAACATAACAACCCACTGGAAATAGTTCATAGAAAAAAAACCATCAAAAAGAGTAGTCATCTCTAATAAAATCGGCCCTGAGGGCTTCTCAATATTAGTTCAGAAAAAAGTTCTTGAACTTACAATACTTGAAGAGCCCTTTAAAAATGGCCTCTTCCAATATTTATAGTAATCTTAGTAACTGCCTATGGGGTTTTCTTGGATTCTACAAGAAGAAGTTATGAGACTCTTTATCTTCCCCTCTCAAATGATGTTGACATGTGTTAAAATAAGACAAAAATGAATATAGTTGAAAAAAAAGACAAAATAGGAGACGATTGTGGAAAAAATTGAATTTGTTGTTTTGTCCTTCTTTACTTGTCCTTGTCTCTCAATTATGCTTCCCACACTTCATGGTGTCCTATGATGGATATGATTGTGTGGTATAGAAGCACCTCCAAGGTGACTTCATGAGAGGTTGAGTTGTGCGAGAGGTTTTTCATGACTCTCATCAAGTTAACCATAAAATCTTGGTCCATGTTCTGCGTTTTGGCTGGATTGACGAAATGTTCTTCCATCAGATCTATTGTTACCATAATCCTAGCTTGGGAATCAACTTTTATTTTCCTCATGTTTGAATCAAATTCTTCAAAACACTGCTCATCAGATTTTATTTTTTCAAGTGATTCTATTGGAGGCAAATTTCCTTTATGTGTCATGATGTGTGCTGCATTGTGCAACTATGAACAAATTTCTAGGGAATTCTTTATATCTTTCTTGGCCTTCTCCCCGACTTGATGGAAATTATCAAGGGAAACATAATAAAATTTTCATTCCCACTATGGTATATGGGGACATATGGTTGGGGTGTCTAAATTCTCAACAATACATCGGTGCATCTCGTTCAACCCTTCTCTAGTGGCAATGACTTCCACATTCTTGGTTTGTACAATGTTGTGTTGGGCCATGGTTTGCGCCGCCAACTATTGGAAGACTTGGAGGTTTTCATACAGGTCAGTTACCATCTTGTGGAGTTCCATTCTGACTCTTTCTATGCATATATTGAATTCCTTAAGGCCCCCCTTGTCTCCTTTCCCGTGCCTGATTTTCTTCCTGCTCTCTAATCCAATCAACATTTTTCTTATTTTAGCGGACTAGGTATTTAAAATTTTGTTTTGATTCCATAGTGAAGGAAATGTTGATGGATGCAATAGAGAATGGGTCCTTCTTGACATATTATGTCACCGTGGTTTCTGTAAATATTGATAGGGGATATTTCTCGATGAATGGGATTTTTTTTGTTTATTTTTGTATAATTTTCTTAGAGGCCTTGTCAAACCGAAATGCCTTTAGATTTTCCACCTTGTGAGCCTTGGAGGGTGTGAAGAGCCCCAATCTAATTTCATCGAGTGGGAAGTTCCCACTGGTGAGTGGGGCTTCTTCCGATGACCTCGAGATATATGTATCCATGGGAGAAGCATCATTTTTCAATGCTTTCTCATATTATTTCCTTTTCTCCTCCTCCACTACTTTCGTTGTTACTTTGTCGATTACCCTCTTCTATGATTCTATCGCTTTTATTTCTCTAGCTTCCGCTACTTCCTTGACTTCATCTACAAATTCCTCCTATTTTTTCTTCTATTCATATGTGTCCTACTTGTTCTTCTACACCTTTTTCTTTTGCCTTTGTCACTTAGCCATTGTTGCTTCCCCAACTTCCTTTTATTTTCTCTACTCTTCCTCTTCAACTTATTTTCTTCTTTTGTTTTCTTTTTCTTTAATAGCTTCAGCTAGTTTCCTTTTCCTTTCTTATTATGTTGTTTCTACTATTGATTCAAAGTTTTTGGCGGTGGTTGTGGCTTATATTTCCACTTATTTTTCATATTTCTTATGGGCCTCACAAGCTCTTTGTTCATCTGAGATTCTTCCTAGTGGGATTCCCTTTCACTTGAATATGACCTCATGGTTAGTTCTAGCAAAACAATGAATATCCTCTTCTTCCCAATTGTTTGTCGTGTATTATCATTTGTGCTTGTTTCAAAGGAAGTGTTTCTTTAACACCTTCATAGGATCATACCTATGAAATATCTCTTCCCCAAAGTGGAAAGACGTCAGTGTGTCCACTTCATCCTGGGCCTACTTAATGTATTCAATGGAATACGACCTGACCCATAATGAAAAAGCGGGGCAGATGATGTTCTTTTCCATGTACATAGTTGTGCCAAGTCCGTGAACCATAGTACGAGAAGTAATTTCTTGTAAGACCAACTTGCCTAGGACAAATATTGGAAGAAAATTTTGAGCTTTGGTGGCTCCATATATATTCTCAAATATGTTCCATATTCTAAGAGGTATCGGTCTCCTATCCTTCATACTATCTCATGTGATTTTTCTTTCATGCACAACATAGGTGCATCGAAGATAATATGGAATAACGGTGCTAGGAAGTGATCATGGATCTTCTCATATTATTTTCTATACTTGTGCTACCATAGCACCTTGTAGTAAATGTGGATTGGGGGCTCGATTGGCTTCCAAGCCCAGCCCATCTCTGGATATGTGTGGCATATGCATACCATGTCTGGGAGATAGAAGGACATGTGAAAATTAGGATATTTTGCAAGGGTATTTTCTTTCACTTCTTTGATAGCTTCTTCCAGGGATGTTGATAGAATATCATCCTAGTTGAAAGTCTACCCAACATATATGATGTAGTAAATGAGAGGTTCCCAATTCATTGGGAATTTTGAAGCATCGGGTTCCCCATACAATATGCACAACATCACCACTGCATATTGGTAGGGTGTTCTCAGCAAGTTGGTGGTGTACTCTCTTGAGGGCCTTGATTTGAATGGTTTGTTAGGCTTGTTCCAAACCTTAAACAGATCCTTCCACATAAGTGGGAAATCCTTGATAGTATTTTTTTCATCTAGAAATATTTCCCCTTTATTTAGGTGGTAGCGGGAAGATATAGTTGATACTTGGAAAGATACTATCGGGTTCTCCCTAGAATTGAGAATGAACTTGGTCTCCAAGTTCACATGCCTCACTATCCATGATATGGCCTCTACGTAGGGGAATACTACTATGTGGCCTGCCACCTTATACAAATTTGATTTTCTTGTGCTCTTGAATACTTTGAGGTCAGAGTCGTCTTTTTCCCCTTGGCAGAAACTTTAATTATTAAACATCTGGTAAACCTCGCCCCACTTAATTGATGTTTATTTATTGATTATCCTTTTAGTTTCATAATAAATGGGTCTTAGTAGGTCTACTTATTCCTCCTAAAGGCTTCCACTCGTATAGGATTCTTCCATTAGGGCCTTGCTGGCACATTTTGATCACTTGCAACATATCTAAATACGCAAAACATATTTCTCATTAATTCACCAAAAACACCACTTGTTAGATAATAACATCACATCCTTATCATTTCATAAGGGAAAAGAAATGGAGAAAGAATGAGATTGGATTTACTTTTCATTTGGGTGATTTTCAGACCCTCCTGGAAAAATCAGAGTGTTAAATATTTAGGCATCGATACATATCAGTATCACCGTCAGAAAGATCATATACATCAATATGGGGAGGCATATCAACATCCGAAGAGGAAATATTCATCAAACTTGAAAAATTTTAACTAAATTTTGGGTAAGTGTCTAAGAGGGGGACCAACGAATTGTGTATCGGCCTCATAAGTGTTAACACCATTGATATAGTGAAGATACCATCGATGTCAATCACATGAATGTTGCCGACAAGGGGGAATGCATATCGACATAGATCAAAAAATATTTTCTGACAAAGACAATGATATATTGGCATTCAATATTTAAACCTAGTTAGTATGGAGATACTTGTATCGGAGAGAATGGTTTGAACTTCGATGATAAGGCCTGGAAATATTGACGCCTAAAGTTTTATGGGCACCAATACATCTATATTTTCAATTTTTGGCTAAGTATCAATAAAGGTAATTACCATGGGTTTGGACCTGATCTTGTCCCATGGAGTTTGTCACCCATGTTTAGTCTTACCAGTGTTTCAGGTTCATGTTTAGAACACCAAATGAAATCCCATCGGTTGGTGTTGAAACAAATCAAAATGGAGATAGGGACTAGTTAGGTTAGGTCTTCGTAGCCACAAATATCAAGAAATTAGGGCCTACCGAAGAAATGGGTAGAGGGGTCAAGTAATGGAACAGTGATGGGGTTGGTAGGGTTAAGGAAGTTCATGGAGCGATGTAATTAAAAATGGTCTTAGAGTCAGCACACCCTCCCCAGTTCTTATGTTATATTTTAAAACGATGAAACCGGAAGAAATGAAGAGATTCGTGGAAGAGATAGAATGATTCTTACCTATTAAATTGAACTCGACACATGGGTGAGAAGGAGGCTAATTTTTGAGTTCTTTCGTTGCATGGGTTAATTTTTGAATGTGCTCCTAGTGCTTCGGTGACAATGGTGAAAAATAAAACCCTGTAAGTTTTTATAACCCTTTTTGTTTACTTAGCAAAAACAAATGATGCAAGAAAAGGTATGTATCAACAATGAAAAAGGGTTTGGCATTGGGATATGTTTTTTGTATCGGTGATCATCACTTCAAATATGTCGCTATATCAGTGATGATAAAATAAACCATTCTAACACACAAATATTAAGTGGAAATATTTGACAGTGGTTGGTATCCTCATGTATCAGTGATGATAGTGTTATCTCCACTGATACATGAAGAAATGTCTTTGTTAAACCTTCTAAGTGTTTCCAATCCGATGAATCGGTGATGATGAGGAGATGAATGTTGAGGTGTTGACAGGGACAATCTCATTGGCATTGATACATAAGGAAAATTCCATCAAAGTTATGAAGTAGCATGTGTATCAGAGGAAATTATGGGATGGCGCTAATACAGAAAGGACAAAATCGAAAATTTTCTAAGTGTTGGGAATTTTTCAGTGTTAGTGAAGAAAAGAATAAATTGTTGATACTAGTTGTATCAGTGAGGAAAATATTAAGTTTTTGGTATAGATAGAATCAATGAGCTAATAAGGATAAAAAAATTCTAAGTAAAATATGGAAGGAGTTGAATCAAAGGTCATAAGGAAAAAATAACTTGGGTGATAAGATAAAGAGGTTTGTGAGACAAAAAAGGAGGGTCCCTATTTCTTGGGGAAAATTGACTCTTTGAGCAATGAAACAAGAAAAAAGGGAAGTCGTTGGTGACACACTAGGTGAAGCCATGAATTTCCTCATCAAATGACTAAACTACTATACTTGAGAAGTATCAAAACTTACCATGCATAACCCAGGGGGAGAGTGAACATGTCCCATGGATTTCAAAATACCATAATGCAATGAGAAAAATTTAAATAAGGAAGGAGAAGAATTATGGTCATGCCTAGATATGGTTGATCACAACACTATCCTTTTAAAACTAGACCATCTTTGCGGGGGGGGAGGTGAGGTGTTGCAAGGTAATTATGCACCACGAATGCTAAGAATTCAAGTTGATTACACATTTATATGGTGTTTCTTTATTGCCAATGAGATTCCATAGCCTTGAAGGAGTCACCCCAGTGTCACAAGCCTTTTTCTGTTGCCAATGAGTGTCCATAGCCTCGATGGAGATACTTGCATGTCTTGCATGAGTTGGAATGCCTTTCCCCAAGCCTTTACCTTTATAAAATAATTTTCTCTTTATTTTTAGAGAGAGGTAGATGGGGGGGTTCTATTTTTCCTTTAGATCCATGTGGGATGACATGTGTGAAAGTGAGATCTTACAACTTGATTATAGATAAGCTATATCCATGAGAAGCATGCCTTGAGTACTATAGGTTCCTCTAGAAAGTGGTCTTAGTCTACCAATTTCACACAAGAAAATAACTTTCCCTTGTGTATGATCACTAGCTCATTCTCACAACAATTTAAGAATGTAAGGCTCATCTATTATTGAACCATGTTCCTCTATCGAATCTTATCTAGGGTCATGCACCGTATTGATTTGGAGAGTACCATATTTGGAGGCACCGTCTGACCAATGTTCCATATCATGACTAATATTCATATTCAGGACACCAAGGTTTATGGGAAATATCAGGAAACAATCTTGAGAGAGAGAGGGAATTATAACTAGAACAAACAAAAGCAATGAAAAGGAAAATCATAAGGGGAATTAAACATGCATAAACCAAAAAACAAAGAAAACTAAAAAATAAAAAAGATGGGAAAATTGATTCGTTTATCGATGTACAGGAGAGTCACCTTAAAAGTATAGTTGATGTAGTTATTGAGAATTTGGTTGTTGATAGGGAAGAGATCCACATCCCCTTCAAGGTTTTGCAATATGTAAGTTCCTAGGCCAATCTTTTCCTTAATGGTGAAAGTACCCAACCACAGTTGTTGAAACTTAGAGTGTTTCCCTGTGTCCACGTGTGGCTTGTCCCATTTGAGAACCAAGTTTCCAACCTGAAAGTCCATTTCACCAACAATTTTCTTATGGAACCATCATTTTATGGTATGTTGGTGAGCCTCAAATTTCATTTTGGATTTGGATCAATCTTCTTCTAGTTTTACCAAGGTGTTGATTCGTTTCTATATGGAGGAGCATTCCCTCTCACATAATTGTTGAGTGAATTGAAGGGAAGGAAGATAGATATTTGGGGGGAGAATGGCGTCTTTCCTGTAAAAAATCAAGTATAGGGAGGTCCCTATAGAATATTTTGGAGTGACTCGGTCTGCCCATAGGGTGTTAGGTAGAGTGTAGTGCCAATTTCTCTATTGATCAACTATAGTTCGCTTTAGGATATATACCATTTTTTTTAGTAGACTCGGAAAGGCCATTTCCTTGGGGGTAATAGTTAGTTGCAGATTTTAGAATAATTCCCTTTTCTAAAGAAAATTCAATTAATTTCAATGACAAGAAATAAGTATCATTGTCAAACACAAGGGTAGTAGGTACTCCAAACTTAGTAAGAATGTTATGTTCCAAAACATTAATCACCACTTCTCCGTTTACCTTAGTTAGTGGCGTGACTTCCGTCCAACGTGTGAAATGATAAATGGAAATGTGAATATACATATGTTGTCTATATGAAATAGGTTTTATCTCACCGATGATATCTAGCCCCCACTGCTCGAACTGTTCTTCGACAAAACATGTTGGAGTGGAAAAATAGACACGATTTCTCTTCTAGTTGATTTATGTAAAATGTCACAGTTGTAGGAGTAAGCATGAGTGTCCTTGAACATCATAGGCCAATAGTATCCAACTCTTAGGATCTTGTGAGTTGTAGTTTCTCCTGTGAAATGTCCTCCAGCTGGTCTGTCATGAAGCTCCTTGAGGACTCTGTCAGCATCTTGTTTTTCGAGGCATCTGAGGAGAAATTTGTCATAATTCCTCATGAAAAGGATACCATGGACTAACTTGTATTGCACAGATTTTAATATCAGTTCCCTTTTCTTCTTAGCATTGAGGTGATCGAAGGAAGTGCCATGTTGAAGATATTTCTTGAGGTCATTGTAGCATCAATTTTCTAGTGTTGGTACATAAGGAGTTTGGTGTACATACAGTACTAGTTCTTCTTGCTATCCTTCTTCCTTATGGTCTTCAGAATCCATGGCCTCAGTTGATAAATTGCATAGGCCTTGACCTTTGACTATAATTTCTAGAATAAATTCCAAGTCATATTCTTGCATGGAATTCATCCAGTTTCCTCGTCTTTCACCCAATTCCTTCTGTACAAAGAGACATATGACTATTGGGTGAAGGAAGATCACCTTAATATGATTCTTTAGTATGTAAGACCTGAATTGTTTGATGGATTTATGAACAACAAAATCCTTGTTGTCCACCAATGGATAGTTTAGTTCAACACCTTGAATTCTTGTGCTCATGAATGATATGGATCATTCATTCCCTTGTTGATTCTTTTGGGTGAGCATTGTCGCAAGAGAATTATCCAAAGAAAATATGTACAATAAGAAATATTTGGAGAAGTTTGAACTTTGAAGTGTAGGGGAAGCCTCTATAGAAGCCTTAACTTTCTCAAAAACTTCCTTGTCAACATATGTCCATTTGAACTGGGCATCCTTTTTAATCATCTGTTGAATGTGTTTAACTATTTCAGCAAAGTCAAATACGAATATTCTTACAAAATTTATCTTCCTAAAAAATGACTGCATAGACTTCTTGCTGTTGTTTAGGAATGGGATATGCATGATGGATTTAGTGCGTTATGGATCGACAAAGATCCCATCCTTAGAAATGATGTTCCCCAATATTTTTCCTTTTGAAACAATGAAGATACTTTTCTTAGGATTCAGAGAGATGTAGTACTTCCTCCATCTTTCAAAAAATTGTTTCAGGTGGGTATTCAACTCTCTTCTTGGAATACACTGTAACATCATTGAGGTACATCACCACTCTCTAACTGATCATACCCTTAAACACTATGTCCATTTCCATTTGGAATTTTTCACCTACATTAATTAATCCAAAAGGATTTATTTTGTACGCAAATGTTCCCCACTTAGTCCTGAAAGTGGTCTTCAATCAATTTAGTTCTACTATGAGAACCTGATTATATCCAAAAACAAATGTCCATAAGAGAAAACATTTTAAAACTAGAGACGATATGGAGAATTCATTCCATAGGGGGCACATGGTAGTTATCCTTGTCAGAGGCTCGGTTTAGATTTCTAAAATCTACGAATAACCTGATTTCCCCAGACTTCTTTTGAACAAGTACTAGATTTAACACCCAGGTAGAATGTCACACTTTGAAAATAATATGGGAATCTAGTAATTTTTTTATCTCCTTTTGGATTAGTGGTTCAAGAGTGGGATGTACCTTCTTGAGTTTCTGATGAAACTGTTTGACACCCTCTTTGATGGGAATGATGTGAGTGTCGTACATTTTCAGAGCTTTGTAGGTCCATGCGAATACATCCTGATACTTATTGAACATTTGTGTGAAAGTATGTTTTTCTTCCTCTGAATAATAAGTTCCTAAGTTGATAATTTTTTGTTGTTCGGGAGTGCCTAGATTCACCAAATCATGCATCATGGTTGAGTTGTTCATTTTTTGATTCATTTTTGTTTTGAATCTAGACTGCAAATCAAATAGGTTTTCAAGAGACAATACATTCCTTGGGATGCAGTTAGCCTTTATATTATTTTCCTCATCCTGATAATCCTGTATATTATCCTAGTGTACCTTTTCATCTATCACAAATTCCTAGAATACATCAGTGTTGGTAAGGAAGTCTATCCACTGAGAGTTGTCATTGAACACCCTCCAATTGGTGACATTATCGAGTATGGAAGGACTAAAAATAATTTCAACAGTAAAACCATTATTCAAGAGTATTAATATAGATGCTACATTAGCTAAAGTATTAACAACATCATTATGTGAATGAGGTATGGTAGAAATGTTAAAGGAATCAAAAGAATTTTTTAAGTTCCATAACTCATGATGGTAACCTTTCATATGGGGAAACAGACAATGTATAGTATTCCTTACTTGTATGAAAATTATTTCTAAATCACCAAAAACTCGTAGGCATTTTATCTTGAGATAAATATCCTTTTACAGTCCTTGGACCAAGGCTTCGTATTCAATAGTGTTATTGGTTCATTCAAACTCTAGATGATAGGATATAAGACTTTTACATTTTTCTGGCTCAATGAGTATACAACCTTCCCTGACTCCTTGTGATCTAGAACCATCAAAGAATAATGTCCAAATATTAGTACCTAAAATTGATTTAGTAAAATAAAAACTATATACTTTATTACAGTCATTTTCTTCAATCTAAGTGCAATGAAGGAGTTTGGACTATTCATCTGCGTGGATTGAATATGGTTGTATAATATAGAAACCATGATTATCCTCCAAAAAACAACCTCCCAATAAATTATGAGCGAAACTGATGGGTTTGTTCTTACCTTCAAGCTCAATTACCATGTGTTTCAAGTGAGCTTCGCTATCCACTATTATTTGGTTTGTTCTTCCCTCGTATGGAATCCATAGGTGAGTCCATTCTATGGAGAAATATCCCTATAGTTTTTTAGACCAGTCCCTACTCAATAATAAACCATAAGCTTATAGAATATCCACTACAATAATATCAATAACATGATGCAATATGGGGTTAGAAGGTATTCTAATCATGACATTTTTGAGTTCACCCATTACTTTGACATCTGATCTATTTAATTGTATGATCATAATCATGCTCTTTTCCGAGGAAATATTTGTCTTTCGACAAAACGATTAGAGCATCACATTTGAGGAAGCAACAGATTCCACTAAGCAGTTGTGCATATTGAAATTGAAAATTTCAAATTTGAGGAGAAAAGGCGGGACCTGGGATCTAGAGTGTGACCCTATACTAGTTGTCTTCACAATAGAATTTGTTTCATATTTGTATTATGTTTTCGTTTCAATGGCTTTGGCAGTGCTTTCCATCACCACAATAGTATTTTTTTTAGGTTTAATGCAGGGATGATTTTAAGGATGGAAATTTATTTTAAAATGTAGAAACCATGGTGAATCTTATTGATCCTTCATATGCCAACTATAAATGTTTGGCGATATTTTTGTAAAAATATTCAAATTTCTAAGGATTTTATATAGTTTTTATAAAAATTTGGCGATTTTTAAGGTAAAATAATTTTATCTTATAGAATTTGGGCGAATCATTTTTAAAATAGCAAATCTCGTTTTTGGAAAAACCATGGAAAATTAGCCCATGAGAGAAATTTAGCCCCTAAAATCATCCATGGTTTAATGGACTTGAATGTGTCAAGAATGAGATCTTGTTGTTGGGGAAGTGCACAAATGTCATACATGGAAATATTGGCTTTGGTTTTATTGATATCCTCAATGACATTGTATTCTAAGGCATGAGTTTCATATATGTTCAAGGTTTTGTTTTCCTACGAAGTGTTGGGATTATTGTTGGCATGTGCATGGTTGTTCAGCTTCTGAGAAGCTATTGGACGACTTATTTTCCAAGAGGCAGGGACAATTTTCGAGGGTAAAGAAGTGATAGTTATTGCCCCTTTTTTGTGCAAGTTATAGTATTTGGGAACATATTTTGGGATCTGGGTATCTCCTACAAAATTCTATTCAACATGTTCGTCATCCAATTCTAAACACCAATGCCACAAAAACATGGTTGATGCCTCTATTGTTTCTGTATCCTCAGTGGTCTCTTCTTTTTTCGTTCTTTGGTTTGGTCATTGATAGCTTCCTACTGATCTAATAGTTGGATGATTACCAAGGTCATGGAATTAATCCATTGATGGAATTTTTTTTTGAATGGTTCATTTGGTGATAGGAAAAGAAGTTGTCCATACTGAAATCATCCATATCTAACATAAGACTAGGGGTCTTTGGTATTTTAGGTGGGTTATCATTCTTTTTAAAGAACGGATGGAAAGGTTTATGCTTGGAAGACCCTTTACCAACATTTTTCTTGAGATCCACTACTTCATTTGACAATTTTTTAACCAGCTTGACTACGTTATCTAGATCATTGGGCTCCTTTTCAGGAGGTTTGGTCAAGAGTAAAGGTTTATTCTTGGTTTTTTTTGTTTCTTCGGTTGTAAGATGGCTACCCAAAGAGATAAACTCTTTATCAACCTCCTTAGCTTCTTCAGAACTTTTGGCTAAAGTAACTTTTCCAACTCCCTCAATAAACATGCCTATGTAGGGGTGTAATGTCGAATTGTAATATTCTATGGTCGGGGATTCAAGAGGGGAAGACTTAGTAGGAAACCTATTGAGGATGGTAGTGAAACGTTGGTTTAAATCCTTGGCCTTCTCCTTTTTCTCCATATCTAAAGCCACTAGTTCTTTGAACAAGGTTGTGGGAATTTTCTTGTCTCTGAAATTTTGAGGAAGGCTTTCTTGAAATATTCCTAGCAGGTTATGGATCTAGATGGTAAATTATAACACCATTAGAAGCCTTATTCTTTAAAGTATAAGGGAAGATCCTACAAACCATATCTTTGTGGTGGACATACAAGAGTCAGGTATCTAAATAGAAGTTATTGATGTGATCTTCTTGGGAACAAGCTTTATCTGGGTCAAACTTCAGAAGAAGTATTTCTATATGTTTAAGCAGTTCATGCATAAGTCCAGGTAGTATTAAGGCTCCTTGAGACATCGATGTTGGGATACTTCATGCTTGTAGGTGATATCCCTAACTTATGACATGTCTATTGAGCTCCTATGATGATCCTTGACATGATAGACAATGGATTTTGTAGAGCGCTCATGATCTCTTCGGTACTCCTTGCATATCACTCTTTGTTTTGGTGGAGAAACCTATGGTTTCAGTAGTATTGGCATGATTAATGGAATCCTACACTCTTGGTGAGGACTCTCTACATTTTTTCACGTCTATTCTACTATAATGATGATATTAAACACAATAGACACTTGTTTTCCTAGATCGCTCATCCCCTTGGCTTACTTTGGAACACCCTAGGGGGTTTTGATGAGGATTTTAGTGGTCATATGATACTAGAATATTGTGATGAAGCACTCAAGAAAAATTGGTGTCTATTGTTCTTCTACATTTACATCTAACCATATAGACAATGAATTTAATGGAGCAATCACCTCCTTGGCATATTTTTCACCATTTAGGGTTTCAAGGAAACATCTTGGCATGGTTGATGGATCACACATTTTGGATAGAGAAACCTAGGAAATTTTATGTTTATTATGTTCATATGGCCATATTTTATAGGATAGGCACTTTATTTTGGGCAGCGCTTCACTTTTCCTTGTA
>ML785508.1:422694-436989 GCA_009831015.1 Picea engelmannii | reverse complement strand
GATATTTTACTGTTATTCTGCCATTTCTAGCATTTTATTTTTGTTCTGCATATTTTATATATCTGGTATCTTGCATAGCCACATATGTGGATGAGGTTGGTTACTTGCACATTCATTCATGGATTGATTGGAGGATATCACATGTACATGTCCCATGATCATCTATTAAAGTTGTTCCACTTCATACATGCCTATCTCACATGTGGGACACTTCTAGAAGGACTCACTTGCTATTATTAGAGCTTAGAATTGATCTATCTCTCAAACCAAGGAGGTGTCCTCGTATCTTGTCTCTATTATTAGAAAATTGTTGTAACTAACTCCTACTTTATTCATTTTTTACCTAGCTCTTGGAGTTAGTTAGATAGGAGCTTCAATGAGAATTGCTTCCTATAATGTTTATCATAACATCCTAGAGGAAAATGTGGATCTCAACAAAGTCTTGTATATTTTGAGTAAGAATTTTTTTGAGGAGGTTAGAGATTATTATTTTATCATTATTCCTTGGAGAAATAATGGGTCTAGGAAAATAATTCATTGTTTATTGTGTGAGGAGTTAGAGCTAAAACCCATATAAGGTTTTTCTCTCTCCATTTTCATTTTAAGATTTGATTAATGAAAGAAATTGTGAGCAAGCTAGATCCAGATATTGGAATGAATGTATCTTTACTTTGTTTAAGTTATGTTTGATTACATGTACAATTTATTACATGTGAAAAATGTTCTAGGGGCACTGTTGGTAGACCTTTGTTTGTAGGTTTAGATTGATAAAGTTAAATCTAGGAGTACCTTGCCTCTGAGAGGATTTAAAGACCTAAACATCATTGTGAGTAAAATAATACACCTTATCTCAAAGAGGAGGGGTTTAAATCCCTAAACATCCATTGTGAGTAAAATTGTAACTGCTTCTAAATTAGTTTGGTTGTGGAGATCCCCTAAGTGAGTCGCTTCCCTTCTATTCTTGTAACATCGTTTTTGCCAAGTTAGGGATGTTATAGAGCACATCAATTTGGCTACCTATAGTGCCCAATACTTTAGTATAATAACCCTCTTATATTGCATGCATGGCCCCATAGCCCAAGAAATAAGGTATTGGATTCCCTTTCATCCTTCACCCCCAAACCATAAAATATTTTCCATGTTCCTTTCATTTCACGTTGTTAATCTCTCTTTACTTCCACTCCATACAACACGAAGTGATCCTAGTATTGACTCAAAATCTTGTCACCTAATATAAGAGCCTGCCAAGGATTGAAAATCCTATTTATTTATACTATGATATATAATTAGTAGGTGGGGCCCCCTTTAAGAAAAACTCATGGATATTAATTTTCAATCATTTTCCTTAGAATATATACATATCCACTTCAAGGATGTGATGATAAAGGTTCCAAATTTACGATGATTTTTCACATGAGTGATACATTTCAGTTTAATGTGATGATGTTTGCTTCTTATTTTGGTGACATAGCTCTCATCAAAAAGAAAACTATAGGGTCTACACTATTCTACATTTCATATTCAAAAGAGATTGAATCATTCTTATACATGCACATAAGAGTAAGTGATAAATAATTGAGATATGATATTATTGTTACATGGTTTTACATATAATGCATAAATGTTTTTTCTAAAACATATACCTAGAGCATACCATAAAGCTAAAGCTATGAAGAATTATGCCAACATCTACAAAGCACTTGAGTTCTATGTGACAAATAATTATTATTGTCATGGGATGACACAAGTTGCAAAAGGAATAATTTTTATATATTTTTCTCATGTATAGAGACCTTGCTATAAAGTCATGGTATAGGATTTTATTATACAAATAATTTTGATTCACCATGGAAATGAATCATACTATAGAATGACATATGTTATAGGTTACAAAGGCTTGATGTTTAGTTTGGTAAATGCAACGCATATGTATAATGTTGCATGGTATAAGTTCCATATGATATATTGGTCACATAGTACAAGGCATTTGATTGATAGAGAAAATGATTAAACCCTATCTTCACATGTGGATAACGATCTGATTGGTTGTGAGAAGTGATAAGGGATGATTGAAAGGTGATATGGCTCGTGGGTTGGTGCTCATTTAGCATTGTTTTCAAACCCGTGATTGGTTGAAATGGTATATGTATATGGTATATGTTTTACAATATTTGATTTGTATTGATTTATGGATCATGGAGGTAATGCATCCTTGTTGGCCTTTCATTCAATATGATGAGATGTGGGAATTTAATTCACAATCTCGCATCCATCACCTTGTTGGCTTGAGGGTTTTCGAGGATCATTCATTTTATTTTTGTTGTTGTCAGAGATCGAGCTTTGTTTGCTGAGAAACACTCTCTATTGGTGGTTTTTGTAACCACTCTTGACCTTCTGCACATGTATAAAAGTGTGTTTTGAACCTGGGTCAAACATGCCATGCATAATATGAGTTACTACATGTTTTTGACATTTTTCAATTCACATGTCAAACCTAGTTGTAATTTTACTCATTGTATATATTTTAAAAATAAAAAATGGGTCAAGCCCATTTTATGTTGAACAATTCAAAGACATGTTTATAAGATAACGAGTTGGAGAAACTAGGTTTTGCAAAAACTTTAGAGTTTTCTACAGCCAATTTGTTTGTTTAGGTTGAGTATACAATTCTACATTAATATTAGAGGCATTTGATTTAAAAAAAAAAGGGTTCAGACCCATATCTCTTTGAAGATAATAAGTTTTAACATGTATCTATCGAAATACATTTTGGTTAATGTCTCTTCCATTTGTGTTATTGTCTTCTTTCCTTCAATTCTCTTGACCAAAAAAATATTTTTAATTGATAGAGTTTTGGTTTAGGGTGAAGATACACATACGATGTGGGTACGTTCGGAGTCGGTATAAAATTTATAATCCATAATTGGGGTTATTCTTTTGGTTTGAACCATGTTCATATCTTGAGCCAATAAGTATGTAAATGCAGTCATTTTATGTTGAAAATGATTATTGAAGCTCATGGTTCATAAAGCTTTGGATTTGATTGGGCATTATTATGTTGACTCTCTTAAAGTATTACTTTGGGAAGGTAAAATTAAAGAGTTACTATCAACCTATGAGTAAATACTGATGTTCATAATTTCATTATTATTATTTATGGAAGTTGATTGGGTGAGGATAAATATAAAATATTATACATATCATTATGGAGATATAGCAGACATATGTTAGTTATTTGAACAATGGATATAGTTATCGTGGTGATTCATTTGTCCATATCAGTTTAATTTATTGTTGGATGGCATAAGTGAATGTGAATTGGTTGGAATCATGTGTCAATGGCTAAAATTTAAGTCATTTAGAATTGCATTTCTCTCATATGTATCATTTTACATAAGCTATACTTCCCAATCCTACTCATAAATTCTTTTTTCCATTTCGTTCCATAACTATATAATTAAAAGATGAAACATGAATGATAATCAGATTCATAAAAAAAAGTGACCAGCACGATGAATGATGGGAAGAATTTGATGATTATTTACAACATGTGTATATGATTGGCACTGGTTGGAAGGCTGATTGGTTTTATGAGGAAAATATATAGGCATAGTTTTAATGATTAAATTTGAATAGTTTATCATTCATTCCTATCATGTTATCATTTTTCGCAAGACATTTCATTTTTATCATATATCCCAGACATGAAAATATCATTTTCCACACACTTCCATGTTCATATTTTAAAAAGAAAATGGTCTATGCATATAAATAATTTCAGTTCATATTTCATATTTTTAAAGAGAATATTGATGTTTACAGAAGTTGAGTTGGTGTCCCTGTATTCATTTTTCCTATTCATTTCCATTTTATGTTGCATGGTTGTGTTAGTCTATGAGCCAAATTTAATCATGTTGACAAATTGTATTAGATGTTTTATATGTTTGTCATATATATGTACTAATTTGGAAATGAATGTATATAGATGAGCATTTTTGAAGTAATTGGTCTGGAAACAGAGGTAATAGGGTAAACAGGGGCAGAGGGCCCAATGCATTTTGGCAGAGAAGTAGACACAAGAGGATGAGATTTTCCATCCATTTTAATGCAAATTCTCAGGCATTTAATAAATTATTCCAAAAATATTACTTGAACCTTGCGAGACACCTATCCTTTCATCCCCACCAGCCATAAGTCGAACCCCCTCTTCATCCTAATGATCTTCAACCTCATCCAATTATTGTAGATATCCATGATCAACCTCATATGCAACCTCATCCTCCAATAAATGATGGCTGGAACAATGCACATGTAATCCTCCTTTTGGTGTTGGTAAATGGCCTACCATGTCACTTCCACTCCCTCATCCACCTCCATTACTACCAGTACAACATGTTTTTTCAGTTGCTTCAAATGTGCATTCCCCACAACTCCTAAAAAATTACAAAGCCTTAGCTATTGAGTTAGAGCCAAGTAAAGGAAACTTGGATTTCCATATCAATTAGTTCAGACCCCTCAGAGACATTTCCTACACCATCAAATACTTACCACTCAAACTTGAAGGTGGTGTGAGGAAAATCACCTTTGATGACATGCACTAGGAGATATGAAAGGGTGAAGAAAATAAATATGCAGATGCATATTTGATTAAACATATAGAAACATTCTCAGAGGGAAGTGGACAGAGAAAGACAACTTCACAGGAAAAATATGATTTTTTACTTCATTTTATTTTCATGGTGACATCAGTTTTGACTTTGAGGCACATGTCTTTTGGACAACTGATATTATTATTATTTTTGAAAAACTTATATCATGATATTTGATTTTTTGGGAGATACAAGTGTTTTTATTATGGGCATGATTATTTCAGTTGTTGTTATATTTATATGATGTGTACATGATGTATGGATATAATTAAGGAGGAACAAGGGAATGATTGAAAACAAAACAAGTAAAGACACAAAAGTGGCCCTACCTATTAGTTATTATATATATTTATTATTCATCATTATCATAAATACACTTGTCCTCTTATTAACTAAAGTTATTTAAATTTATTAACTAAAGGTAGTTGAACAACTTGAAAACCACCTTTTGGAGAATAAAAGAAAGAAAGGAAAGACAATGAGGATATGTGAAATTAGAGAGGGATACTTATGATAAGGTTTTTTGTTTGTTTCAAGTGATATTTCTGAGATTCATTCTTTCATTTGTTGAGTTTCATGAGAGCTAAGTCCTCTTGTTGACATCAAGATTACTCTAAAGGTGGAAAAGAAGAAATGACTGCGAAGCATAGAATTTTCGCATGCTTCAGAAGGTCATTCATTTATCTTGGTAGTCTATTTAGTTTGATTACAATTTATGAATTCATTTTCAGTTCTGATTAAGGCTATTTTTCATAGTCAAGACTTGATAAAATTCTGGCTTAGATTGATCCGGTTTATTACAGTCTTGGTATTTTTCTTTCAGACGCCAGTTGTCTTTGTATAATTTTAAATACCATCCTAGACTTCTAAGTGTGGTTCTAGTCCAAACCCTCACAGGGGTTTGTAAAGAGGAATTTGGTTGTAACTCAAAAAAGTCATCATTAATAAAATCTAATTTCTTCTCAATTTGAGACTTGTGGTTACTTATTTTTAGATGAATGTGTTATTTATTTGTTCATTTAAACTTTTATGAAATTTATACATAAACACTTTTTTACATTTGTTTTTTCCAAGAATACAATTTGATAATAGTATCAGGCATAAGAACTCATTTCTTGAGGGATGGTTGATAATTTTGAACATGCTATAATCCCAAGGTAGCATTCCTTCCTATCTCACCTAGCCTAGTGGGATTCAAAAATGCTTGAGTGAGTAAATTTCCATTCATCTCCTCAAAAATTTATTTGGCGACCATATTGGGGAGTGATATTTTAATCTCTAGTTCTTTTCTTTATTATTTATTTTATTATTTCTTATTAATTACGTTTCCTACCCAACAATAACCTAACTTACGTTTTCTTGATCAAATAAGTATTGCATCTTGTCTTTTTAACTTTGTTCTTGAAAATTATAATACCTAGGAAGAACTTGAACGTTCTTAGGAAGCTATAGCCCATGATATTGAAATTCAAGATCAAAGAGAAGCCCTTCAAAGGCAAGCTTAAAATAGGCCTCCTTGATAATTTATTGTATTGTGTTCACTCAATCCCATATATCAAGATGGTTAAGAGGCCAATCTCCTAAATTTAATCATTTCTTTGAAATAGGAAGGAAGAAAGAAGCTTTATAGAATCTTCAACCTAATATTAGAAGATATTTTTCATATTCTTCGTCTAACGTAACAAGAATTTTAATATCCTTCCCTTCCAGGAAACCCACAATGACTTCATTTGGTGGTTCTGGTGGTACTAGTGTTGAAACTTCTTCGCAAGATTCAACTTCTTCTCTGATAGGAAGCATGTATAATCATTACAATCCAATTGTATCAACTACAAATTCAGATAAGGTTATCAAACAATTCAGTTTATTCAAATTCAAAGAAGATGGAAATGCTACTCCCTGGCTTGTGTCTTCTCCTCTTTATTTGGCTCCAGTCATAATTCCTCTTCCTAAATTTAAAGACCATTTGCCTAAGTTTTTTGGTAATGGCACTATCTCAGTCAATGAACATCTCATTGCCTTTTCTTATGATTTCCACAACATTGAGGCAAATGAAAATGACACACATATGCAACTCTTTGTTAACTCATTGGAAGGGAAGGGTGCAATCGACTTCTTTGAATTACCACCAAATATCTTCTCAATTTGCGATGAATTGGCATATTTTTTTAAGTATACCTATGGACAACCTCAAAGTCAGGAATACTTGCTTAGGGATTATTACAATCTTGTTTATTACAAGGGTGAAACTATTAAATATTTCAATTTGTGTTTCACCCAATTATATAATCAAATTAGGGAATTCATCATACCTCATAATAAAGCTTCATTAATGCATTACTATAATACCTTACCTTCTACTTATAGACATGGTCTTGAGGAAAAGAATGCAAATAGTTTGGGATCTGCATTACAAGCATGCTTGAAATTTGAGGAACAATTGGCAAGAACAGGTCTTCCTGTAGAAGACTTTGTAAAATAGAATAATATGTCAATTGTGTTACAGTTGGTACAAGATATGAGAAATCGAATGATTTCTTTTGAGAGAAAAGGGGTTAATTCTAAGTCATCTCCAGCTAAAACTTCTTCCCAAGATGCCTTTAGGAATCATCCTAATAATTTTCATCCTAACAACTATCCAGCAAAGGTTGTTCTTTCAAGAGATTGGTTCAATTTTTGTGAAGATAATCATGATGAAAACACTTGTGAGGTCAAAAAGAGTGCAAGAGACCGAATATTTGGAAAAAAAAGTTGATACAACTATTGTCGCCTTAAATTGGGCTCCATAAGAAGATGTTATGATGGTTGACACAAGAAATAAATCTTATGCAAACAAAGGCAAGGGTGGTCCTCACAAGACTACTTTTTCCCCAAGCTCGTCCTCTTTGAAAACCAACTCTCGGGTTACAAAGGGTGTACAAAGTCAAGAGTTTTCTACCTCCTCTCCTTCTTCTTCTTCTAAGTACAATATTCTAAAATAACTAGCTGCAATAAAATAAGATTTATCTTTATTGGATATGATCATCGTTCCCGAGCAACAAAACAAAATGAAAGAATTCATGGAAGGTAAAACTTCCATAATTGTTAGTTTATCAGAAGAGAAAAATGAAGAAGGAATGTACATAAATAAAGTAGGTGTATATAATCCTAGGAGTTATGTTAAAAATCCTCCCTTCTATGTATCTATGAAGATAATGGATAAAATTGCTCATTGTTTCCTAATTGATGGTGAGTGAGGTCCTAATGTCATGTCTAAGATCATCATGGAAGAGTTGGGTCTTTCATGTACGAATGAAAATTCAAAGAGCATGATGTCTTATAATATTCAGCAACAAGCTATTGTAGGAGAAATCAAATATGTGACCTTAGTTATGTGTGCTCACCCAAAAATAAGAACCACTTGCAATATTCAAGTGACAGATATGTCGATCAATAATTACTCCATAATTTTGGGAAGAGACTGGAAAGCTTTGACTAGTGGATATATTTCATTAGATGGGACACACATGTCTCTTCCCAGGGATGGAAAGAACATAATTTTTCTTAGGGAAGGTTGAATTTCACCTTATATTAAAAGTTTTCGACAACCTCATGTAAATTTTATTGAGGAAGACATGGGTGTATACTCTATTTTTCTATAAGAAGATAGTAACTCTGTCACACCCCCTCTGAATCCTAAAGATGGAATGTGGCACATACATTTTGATGGTGCATGTTCAAGTGAGGGAAATGGAGTAGGCATAGTATTGTATTCTCATGTTGGAAAGATTCATAATTTTTCTTACAGATTGGAATTTGCTTGCACTAACAATGTCACAGAGTTTGAATCCTTGACCATTTGTATTGAAAATGCTTTCAATCTTGGATTTTATCATATTATTGTTTTGGGGAATTCAAAACTTGTTATGAATTTGATTAAAAGAATATATACCCCCTCAAACAAGTTGCTTAAAAGATATACGCAGGAAATATGGTATCTAATCTCAAATATTTTATCTTTTCACATTACTCGTATCATGAGAGACTTGAATTCAATGGTTGATAGGCTTGTTGTTTTTTCATCCAATCCTATAAATAAATTACTCCCTCATAGACCTAATTGTATATTTATGTCTTTATATCATCCACTTTTTCCCGATAATGTAGAATCATGGAAAGTTTTTCCTCATGACGAAAGTATTTGTTCTTTCTTGCAGAATGAGCCTATTAAAAGAAATGAAATTATATCTATGGAAAACAATAAGTTTTTGAAAGGAATGACTCCTCTAGATACTTCATTCTCATCTATTGATGTTGGGAATAAAAAGGATAAAGAATAGGAAGAGTCAAAAAGAAAAATCGGTAATATTGTTTCGGTGAATATTGGGACTCAAGGTGACCCAAAGATTTTGAAAATTGGATCCCAATGTTTAAAAAAAGAAAAACATAAATTCATGGAGTTATTCTGTGAATTTAAAGATGTATTTTCTTAGTCATATGAGGATATATGTGGTTTTGAATATAATATTATTCAACATGATATTCCTATCAAGGAAGAAGAAAAACTGGTGAGGCAAAGGCAAAGACCCATGAATCCTGCCTTGAAAGCTACCATTAGAAAGGAAGTTGGAAAATTGATTAATGATCACATTATATTTCCTGTAAAGTATTTTGAGTGGGTATCTAACCTTATCCCAGTACGGAATAGAAATGGTGATATCAGATTATGCATTGATTTTCATGCATTAAATAAGGAAAGTGTGAAAGATAATTTTCCTCTTCCAAATATGGAACTAATATTGCAGCAAGTGGCAGTTATTGGAGTACTTCACACACACCTAGGATTTATTTTTCCTAAGTTTTTCCCTATGTTTAATAGTCATTATCCAGTCTCCTAAAGTTTAGGGAGAATATTCTATTCAATTTTCACTTCAATTTGATCAGTTGAGTGGAGTCTAGATGCTACATTGCGATTATCACCATGCAACATTGGGATCATCACCATCTAATGCAAATTATCCTTGGTATCATCACCGGACTAGTGCATTACTCATGATTCCCTGATCTCCTCCTCACTTCACTATGTTTCAGTCAGTTAACTGAAGACTGATAGACTAGTTAACTCAAACTAGGTGGCAGTTCACTCCTGTAACTGCCTGAGAGACTAGACTAGGTGGCAGTTTACTTTTGTAACTGTTGGTGTGTGTCTAGATCACTCTAGACCACCGCTATGGCACATTAGTTACTCATGTATCCTATATCTATTGTAAATTATTCACTCTTTGAGTGTGGAATACGGTTAATGAGAATTCTTCCATTCTTTCTCTCTTGCTTCTTATTTCTCAATTTCTCTCTGCAAATGTGTGTGGTATTTTCTATCTAGATATATTTTTTGCAGGTTCAACATATTTACATGGTATCAGAGCTGACGGACTGCTAAGAAAAAGCTACACCAAATTATTTTTGTAGGTACTGAAGATTGAAGAACACAAAAAGATGGATTATTCATCGGCAATACTTCTCACACCTCATAACTATTTGGAATGGAAGCCAAAAAAAATTCTTCAACTCAGATGCATAGGCTTGTACCAAATAACTATGGAAATGGAAGTAGAGCCTGATTTTGTCGATGATAAAAATGACTTTCTCAATAGACAAGATATGGCCATATGATTTATCTACTTGTCTATTTCTCTATAAATTCTCCACCAAGTATATGATTTCTCACAAGACTCAACTCCAAATGAATTATGGACCATATTGGAGATTTTATTTGGGAATAAGGAAGACTGCATGCAAAAGGTTGACAAAATAGAGAATTTAGAAAAGCCACTAGAAGATAAATAATCTCAATTTGAAGAGCATTCTACACAAGTATCTGCACAAATTTGCATTTCATTAATTGAAGATGATTTCTACTCCATTTCATATTTGTTTTCTGAATTTCAAGTGGAAGATATATGGCATGCATCTCAAGGGTCACATGCAGAAATTTTTCCATGCGCAATGCATGCATCTCAGGAGACAAAAAGGGAAGCGCGCACATCACACTGAATTATGATATTTTCTGAGCAAAATTTGCAAAAAAAAAAAATGGACATTTGAATTCCTCTCGAGAAAATATCCAATTTCAAAAAAAAAATCATCCATAATTGTTATTTTATCTGAAGAGAAAAATGAAGAAGGAATGTACATAAATAAAGTATGTGTATATAATCCTAGGATTTATGTTAAAAATCCTCCCTTCTATGTATCTATGAAGATAATGCATAAAATTGTTCATTGTTGCCTAATTGATGGCGAGTGAGGTCCTAATGTCATGTCTAAGATCATCATGGAAGAGTTGGGTCTTTCATGTATGAATGAAAATTCAAAGAGCATGATGTCTTATAATATTCAACAACAAGCTATTTTAGGAGAAATCAAATATGTAACCTTAGTTATGTGTGCTCACCCAAAAATAAGAACCACTTGCAATATTCAAGTGACAAATATGTCGATCAATAATTACTCCATCATTTTGGGAAGAGACTATAAAGCTTTGACTGGTGGATATATTTCATTAGATGGCACACACATGTCCCTTCCCAAGGATTGAAAGAACATAATTTTTCTTAGGGAAGGTTGAATCTCACCTTATATTAAAAATTTTTAACAACCTCATGTAAATTTTATTGAGGAATGCATGGGTGAATACTCTATTTTTATAGAAGAAGATAGTAACTCTGTCACACCCCCTCTGAATCCTAAAGATGGAATGTGGCACATGCATTTTGATGGTGCATGTTCAAGTGAGGGAAATGTAGTAGGCATAGTATTGTATTCTCATGTTGGAAAGATTCATAATTTTTCTTACAGATTGGAATTTGCTTGCACTAACAATGTCACAGAGTTTGAATCCTTGACCGTTTGTATTGAAAATGCTTTCAATATTGGATGTTATCATATTATTGTTTTGGGGAATTCAAAACTTGTTATGAATTTGATTAAAAGAATATATACCCCCCTCAAACAAGTTGCTTAAAAGATATACACAGGAAATATGGTATCTAATCTCAAATATTTTATCTTTTCACATTACTCGTATCTTGAGAGAATTGAATTCAATGGCTGATAGGCTTGTTGTTTTTTCATCCAATCCTATAAGGAAATTACTCCCTCAATGGTTGATAGGCTTGTTGTTTTTTTTTGCCCCTTTTCCTGCTGCTAAATTTTTGTTTTCCCAAACACATTTATCAGGTAAGTTTGCACAATGGTTTGCTAAGATACAATAACATGATTTCACTATTACAACTTATATTACTATTAAGGGACAAAATCTAGCCTTAAACCTGGCTCAACATCATGAACCAGGTGCTTCTTCTGAAAATGATGAGGATTTCTTGTATGCACTTTTTCTTGTTGAACATGAAAATATAGATTTATAAGAACATCCTTGGTATCAGAACATAATCTACTATTTGCAATTTCAAAAATGTCTTGAGAATATTGAGTACAATGAACATAGGAGGGTTCACCTTGAAGCTTCCAAATATCTAATCTTGGGTACTTCTCTTTTCCGCAGAACTGCTGACAAGTTGTTGTTACGTTCTGTAGACAGTGCAACAACCCAAAATATCTTAAAGGGAATTCATGGTTCAACATATTTAGGTATTCAATGGAAATCCATTGCACAAAAAATCTTGAGAACATGTTATTAGTGGCCTTCAATATTTAGAGATTCTTATAAACTTGCATAGGCTTGTTATGAATGCCAAAAAATTATTAGCAAGGAAAATTTCTATGCCATGCCATTTCAACCAGTTCTTCGTGATTTCCCCTTTTCTAAACGATGATTAGATTTCATTAGTCCAATTAATCATTCATATTTTGTTGGATATACTTTTATCCTAACAACAACAGACTAATTCACTAAGTGGACTGAATTTCTACCACTCAAGCATGCACAAGATGGATAGGTAATCTCATTCTTGGAATACAACATATTTTCTCATTTTGGTCTTCCAATAGAAATTATCTTTGATAATGGACCAACATTTATATATGGAAATTTTACCCAATTTCTAAATACAATTGGGGTGAAACATTTTACCTCGCCTACTTACTATCTATTAGAAAATTATACTTTCACGCTAAACCTAACAGAAGAGAGGAAGAAATATTTAAGATAGAAAACAAATGACAAAGCAAATACATAGTACACAAATATTTTACCTTGGAAACCCAAATGGAAAAACCAGCATCCCTTGAGCGTCTTTTTCTCTTGTTGTCTTATTCATTCAAAATAAAAAGTTACATGCCTAACCTTGGTCTACACCTAAGACACAATCGACATCATACCATCTTTATTTACATAAGGACAACCATGTAGCCAATTCGGCTTACATCTACATGACCAGCAACCTATTGCTAAAGATTAGAATGAAGATCATTACAACATAAAAAAACTATATACAATATTACAACATGCCTTATTTTTATAGGATTTATAGTAGGAAAAACCCTAAAGAAAGGTTCCAAAAAATGGTTACAGATCCATGCAGATCATTGGCTACAAATCTCGTGAATCTCGGGATTCTATTACAATCAACTTCTAGTTGGATTACCAGTTGACTACTTGTCAACCTTCATTCGGTCTTCAGTCGGTTGCCACACGATCACCTATCGACCTCTTTTTGTTTGACCTCTTCAACTTGTCGTCGATTAATTCAATTTCTATTTTTCTCGATCTAAAACTTCGACCTTCAACTTTAACTCCCAGTCGATCCACCTCAACTAGACTTTCAATGCAAAGAATATAAAAAACCAACATTCTCCCACTTGTTTTCTTCATGATTGAACTGGGAGTTTCCTGAACTTTTGTTCATGGACCCAGGACAACAATGCCCATTGCCTCTCTACACTAAGAGAACTTCACAGCACTCACATATTTGGTCAAAGAGTCTACTATGTTTTGCAACATGTCTACTTTCTCTAGTAGCACCTTGTTTCTTTCCACCATGTCTCTTACAAAATGGTATTGTACATCAATATGCTTAGTCTTGGAATGATAAGTTGGGTTATTTGCCAAAAATATTGCGCTTTGACTGTCGCAACTTATCTTCATATCTCTCTGCTCAAACTCGATCCCTAAACATAGTCATTGTAACCATATTGCTTCTTTGCTTCCATGAGTGGTTTTCATGTATTCAGTGTTTCTTGTTGAAAATGCTATGACCACCTATCGAGTACTCATCCAACTAATTTCTCCATCGAACATCTTGAACACATATCCACTGGTCGACCTTCGTCAATCTAGATTTCTAGCCCAATCAGTGTCGATAAAGCCATGTACATCTATTTCACTGTCATTTCCAGGTTTAACAAAGTTACCAAATTAACGATAACTGTGACCTCAAAACTAGGACTCTAGTCCAAAAATATCATATTTTTTGGTTAAAAAACACAAAAATCAACCCCCAAATAAAAAAATGGTGCTACCGGTAGTACCTTTTTTTTGGAGGTGGTTAAAAATGCAAGTTGTTTGAAATCTTACCCTTGACATTACATGACATTGCAAATAGAACCCTGAAATCGACCCTTCAAAATCGAGAAGTAATGCTACCAGTAGCACCACTTTTTTTTTATTTAAAAATATGACCAATTTGAAATTGTGGCCTTGACCACT
>ML785508.1:386441-404530 GCA_009831015.1 Picea engelmannii | reverse complement strand
CACTCTCAAGTATGGTCCCTACCAATGATAATACTTCATTAATTAACAGTGGTGCATCCAGGCACATGACTGGTTCTAGAGATCACCTAACAAATTTTGTTGAGAAAGAGACACATCTACATGTTGTCCTTGGAGATGATGCCAGATATAATGTGAAAGGGGTTGGAAATTCTACCTTCCAACTAGATTTAGGTATACAGCTTCAATTAAAAGAATTACTTTATGTACCTAGAATGAAGAGGAACCTTGTCTCCATTTCTGCCTTGGAAGACAAAGAATACAAGGTTATCTTCTCAGAAGGAAGAGTTCTTGCATGGCACAAAGACTCACATATAAATTCTTCCAAGGAAATTGGTGTCCGAGAAAATAGCTTGTACAGATTGACCATCAGACCAGTCCAGGCCCTGCTACATGACACTATCAGCTTGAGTGAGCTATCGCATAGAATATTTGCTCACAGTCATTATAGATCTCTCCCAACTCTAAGGAAAATTGTAATAGGTCTTCTAGAGATACAGATTCAACATAAAGGTGTTTGCAAAGGTTGTGTTCTTGGAAAAAATGTTAAAGGGTCCTTCTCATGCAGTGAAAATAGATCCAAGTAAATCTTGGACTTGATACATTCATATGTGTGTGGGCCAATGATTGTTGCATCTCTGAATTGGTACTTGTACTATGTACTCTTCATAGATGATCATTACCGGAAAACTTGGATTTACTTCATGGAACAAGGATGGAATCCTTGAAAATTTTCAAGAATTCAAAGCTCGGGTTGAGAACCTGACCGGAAGAAAGATCAAGGTGCTAAGATCAAAAAATGGAGGAGAATACACCTCCAAATATTTCAGCAAATTCTGTATTGAAACAGGGATCAAGAGGGAGTTCGCAATTCCTTACAACCCTCAACAAAATGGGTTTGCAGAAAGGAAAAACAGAACAATCATTGAGGCAACCAAAGCAATGATACATGATCAGAATCTACCTATGACTCTATGGGGAGACGCATGTATGATAGCAGTGTATGTTCAAAACAGAAGTCCTCATCAGATGTTGAAGAACATTACTCCAGAAGAATCCTTCACCAGAGTGAATCCTGAGATTGGACACTTCAGAATATTTGGGTGTCGAGTATATTTCCATGTACCCAAAGAGAAGAGATCCAACCTATACCCTTTAGGAAGAAAGAGCACATTTGTAGGATACAATGAATCCTCAAAATCATATTGAATCTACATTCATGTTCAAAGGTAGATTGAAATAAGCATATATGTTACTTTTGAAGAAGAAATATCCTTCCAAAGATTCAGAGAATCTTAGATGGAAATTAACAGTGAGACAATGGCTTCTCCCCCTTCAGTAGTTCAGATGGAGACAGACATTATTCCAGTTGCTCCAGTTGATCCAGTTTCTCCAATTGACATGCCCAGAGATAGTACATTTGGACACAAAAGGCCTTCTTGGGCCCGACAAACTCTACAAGAATAAGAGGGACATAAAGCCCCTCAAGGAACAACCAAAGAGAAAAAGAGACCAAAGATATTCTTAAGCTATCTTTCAACCATGACCCACATCATTGACTCAAATCCATCTTTTCATGGAGAAGCTTTAGGTGAACAAGTATGTCAAGATGCCATAACAGAAGAATATCAGTCTGTATTGAAAAATTATGTATGGAATATTGTTCCAAGACCGGAGGGAAATTATGTAGTGAATTACAAATGGATTTATAAAATCAAGCATGCAGTTGATGGAAGCATCGATAAATACAAAGAGATATGTGTAGCCAGACGGTTCTCACAAGTAGAGGGAGTTGATTGACGAGACTTTTGCTCCAGTAACCCGATACACTTCCATTTGTTCTATTATTTCACTAGTTGCTTCCATGGGTTGGAAGCTACATCAGATGGATGTACAAATAACCTTTCTCAATGGTGAAATTGAGGAAGAAGTTTATATCGAGCAACCAGAAGGATTCATTATACACAACAAAATATCTCATGTGTTCAGGTTGAAGAAAGCCCTATATGGTCTAAAGAAAGCTCCACATGCTTGGTAAGATAAAATGGATGGTTTTCTAATAAGTTTAGGTTTCAGCAAAAGTGTTGTTGATCCAAACATATATTATCACATTGAAGGCAATAAGTGTTTGATCTTGGTCCTATATGTGGATGACCTTTTCCTCACCGGTTCAGAGAGACTCATTTCTAAATGCAAATGAGCATTAATTGCTAAATTTGAAATGAATGATTTAGGCTTGATGCACTACTTCTTGGGACTAGAAGTATGGCAGAGGATTGATGATATTTTCCTTAGTCAAGGAAAATAAACTGTGGATATATTGAAAAATTTTCGGTATGACAGAATGCAAATCCATGCCCACACCAATGGTGATGAATTTGAAGAAGATGAGTGATACTGATTTAGGAGAGATTGATCCACACTTGTACAGACAGTTGATTGGATCACTGATGTATCTGGTTAACACCAGACTGGATATTTTTTATGCAATGAATGTGCTTAGCCCACTTATGAGCCAACCGAGACAGACACACTAGATAGCAGCAAAACATGTATTGAGAATTGAGATACCTACGAGGCACAGTTAGTTATGGCCTAATATATGCCTCCATTGTAGACTTGATATTGCAGGGATATGCCGTTGTAGATTGGGTTGGGATCACAATGAACAGGAAAAGCACCTCTGGTTGTTGCTTCACTTTGGGGTCTACCATGGTTTCCTGGTGTAGCAGAAAATAGAGCTCTGTGGCATTGAGTACCACAGAGGCAGAGTACATTGCATTGAGTGTAGCAGTCCATGAAGCAGTGTGGATTCGCAAACTTCTGACTGATTTATTTGATCATGAGATGGATCCTACTACTATTCATTGTGATAACCAAAGTTGTGTGAATCTCTCTGAGAACCCTGTGTTTCATGACAGATCGAAACACATCAAGATAAAATATCACTATATTAGAGACATGGTGCAGAAGAAGACAGTACACGTGCAGTATCTTCCTACCCATGAGAAGATCACATATATCTTCACCAAACCACTTGCCAAGACGAATTTTAAGTATTTCTGTGAGAGACTTCACCTGGTGGAGAATCCATCCCTAGTTGAGAGGGAGTGTTGATGATTACAGCTGAGTAATACATCCTCCAGGACACAAACCTGAGAGAGATCCCATGAGATGGGTGTGTGGTTCCTATCTGAGAAAAAACTAGAATGTTGTGTTGGACTCCTCCTTATAGAGATTTGAGATGAACTACAGATGATTCTTCTGTGTAATGCAATGAAAAAAAATATATGTTGAGTTAGGCATGCCTATGGTTGAGCACAGGTGAACATGTGAATTCCCATGAGCTAGGTGCATTATCCTGAGACAAAGATGAAATGATGAATTATACTCCTTTGAGTAGAGAGTTGAGATGATGAACTCCAAATGACTCTCCTGTGTAATGTAGTGGGAAAGAAGATCTGATGAGTTGGACATGCCTATGGATGAGCACAGGTGAACATGATCCTAGTGGCTGAGTACCAGTGAGTGTGGTTCTCCTATGAGATGCAGTGAGATAGATATATGGACATCCATGTGGATGTGCCCCTAGTGGCTGAGCACTAGTGGGTGTATGATATCCCTTGCTATATTTTTCAAGAGTCAGACTTACCTGTAACCCTAATTGTAATGTAAAGGGTACAAGTCGGCCCCACCTTAATGTAAAAGATAATTAATATGGTAATTATTAATTATATTATAAGATATTGAGGTCGGCCTTGTTGTGCCAATAAAAACTTATGTTGACAGGTTAAGTCTAATATAAGTAAAGGTAAATTCCCCATTGAGGAATCATATCTTAAGTGCAAGTTTGGAAATTTCAGCAAGTACATCTTCTTGGGAAAAGTTTGCACCTCTCTTGGGTGCTAGTCTTCTAGGTTTTGTGAGAACCCTTTTGTGTTCTAGGTTTTCTTGGTGGTGGAGCTCTTTCTCTTGAAGAATATATCAAAGGATTGGTTGGGTTTTCTTCCCTTGTTGAGAAGGGTTTCCTAGGATACTTATTGTGTATTTGTGCATGGTGTTTTTTCTTGTGATCTTGGTTGCTGCAACAAAATTGTTTATGGTTTAAGTAAAATGATAAAATGGAATGAACTTCATGCTTAAACCTTTCCTATTGAAAAATCAACAACCTATGCTCGATGACATGTTCTCAGAAAAAGAGAAACAACGGCTCAATCTAACCCATCGAACAAAATATGGTCACTCCAACCAAGCAAAAGGGGTTGCTTCTTTCAAGAAAAACAAGATCACATAGTTTTCATTTCTATGTTTTTTTTTTTGCTTAGAAAAATAACTCCAAATATCAATCAGAGTGAAAAACCCAACTGGAGGACTAAGAAGGAAAATGGTTAGAGAAACTTCACTATGGAAATGAGAAGGCTCAACATGTAGTAAAACATTAATAGAGAAACCCTTGGGGTGAATAAATACTAATGATTACTGGAGAAATTCCATTAGGGAAATAGAGGATGAGGAGAGCCATGAAATCCTCGATGAGAAAAGGTCAAGAAGTCTTAGGTAAGGAATAATGAAGAAGAAGAATACAAGGAGAAGAGAGAGAGAGAGAGAGAGAGAGAGAGAGAGAGACCAAGGAAATTAAGAGTGAGGCATGTGATACAGTATTTCTAGGGATAAATGTTGATGATTACAGCTGCGTGAGACATCCTCCAAGACACAGACTGATTGAGTCGACTTGAGAGAGAGCCCATGAGTTGGGTCTTCCCATGAGATGGGTATGTGGTTCCTATCTGAGATAGAACTGGAACGTTGTGTTGACCTCCTCTATGCAGAGAGTTGAGATGATACTCCAGATTATTCTCCTATGTAACGCAGTGAGAAAGAAGATCTATTGAGTTGGGCGTGTCTGTGGCTGAGCACAAGTGAACGTGTGGAAAATCTCATGAGTTGGGTGCATCATTCTGAGACAAAGATGAAACGATGTATTAGCATCCTCTAAGCAGAGAGTTGAGATGATGTACTCCAGATGATTCTCTTGTGTAACGCAGTGAGAAAGAAGATATTTTGAGTTGGACGTGCTTGTGGCTGAGCACAGGTGAACGTGATCCTAGTGGTTGATCACTAGTGAGTGTGGTTCTCTTGTGAGACGCAATGAGATAGATATGTGGATATCCATGTGGTTGAGCACAGATGGATGTGCCCCTAGTGGTTGACCACTAGTGGGTGTATGAGATCCCTTGCTATGTTGTTCAAGATTTAGACTTACCTGTAAACCTATTTATGATGTAAAGGGTACAGATCGACCCCACCATAAAGTGAAAGATAATTAATATGGTAATTATTAATTATATTATGATTTATTGAGGTCGGCCCTATTGTGCCAATAGAAACTACTATTGACAGGTTCAGTCTAATATAAGTAAAGGCAAATTTCCCATTGAGGAATCATATAACAAGTGTGAGTTTGGAAATTTCAGCAAACACTTGTTCTTGGGAAAAGTGTGCACCTCTCTTGGGCGCTAGTCTTCTAGGGTTTGTGAAGCACCCTTTTGTGTGCTAGTTGTTTATGGTGGTGGAGGTCTTTCTCTTGAAGAATATAGAAAAGAATTGGTTGGGTTTTCTTTCCTTTTTGAGAAGGGTTTCTGTTGACGGGCGTAAGTGACACACTGTCAACTGGGAGAATAGATCTGGAGTGCGGTTGTCTAATTAACCCAAGTCGTTTGGTGTAATCTATTCTGATGTGTTTAATGGATCTGTTAGCCAACTAGGGTCCTAAAACAAATAAAAGAAATAAACTAGAATACAATATACTTTAATCTAATTATTTACAAGTATTTGCATAAATATAAATATGTGATTATAAACAGAGTATTTACAAATTGCAAGTTTTTGGTGAATGCCTTGCAAAATCAATGTTTGGTAATTGTTTTCGAAAGTAGATAAAGAAAGAACATATTTTTATATTTTTTTTTTATAATCTAATATCTAAGATCTAAGAACTTCAAAAAAATACTAATAAAACATGATTTGAAACAAGGATAGAGTAATGGTCACAACCAATTTAAATTGTCTTGTTTCGCTAATAAATAAACTAATAACATAAATTAAATGTGAATAAAGCTAACCTGAGATTAGTTTCATTACTGTGTCTATGTCTCTGTGCGATCCAAACCTCCAGCTATCTTGCCTGTGAAATAAATTTGCGACAAGATTGTACTAATGTCTCCCGAATAAAATCAAGGTGTTTATTGCCAGCTAGGATATAAGAACGTAGTAGAAAAAATGTAGATCTAGTGACCTTGTGATTATGAGTGATTACGGTAAAATAAATTTCAATGTGAAACATTCATTGGATACATCAACTAAACATCAAGCATAAATCGTGATATTAAAGTTGAAATAATGATCACATATATAACATATGAAACAACAAGTTATAGACAAAATTTTAAAGCACTGAATAAGATGCAACATCGCATACTAATGAGACTAAAGTTGCATAACATATCAATCTTCCATAATATAAAAATAAAAACATAAATGGAATAGTGTCACCCTGGTCTAAAGCTGAAATGTGAACCACTTGTCCATAAAGTCTTGGGAATTTACATGTCCATAAAGCGTTCCAGCAAAAGATGTATTTCACTAACAAAGTGAACGGTATTTAAACTAACCTAGGATCACATACTCATATCTCACAGGATAGAGTTGGGTCTCCCAAAATCAAGTAATATTACAAAAATAGTGGGTTGGGAACCACTTATAACAGAGTTGGTTTTATTCAAAGATAAATCAAAGATTTTATAAAATAAAAAGAAGGAGAAACTACTAATCATTTAGATGCATAATCACAAATATTTCCTCCAGATAATCAGCAACAGAATCTCCCATTTTCTAAGAAAAGAAAAACGAATTTGACAAATTAGAACAAACAATCACTAATAACTAATTTTTTATTAAACGAGACTTGGCTACAGAATCGAAGATTTTGTAGCAAGTCTTAATTTTAGTAAATGAAATCAAAACTTCAAATCTACTTATTTTAAATTAGATAACATAAATAAACTAAAAAGAAAATAAAATTGTTTACCATTAAAAGTTAACTAAAGAGGGGTCATAGAATTCAGAGTTTATTATTGTATTGACACTAGTTGCATTCTTGATGACTATGTTTCTAGATGTCTTGATATGTTTAGTCTTCCTCTCTGCATTCACCTTGAGATCGAAGTTTTCTTTCTTTAACAACACATTCTAAGCAGTAAGATTTTTAATTCGGGCCTGTAAGAGAGGAACGTCGATGTAATAAAACTCAACCCAATTGAAACAATCACCAGAGTGAACAGGGGAGGTGGTAGGTCGATGAAGGACACATTCGACCATGAGTGCGTCAGTCTTATCTGTTGTTTTCTTTAGATCTTGCCTAATAATGGAGAAACCTTATTTTCCTTTAAGGCATGGTGGAAAATTTGTCACGAAATCATAAGGTTCAGTAGGAACGGTAACTTCCCTGCCGGAACCCTGCAATTCTGGATCTTCCCGAGCTAGAAAATCCTCTATCTCTGGATCTGAACCTTCATCAATCTCGATCAGATCGATCAAGCTCAGATGAGTATTGTTTCGGTTCCTTAATTTCCTAGAGATTAGGCGACCTGCTTTCTTGTTCTTTAAATCCAAATTCGTGCACTGTGGTTTTGTTCCTTTACAAAGTTTCTTGGCATCTGATTTAACAATAACATTTAGGCTAGCATCATCCACAAGCACAAGAGGACCATTTCCATTCAATTCATCAGTATTTTTCTCTAGAAATCTGGTAGGTGAAGGCTTACATTAGATCCTTTGACTAGAGGGGTTTTGTCAGTAAACTCTAGTCCACTCATTGAATTACCGAACTGGTCTTCAACCACTAGCTTGTCTAAGTTAGGATTTGTTGTTAAAAGAGGGTTTGTTGTAGGATCAGCCTGGGCGAAACCATTCCTCATTAAAAATACTTCCCAATTGTCACCTATGGTCGATAGGTGGTACATCAACAATATATTAACCAATATGTGATGGAACATGCTTGAATCGACACCCTGTCGTTTATATCATTTGGACATCTTATAGAGACTTCTCAACAAGTAAAAGGGAATATGTAACTCGAAACCTATAAAAGTCATGAGAAAACGGATACGGTAGAGGAAGACCAGTCTATATCGACCTTCTCATGTCACAAATTGCTTGAGAATTAACAATAAACTATGCCATCTAGGTTTTACCAAGGAGATAGGAACACCTTTTACACAATAGTTGATCTTTCGCGATGTCATAAACAGACTCCACGAGACTTCTTAAATTCGAGCGTTTTTGAACCACCTTTCACCCTTTGATGGAAGCCCTATTGCTTTTCTCACAAACTCCTCAGTCAATTCTAACTGTGTGTCCCCAATTTCAGCTCTGCAACCATCGAAGGTTTGTGCGAAGGATTTTGCCACCTGAAGATTATAACCCTCAAATTTCTTAAGGAATATATCCCAGCCATGACTTTTTAGGTCCTCAATCGCATCATCGTGAGAAATTAAGGCATGGCATCCATTCGGCTCCAAGCGAACGACAGGCGCCATGACAACTATAACAAGAATACAATAGAGATTACTCTGAATAGTTTTAGGTTCGAATCATGTGAGTAGCAGAAATAAGTCTGAATGGAGAGTAGAAGCATGAAAATACCAAAGATTGAGGGTTATCATAACTTGAAAAATAGGAATGAAAACTAGAAGGTTCATCGTATCCCCTACCATCTCTTGTGATGAGTGCCATAACTACATAGTACCAAAACCCTATGGAGGTAATGAATAGCTCATTAATATGTTAAGCCAGCAAGGTGAGGATGCAAGAACAGCAGGTATGTATTCATTTGTATGATTGTTGGTACGACCATTGAATTCGCGAGAGGACTATCAAAAATATCATGGGCTCTTCACAAATTGAAAATAAATTATCAAACCATATAACAACCATATTAAAACCAAAACATCAAAAATAGGTCACTCAACCATTAGATTTGGATTTCAATTAAATATGAGTGACCTTTAAAAAGATGTTTCTAGGGCACAAAAATTATAACACCAAGCTAATTTTTATGTTTAATTCATGCTTACAGTCATGAATTAAACATTAAAAAAAAACGAAAATGCAAACAATAAGAAATTAATAAGGGTAGCTTTTAATCAAGTAATCATCTCAAAAATCTCAAAAATGTTTACAAAATTGAGGTGATGGCAGCTACAGAAAAATGCAATTTCTTCCGATCATGTTAAATATCAAAATCATGTGTGGCTGTCAAATATGGCGACATACTGGACGAAGAAGTTATCTCTGCATCACTAGAAAATTCATGTTAGGATGAATCAGAAAGAATGAAAAATTAAGAAACAATTGACAGAAACTCAAGCATTCCGATCAAAACTCAGAAAATAACATAGTCTAGCATCAGATGTGTTTCTGTCAAAATGCAATCTGGTATAAAGTTTTGATTACGAGTGAAACGACATTTAGGAAACCAACTCTGATACTATTGACAGGGCCATTGCTGTCAGCAGGCATCCATAGCCTCGAAAAGGATGTCATTTAACCTACTCTAACACCTCTATCCTATCCAAGAGTCGTCCATCATGATAAAGAACATATTTTTTTTTATCAATTCCAAAAAGACATACCTGATAATTTTCTCAAACTCGACATTGCTTCGCTGCCCGCTGGCCTGTTCAGTGCCCCAGCAAAGTTGCCTTGGCATCATGCATGCATTTACTCGCTGCCAGCAGACCTGTTCAGTGTCTCGGTGGGTTTACAAACACTTTCCACACCTTGTAGTGCTTTCAACTCTCTAGAATTTGTTTACAATTTCACAGAAACTTTATGATGTTCAAGAGAGCGAGGTGATGCTGAAAATTTCAGATTTCGAAAACAAAACTTGATCTTTTCCAACTTATTTTCTCGTTTGACGACCTTCATCATGATCTAAACACTTATACTTCTGTTAAGAAACCATCTTGAGGACAGGAAAGTATAATTGAGTTGTTTTCCTTAAAAACAGGGACAGTGTTAAGAATTTTATTAATAATAATCGTGTCTTCTCGTAATTTTAAAGAGAAACCAGGAACACTATTTTGAATAGAAATTTTCTTCTGCTGATCTAAGTTTTAGCATTTATAGGACTGGTGCTTTGAAATGTCATCGAATGTTGCTTTTGGATAAGATTTCTAATTTTCCTTCCATAAACGAAATGGTGAATCAGACATAATGTTTTCATAAACAAATCAAAAACACACAAAATGAAAAGAACCAAAATCGAAAAACAGAAAAGAAAATTAATGATGACAAGAGACGTCACCTACGTCCCCCGTCCACACAGGATTGTTCAAATTCTTCGTTATCTGGGCCGAAGCGGCTCCTTAGATTCTGGAGTGGAATCCTTCTCAAACACCCGATCCACAGGTCCTTTCGCTCACCCTCACGGCCTTTTGCACTTTACCGTGGTTATCCCCAACTCAGCATTGGGGTTCGGGGTTTCAGACTTTCTGCTATCGAGAGTCACTGTCCTCTCTATTCCCCGATCACCGATGAGCTCTCTTCCGCCTTTAGCTCCTACCGGCTATGGCTTGGTCCATACGACCGCATACCATAAGACCGCAGCCTTATATCCTTCTATCGGGTTTTGAGGTTCAATTTCCCGATGAGCTCTTTGAGCGCTGGCTCTCCTAGCTAGGTTCTGGTCCACGTGACCTTCTCTTATATGACCGCAACCATATACTTATGTCGGGGTTTCGTACTTTTCGATTTCGATGTGCACACACCCTTTGGATTCGCAATCCTCTGATTCCCGATACTCCGACGGTTGTCGGCCCTTTGACCTGCCACTTTTCCTCCTCATCGACTCATGTGGCCCCCACACAATTCTCTGCCTGTCGGGAAATCGCGTTCGCGATATCACGATTTCCGTTGCAACGTTTTCGTCGACCCTAGGACTCCTGATATCCTGATCGGCGATGTCCCAATGTGATGTCAGCTAGGCCCACACCGCGGAGATTTCGCCTTCTTTCCACTCATGAGATTGAATTCCCTCCTCGTCCAACCTCCGATGCACGAGACGTCGAAATGTCGAAACTCGCGCCTTCGCCCTCTCGCGACTTCGCTACTTGGAATACCCAATACTAGGACTCTCACCCTGCAAACTTCCGAGTTTGTGAGATCCCTCGATCTCTGCCACCTGTCTTCCCAGATGGACGGCTCATGTCTGCTCGCCCCTTCGCCGCTCGCGACGTCAAAAGGCTTCCCTCTATGACTCCCGATGTCCGAGTCGCCGATGTGGGCGATCTCGTGACACGTATCCTCTCCCAAATGAACGGCTCAGAGCCTTTCGCCAATTCGGGGTTTCTGATGTCGATCGACCAAACCCATGTCCTCGATATCCCCGATATCCCAAATGCCGATGTCCTTTCGGGATTTTCTCCTGATGGCTCCTATCGTCGCCACGCATCCCAGAAATGGACGGTCCTGATCCAATCGTTATTTCGAGACTTCTGACGTCCCGATTCTCACGACCTCGAGAATCCCAATTTCCTGATGGTCGATATCCCAATGGCTAAACCTCGTGCAGCTTCCACAGATCCGATGGCGGTCGGGTATCTGTCCCAGATCTGACGGCCCAGATCTATTCTCCTTGTGCGCTCCTCCTCCAGAGGCTAAACTTTGCGCCACTCCTCCTGATCCAACAGCTGACGGGATTTCTATGTGAGATCCGACGGCTGTTGTTCTCTCCTCTGTGCGTTGCTTCTGACGCCTTCCTGGACGTAAATCTTCCACAGTCCAGATCTCTTTTCTCCTGCCGATCCGACGGCTATTGTTGCTCCCTCCTGAGCTTCCTGTGCGCTTTCTTCCTAGGCTTGGAAGAAATTTCGAACTCCTCAAAGGCCTCAACCTTTGCTTCTTCCCTCTGCGAACTCCACAACCTTGAGTCTCGCCTGTGTGTATAAACACTTACTCCTCCTGGTGCTTCGTTCCTTTGAATCCTCAGGGGATTCTTCGACTCCTGCACTCCTTGCAGAGTCTCCTCATGCACTCACTGGTGTTGTCCCTTCTGAGCTTACGTGAATACTCAGACCCCTTGAGGGATTCTATTTTCCTTCTTTCTCCCACGAATGGAGAATAAAATGCCTTCCTGGCTATCTGCTCAAGAAATCCTCTTACTGAGTCTTTCTGGGTCTTTCTGGGTGTTCAGCAACCCCATGAATATCCTTCAATGGATTCTTCCTTCAAATGATAGAACTCAAGAGAGTTCTCTTCACTTTTTTTTGTGCCTGTCTGCACTCTTACTCAATGCCCACCTGGCAGAGTTTCTTCTCACAGAACGGTTAGCAGTTTTGTTTCCCCTGTGCACCTATGCACTTGCTCAATGTCCTCCTGACAGAGCTCTCAGAATCCTCAGTGATTCTGATTTCTTCGGCTTACTCTTAGCAGAATTCTTCTCCAGCACCTCTTACGCTCAATGCCCACCTGGCAGAGCTCCTACAGAACCCTCAGTGATTCTGTCTGCGACTGTGTTTCAGCGACACAGCCTTGCCTCCTGAGGTGTTCAGTAACCTCATAGGTCTTCCTCCTTGAGTTGTTGATTTCAGTTCCTGTTCCTCAGCACGTCTTTGCCTGAACCCGCAGTGTTCAGAAGTGCATCCTTTGTGCATGGCTCTCAGAACCCACAGCGTTCTGTCACACCCTCCTAGTGTGAAGCCTCAAAGACCTTCACCTAAAATCAAACAAACTCCCTGCAAATGCCCAACATACATACATTCACAGCATATGAAGAACACACACAGACATCCATATAACATAGAATGACATGCAGGAAAACTGCTTCTGTTTATATTAACAATGGCAAATGCCTGTAATTACAATGAGTTCTCGAGCTCTCTCTGGCTCTCCTCAACTCTGCTCATCTACAACAACTTCACTCCCTCAAAATGAGATCTCAAAATCTCTTTTACCTGAGGGGCTCATCGAGCGCTTCCCTCCAGGTTCACCTACTCTAATTAATTACATTCAATGGTTGTCTAGTCCAGCATCTGAATCTAGATCTCAACCGATCTTGGCATTAAATCCGATCTACCTAACGCCTGCACAAAGGCACGGCCTCCTGACTCAACAGCCTAAGCATTTAATTTACATTGAATTCAAATTCAAAATGAGGTTGCGCCTCTTCTTCAGCCTTTGAATACGTGCGCGCTGACGTGGTTGGCTGGCTGGCTAGCTGATGTGGAGAGATGCTCCTGCATCAATTAAACAAAAGACATGTACAGAGGGGTAGATCTAGAATCATCAGGTGAAATATCTTTTGAGAGCTTGACCATTCACTAGGAAAGTGTTTGGTTGTCCCTCCAAATTGTGCAGATAGAAAGAGCTGGGACCTAATTTTTCAGAAATTACAAATGGTCCCAACCACAAATTATGGAACTTAGTGTGTTCCCCCTTTCCCTCATGAGCTTTGTCCCACTTGAGAACCAAGTCTCTGACATCGAAATTCCTATCTAAAGAAGAATTTGAATCAAACCATCTTTTAACAATTTGTTGATGCTGATCCAATTTCTACTTTACTTGTGTTCTTACTTCCTCCCATTTTAACAAGGCATTTATTTGATTCTCTGGAGGAGGGGACTCCTCTTATTGAACTTTCTGTGACAGTTGTAGTGAGGGAAGTAAAACATGTGGAGGGAGAATTGATTTTCTTCCGTAGACGAGAAATAAAGGGGAATTACCAACAGAGGCTTTTAGTGTCACCCTATCAGCCCAAAGTGCATTATATAGTGCATTGTGCCAGTTCTTATGATTTTTTGAAACTGCCCTCTTAATGATGTTGATTAAATTTTTGTTTGTTGATTCTGCTAAACCATTTCCTTGAGGGTAGTAGTTGGCAGAATATTTCAGTTTAATCCCTTTTTCCAAGGAAAAGACGTTCATATCAAGGGATGAAAAGTAAGAGGCATTATCAAAAACCAAACATTCAGGAATGTCGAATCAGGTGATGATATGAGAGTTAAGGAAAGATACTACATGATTCGTGTTTACCACTTTCAAAGGTGCATCTTCGAACCATCTAGTAAAATAATCTGTTGTTGTAATGATATACTTGTGTTGGTGTGAAGAAGAAGGATTAATCTATCCTATGACGTCAAGACCCCATTGTTGAAAAGGGGAATCTACAGTGATAGGATGCAAAGGGAATGTTGTCTTTTTCACCTGTCCTGCAGCCTTCTGGTAGATTATGCATTTACGATGCAGCGAATGGGCATCTTTAAAAAAAGTGGGCCAATAGTATCCAGCTCTTAGCACTTTGTGAGAAGTGGTATCTCCACCGAAGTGGCCACCGGCTTCACCTGCATGAAGTTCAGATAGTACTTTCTCCGACTCTTCATTTTCTAAACAACACATAAGAACACCATCAAAATTGTTTCGAAATAATACATCATTTATTAGCTGGAAAGATGTAGATTTTAGCCTTAGTTTTCTTCTGTTTTTAGGATCAAGATAGAGAGGAATGGATCCATGCGTCAAATAAAATTTAATATTCTCATACCAAAAATTGGCAGCAACTTGTGCACAGCTGATTTGTTTTTCGTTATGTTGATTTACAATTGAGGCGTTAATTTGACTTTCTTGCCCTTCCATTGAATCAGCCACTAGTTTACATAGGCCTTGACCTCTAACAATTTGTGAAGAGGTTATTTCGAGGTCATATTCTTGTAATGACGTCATCTAATTTTCTTTTTTCTCACCCAGTTCTTTTTGTACTAACAGGTTTCTTACAGCTGGGTAAGGAACGATAACCTTGGTTCTGGATTTCAGCAAGTATGACCGGAAGTGTTTCACTGCTTTAAAAACAACATATGCCTATTGATTTACTGCTAGGTAATTAATCTCTGCTCCTTTGAAAGCTAAGCTCATGAAGGCAATGGGTATCTCATTGTTTTCAGCGTTTTTCTGTGTTAACACAACAGCATAAGATCGGTCAAAAGCAAAGGTGTAAAGAGTGAAATCCTGAGAAAAATTGGGACTCATCAAGGAAGGAGCTTCTACTATTTATTTTCTAATGGAGTCAAAAGCTTGAATTTATTGCGGGCCCCAACGGTATAGAACATTCTTTTTAATTAAATTATGTAATGGTCTTACCATTTCCAAGAAACTTGGGACAAACCTTCTGACGAAATTAATCTTGCCCAAAAAGGATTGCATGGCTTTTTTGGAAGCGAGAGGGGAGAGTTTGGCAATATCTTGGGTTTTTTCAACGTCAATAATCGTTTCGTCCTTAGACACTATAAACCCAAGTATTTTACCTTGATCTACTGCAAAGACTGATTTCTTAGGGTTGAAAGATATACCGAACTTTCAACATCATTCTAGAATAGCCATGAGGTGAGACAAGTGATATTTCTTGTTTTTAGAGAAGACAATGACATCATCAAGATAGACCACAATTGATTGGTTTATGAGGCCATGGAAAGCAATATCCATTGCTCTCTGGAAAGTGGCACCAGCGTTTATCAGTCCAAAAGGCATTTTCTTGTAGGCATAAGTGCCCCATGGGGTGTGAAAGGTGGTTTTAAGATGATCTGAGGGAGACATGAGGACTTGGTTGTATCCCGAAAAGCCATCTAGCAACGATAGTCTTTCGGAACCAGACACCTGCTGTAAAATTTGTTCCATTAGAGGAACAAGGTAGTTATCTTTATCAGATGCTCGGTTCAGGTTCTGAAAATCGACACAAAGTCAAATTTCACCACTTTTCTTCCTTATAGGGACTAGGTTAGAAACCCATTGTGTGTGCCTTACTGGGAAAATTATCTTCAAAGTTAGCAATTTATTTAGTTTTTTTTTAACAGTGGGTTCCAATTTAGGGTGCATCTTTCTCAATTTTTGTTGAAAAGGGCGAGTCTGGGGTTTCATGGGGATGACATGTTGTATGATATTAGGGTCGAATGTTTTCAAATCATCATACGTCCAGGCAAAAACGTCTTTAAATTATTTAAACAATTTTATAAAATCCGATCGTTCTTGCTCGGAGCATCCCATTCCCAGATTAATATTTTAGGGATTTTCCTTTGTTCCTAAATTAACCGTCTCATAAATCAAAGAAGAACTATTCGTTTTACAATTAACTGACCCTCTAAATTTATCATGCAAGTCATAAAAATTCTTTAGTCTTACAACAAATCTGGGGATAGAGTTTACCAGATTAGATGTTGATTCGAGAGATCTAGGATCTGATATTACCGTGAAGTTTCGGAGGTTCTCATCGTGAGTGCCTTCATCAACGACCGAATCTTGGAAGGTGTCTTCCATATGCAGGAAGTTAATGATATGTTGGTCATCATCGAACACTCTCCAATTGGTGATGTTATCCGGGATCGACGACCTGAACAACAATTTAATCGAAAACGCTTTAGGAGAAAGGCCTTCTGCAGGCAATAGTTTAGAAGCAACATTGGACAATAAATCGGCCTCTGAATTACTTAGTCTAGGAATGGAATTTATGTTAAATGTTGAAAATTTTTGCATCAAACTCCATACCTCAGTTTGGTAGATTTTCAGATGTGGTGATAAGCAACGTATGGAGTTTCTTACCTGCCTAACCATGATTTCTGAGTCACCAAATACCATTAAATTCTGCACGTTCATATCCAAAGCTTTCCTAAGTCCTTGTAGAAGTGCTTCGTACTCGGCGGTGTTATTAGTGCACTCAAACTCTAGCCAGCAAGAAATAAAAGTCTTATTACCTGTAGGATCGATGAGTACACAACCTACACCTGCTCCTTCTTTGGATTTGGATCCATCAAAGTACAACGACCAGATTTGGGCTTCGTCGGCAGTGCTCAGCATACGTGGAAAATTTGATGTCTGAGTATAGGTCGTAACTTCCGATTGTTGCCCAGGATCAGTAACAAAAGAAATTTCAGTAATGAAATTACCAAAGAAGGTATTCAAACCCTGCGTTTCAAATGAGTTTTCCAATGTAACAAAATGTTCATTTGTATCGTTTAGATCTGTTACAGTATGCTTCAGATAAATTTATTTGTTTATCCTGATTCTATTGGGTTGTTCATTTTTCGGCAGCCATAAATGAGACCAATCTGTAGCAAAGTAACCATGTAGCTGCTCAGACCAGTCCCTGCTTAAAAACAAACCATAAACTTCAGGGATATCCACAACGATAATGTCAATTATCTGATGAACCTTAGGATTGGAAGATAATCTAACCAGAACATACTTTAGCTCGTCAATTACCTTAATGTTTGTTCGATCAAGATGAATGATTTTGAGATCAGAAGGTTTAACTTTTGCGTTATTTTTTTGACAAATAGATAGAGGCATCACGTTCGATGATGCACCGGAATCGACCATGCAATTATGTACATTCTTATTGAAAATTTCAAAGGTTAATAAAAAAGGCGGGATATTTTTCCGGGTGTTAACAGCAAAATTCTGTTGATTTTTAGTTGTTGTCCCTAAAGCAGTTTTATCTACATTTGCTACAGTTTTTTTAGCTAGATCCCTTTTATCTGGAAGTTCAGATGTCGTTTTAGTTGGGATCTTTTTGGTTGTTTTTGAACCAATTTCTGCATTTTTCTTGCTGCTAGGATCATTGTTTTTACTGTTTTCAACGATACTTCGAAGCATTTTCTGCAAAATAAGGGGAAATTTCAGTAGCTCAAAAACAGAAATATTAGCCCTCAGTTTTTTTAGATCTTCAATTAAATCGTATTCTAAAGCAGGGGCTGCTAAAATTTGTTTAATTTCAGTTTGCTCTGACTGTTTTAGGAACACATTATTACTCACTTTAGAAGAAGGTTTGTTTTGTGTTTTGCTTCTTGTATTGTAGGGGTGAACAGTTTCAAAATTTGCTTGGAAGATACTATCCGAGAAGTGACCAAAGATGTTGGGATATGATTCCTCCTCTTCTGGTACTTCTTCCTCAACTATGTCTTCAGAACTTTCAGGAGGGATAGAAGCAGAATTATCATGTGTTTCTAAGATGGTTTGCAAAGCGTACT
>ML785508.1:368343-384832 GCA_009831015.1 Picea engelmannii | reverse complement strand
AGGTGGGGAAGGTGGATTACCAGATCCCCCGGCTCCAAGGATAGGTGTTTCGGTAGAATTGGTAGTATGTTCACCTAACGGGTTTTGGAGCAGGCCAGTGCCTTGAAGTTGTTCTCGGATATCGGAGAAATCAAGGGTTTGATTAAGAGGCCTACCAGGTTGTCTGATATGGGCTAAGGCACTATGTGTTCTTATGAGTGACTGACGAACAATTTCTTGGACATCAGCCCCTTGAGGAACTGGTGTCACTGGTTCAACGAGAATCTCAGGGTTATCGTTTGAGGTAGTTGTTGTTTCAAATGTAACATCGTTGTCTTAGCTACTACACGTTACAACAGGGGAGAAAGTGTGTGGGGGAGGAGTCTTGCGACTTCCACGTGTCATCAATTGAATTCAGGCCCTCTTTCTAGCGCCATTTGTTGACGGGCGTAAGTGACACACCGTCAACTGGAGAATATATCCAGATCGGGGTTGTCTAATTAACCCAATTCATTTGGTGTAATCTATTTTGACGGGTTTAATGACTCCATTAGCCAACTAGGGTCCTAAAACAAAGAAAAGAAATAAACTAATCTAAAACTAAAACTATAATACCATATACTTTAATCTAATTATTTACAAGTATTTCAAAAAATATAAATATGTGATTATAAACAGAGTATTTACAAATTGCAAGTTTTTGGTGAATGCCTTGTGAAATCAATGCTTGGTAATTGTTTTCGAAAGTAGATAAAGAAAGCACATATTTTTATATTTTCTGTTTTATAATCTAAGATCTAAGAACTTAAAAAAAAATACTAATAAAACATGATTTGAAACAAGGATAGAGTAATGGTCACAACCAATTTAAATTGTCATGTTTCGCTAATAAATAAACTAATAATAGAAATTAAATGCGAATAAAGATAACCTGAGATTAGTTTCATTACTGTGTCTATGTCTCTGTGCGATCCAAACCTCCAGCTATCTTGCCTGTGAGAGAAATCTGCAACAAGTTTGTATTAATGTCTCCTGAATAAACTCAAGGTGTTTATTGTCATCTAGGATATAAGAACAGAATAGAAAAAATGTAGATCTAGTGACCTTATGATTATGAATGATTAGAGTAAAATAAATTTCAATGTGAAACATTCATTGGATACATCAACTAAACATCAAGCATAAATCATGATATTAAAGTTGAAATAACGATCACATATATAACATATGAAACAGCAAGTTATAGACAAAATTTTAAAGCACTGAATAAGATGAAACATTGCATGCTAATGAGACTAAAGATGCATAACATATCAATCTTCCATAATATAAAAAGCAGAACATAAATGGAACAATGTCACCCTATTCCAAAGCCGAAATGTGAACTGCTTGTCCATAAAGTCTTGGGAATTTACATGTCCATAAAGCGTTCCAGCAAAATATGTATTTCACTAACAAAGTGAATAGTATTTAAAATAACCTGGGATCACATACTCATATCTCACAGGATAGAGTTGGATCTCCCAAAATCAAGTAATATTACAGAAATAGTGGACTGGGAACCACTTATAACAAAGTTGGTTTTATTCAAAGATAAATCAAATCTTTTATAAAACAAAAAGAAGGAGAAATTACTAATCATTTAGATGCATAATCGCAAATCTTTTCTCCAGAGAATCCGCAACAGAATCTCCCATTTCCTGAGAAAAGCAAAACAAATTTGATAAATTAGAACAAACAATCACTAATAACTATTTTTTTATTAAAAGAGACTTGGCTACAGAATCGAAGATTCTGTAGCCAGTCTTAATTTTAGTAAACGAAATCAAAACTTCAAATCTACTTATTTCGAATTAGATAATAGAAATAAACTGATAAAAAAAAAAATTGTTAACCATTAAAAGTTAACTAAAGAGGGGTTGGAGAATTCAGAGTTTATTATTGCCTTGACACTAGTTGCATTCTTGATGACTGTGTTTCTTTATGTCTTGATACATTTAGTCTTCTTCTCTGCATTCGCCTTGAGATCAAATTTTTCTTGCTTTAACAACACATTCTAGGCAGTAAGAGTTTAAATTCAGGCCTATAAGAGAGGAACGTCGATGTAATAACGCTCAACCCAATTGAAACAGTCATCACAGTGAATAGGGGAGGTGGTAGGTTGATGAAGGACACAGTCGACCACGGGTGCATCAGTCTTATCTGTTGTTTGCTTCAAATCTTGCCTAATACCGGAGAACCCTTCTTTGCCTTTAAGGCATGGTGGAAAAATTTCCACGAAATCATACGGTTCAGTAGGAACGGCAACTTCCCTACTGGAACCCTGCAATTCTGGATCTTCCCGAACTAGAAAAACCTCTATCTCAGGATCTGAACCCTCATCGATCTCGATCAAATCGATCGAGCTCATATAAGTATCGTTTCGGTTCCTTGTTTTCCTATAGATTATACAACATGTTTTCTTTTTCTTGAAAGCCAAATCTGTGCATTGTGGTTTTGTTCCTTTACAAAGTTTCTTGGCATCTGATTTAACAATAACATTCAGGCTAGCATCATCCACAAGCACAAGAGGATCATTTCCATTCAATTCATCAGTCTTTTTCTCTAGAAATCTGGTAGGTGAAGGCTTACATGGAGATCCTTTGACTAGAGGGGTTTTGTCAGTAAACTCTGGTCCACTCATTGAATTACCGAACTGGTATTCAACCCTTATCTTGTCTAAGTTAGGGTTTGTTGTTAAAAGAGGGTTTGTTGTAGGATCAGCCTAGGCGAAACCATTCCTCATTAAAAAGACTTCCCAACTGTCACCTATGGTCGACAAGTGGTACATCAACAATATCTTAACCAATCCTTGATGGAACAGGCTTGAATCGACACCCAGTCGTTTATATCGTTTGGACATCTTATAGAGACTTCTCAACAAGTAAAAGGGCATATCTAACTCGAAACCTATAAAATTCATGAGAAAACAGATATGGTAGAGGAATACCAATCTGTATCGACCTTCGCATGTCACAAATTGCTTGAGAATTAACAATAAACTATGCCATCTAGGTTTTACCAAGGAGATAGGAATACCTTTTACACAACAGTTGATCTTTCAAGATGTCATAAACAGACTCCACGATACTTCTTCAATTCGGGCATTTTTGAACCACCTTTCACCCTTTGAAATAAGCCCTATTGCTTTGCTCACGAACTCCTGGGTCAATTCTAACTATGTGTCCCCAATTTTATCTCTGCAACCATCGAAGGTTTGCACGAAGGATTTTTCCACCTGAATATTATAACCCTCAAATTTCTTAAGGAATATATCCCATCCATGACTTTTTATATCCTCAATCGCATCATCGTGAGAAATTAAGGCATGGCATCCGTTTAGCTCCAAGCGAAATACAAGCACCATGAAAACTATAACCAGAATGCAACAGAGATTACTCTGAATGGTTTTAGGTTTGAATTGTGCGAGCAGCAGAAACAAGTCTGAATGGAGATTAGAAGCACAAAAATAGAGGAGATTGAGGGTTATCATAACTCGAAAAATAGGAATGAAAACCAGAAGGTGCATTGTATCCCCTACCATCTCTTGTGATGAGTTCCATAACTACAAAGTACCAAAACCCTATGGAGGTAATGAATAGATCATTAATAAGTTAATCCAGCAAGGTGCGGTGAGGATGCGAGAACAACAAATTTGTATTCATTTGTATGACTGTTGGTACAACCATTGAATTCACGAGAGGACTATCAAAAATATCATGGGCTCTTCACAAATCGAAAATAAACTATCAAACCATATAACAATCATATTAAAACCAAAACATCGAAAATAGGTCACTCAACCATTAGATTTGGATTTCAATTAAATATGGGTGACCTTTAAAAATATGTTTCTAAGGCACAAAAAATTATAACACCAAGATAAGTTTTATGTTTAATTCATGCTTACAGTCATGAATTAAACATAAAACAAAAACAAAAATGCAAACAATAAGAAATTAATAAGGGTAGCTTTTAATCAAGTAATCATCTCAAAACTCTCAAAAATGTTTACAAAATTGAGGTGATGGCAACTACAGAAAAATACAATTTCTTCTGATCATGTTAAATATCAAAATCATGTGTGGCTTATATGTGTTCTTTTGAATTTCAAGGCTTATTTTTGGCAATCATAATCCCAAAAAAACCTAAGGTTGCTAGCCTAGACTAGTCGTTAGGTTTTCTAGCCCAGTTGACAAGGGTTTGTGAAGAATCTAAAAATATGATGAACAAAACTATGATGGAAGATAAGCTTGATGGACCAAGCTACCTCAAGTTCCTGAAAGACAAGACTTCATAGGAAGACTTATTGTGGGTGATACAAAAAGATTTACCAGAGACAGTTATCGATGAATAGAAGGAAGATGACATCAAGACAAGGAAGACAATCATCTACTCAAGCTCTTACATTGAAGGGCCATAACAAGATGACAAAAGGTGGCACCATGACTACCTTCTTCATGAAGATGTTAGAGGACAAAGATCAACCAAGTGCCATTGGATAAAAACATATCAGCACCCTCAGGTATGCACTTGTATACATTATTTGTATCATTATCATGAGGGTACTTGCAGAAGGAAGGAACCTTTGCTGAAGTCATGGATCTAGAGGGATCTCAGTACATTTAGAGGAACAACTCACTGGAAGTGAACACTCCAAGTTTGATTTTTTTAATTAGCATGCCTCTAACCTACATTTATAAAGTTTGCTACATTACAATTAGGTGTTGTAGTTGTGACAACAATCCTTAAATTGTTTTGATTCTAGATATGTACTCAATATTCTCCTTTAGGATATATCCTTGTTTTTTTTCCTTTCATTTGTTTTCTTGTTTCAGGCAGTTTAACAACAAAGGAAGATGGTTATACTTAAAACTTCATAGGGAGTCAAAACTATTTGAGAAGGAGGAAGAACAAAACCATCATTGAGACAACCAATGCAATAATGCATGATCGGAATCTTTCTATGATTTTGTGGGCAGAAGCATGCATGACACAGTATATGTTCAGAACGGGAGTCCTCACCATATTTTGAAGAACATAACTCCAAAAGAAGCCTTCACCAGAGTGAAGCCCGAAATTGAACACTTTAGGATATTTGGGTGACCAATGTATTTTCATATACCCAAAGAGAAGATATCCAAGATAGACCCTTCAGGAAGAAAGGATACATTTATGGGATAATAGTGAATCTTCAAAGACATATCAGATCTACATCCCTAGTCAAAGACAAATTGAGACAAGAAGAGATGTTGTCCTTGAAGAATAGATAGCCTTTCAAAGATCCAGAGAATATCAGATGGATATTGACAGTGAGACAATAACTTCTCCCCCTTCAACAGTTCATAGGGAGACAGACATTATTCCAGTTGATCCAGTTGTTCTAGTTGATCGAGTTTCTCTAGTTGATATGCCCAAGGATATTGAAATAGGGCATAAAAGGCATGCCTAAGCTCGAAAAACTTTGCAGGAGGCAGAGGAACATGCAAAGCCCCTCAAGACACATCCTGAGAGAGAAAAAAGATTTTCGAGCTACCCTTCAACCATGAGCCACATCATTGATTTTGAGCCTACTTGTCATGGAGAAGCGATAGGTGAATAGGTATGGCAAGATGCCATGGCAGAAGAATACAAGTATATCTTAAAAAATGATGTATGAGATATTGTTCCAAGACCAGAAGTAAAGTCTGTGGTGATGCAGGTGATGGAAGTGTCGAGAAATACAAAGTGAGATATGTAGCCATAGGATTCCCACAAATAGAGGTAGTTGTCCATGATGAGACACTTGATATAGAAGTTGTGTTGTTGGATACAAGCAAGCTTTGACTTCTGATTTCGAGATGAAGGATTTGGGTATGATGCACTACTTCTTGGGACAAGAAGTATGACAAAGGACGAATGAGACTTTTCCTGAGTCAAGGAAAATATACAGTGGAGATATTAAAGAAGTTCAGTGTAACAGAATGAAAATCCATACACCGATGGTGATGGATTTGAAGAAAAAGAATGATGATGATTCAGATGAGATTGATCCATGGCTAATTGGATAACTAATGTATATGGTTAACACCAAACCTGATTTATGCTATGTAGTGAATGTACTTAGTCAATTCATGAGTCAGTCGAGATAGACTCACAGGATAGTAGTAAAACATGTATTGAGATATATATGAGGCACAGTTGGATATGGCCTGAGATATGCCTCCAGTGTGGACTTGAGTTTGCAGGGATATGCCAATACAGATTGGGCAGAGAGTATAGTGGACTAGAAGAGCACATCTGGTTGTTTTTTTTTCTTGAGGTTTTCCATGGTTTCCTCGTGTAGCAAGAAACAAAGTTGTGTGGCCTTGAGTACCATAGAAGCAGAGTATATAGCATTGAGTATGGCAGTCCACGAAGCAGTGTGGCTTCGCAAGCCTCTGACAGATTTATTTGATAATGAGATGGATTCTATTATTATGACAAGAGTTGTGTGAAGCTCTTTGACAACCCTATGTTTCACAATAGATCGAAACACATTCAGATAAAATACTAGTTTTTAGAGACATGATGCAGAGGAAACCAATACACGTGCAGTACCTTCCTACACATGAGAAGATTGCAGACATCTTCAACAAACTGCTTGTCAATACGAAGTTCAAGTACTTTCGTGCAAGACTTAGCCTGATGGAGAATGCCTCCCTAGATGAGAGGGAGTGTTGATGATTACAGCTACGTGAGACATCCTCCAGGACACAGACTAATTGACTCGACTTGATAGAGAGCCCATGAGTTAGGTGTGCCCATGAGATGGGTATGTGGTTCCTATCTGAGCCAGAACTGGAACGTTGTGTTGACCTCCTCTATGTAGAGAGTTGAGATGATACTCCAGATGATTCTCTTGTGTAACACGGTCATAAAGAAGATCTACTGATTTGGATGTGCCTATGGCTGAGCACAGGTGAATGTGTGGAAAATCCCATGATTTGGGTGCATCATTCTGCGACAGAGATGAAACGATGTATTATCCTCCTTTGAGAAGATATTTGAGATGATGTACTCCAGATGATTCTTTTGTGTAAGACGGTGAGAAAGAAGATCTGTTGAGTTGGATGTGCCTGTGGTTGAGCACAGGTGAACGTGATCCTAGTGGATGAGCACTAGTGAGTATGTTTCTCCTGTGAGATGCAGTGAGATAGAGATGTGGGCATCCCTGTGGCTAAGCACAAATGGATGTGCCCCTAGTGGTTGAGCACTAGTGGTTGTATGAGATCCCTTGCTATATTGTTCAAGAGTCAGACATACCTATAAACCTATTTGTGATGTAAAGGGTACAGGTCGGCCCCACCATAAAGTGAAATATAATTCATGTAAAAGATAATATGGTAATTATTAATTATATTATGAGTTATTGAGGTCAGCCCTGTTGTTCCAATAGACACTATTGTTGACAGGTTCATTCTAATATAAGTAAAGGTAAATTCCCCATTGAGGAATCGTATAACAAGTGTGAGTTTGGAAATTTCAGCAAACACTTGTTCTTGGGAAAAGTGTGCACCTCTCTTGGGCACTAGTCTTCTAGAGTTTGTGAAGCACACTTTTGTGTGCTAGTTGTTTATGGTGGTGGAGGTCTTTATCTTGAAGAATATATAAAAGGATTGGAAGGGTTTTCTTCCCTTGTTGAGAAGGGTTTCTCATGATACTTCTTGTGTACTTGTGCATGGTGTTTCTTCTTGTGATCTTGGTTGTTGCAACAAATTGTTTATGGTTGAAGTAAAATGATAAAAATGGAATGAACTTCATGCTTAAGCCTAGCTTATTGAAAAATCAACAATAAAGACCCCCTGGAAAGGAAGAACAAAAAACCAAAGGTAAAGGTGTCAGATTTCCCATAAGCAAGGAAACACGATTGTAAAGTTGATTAATTTTTCATAGAAACATTTTTAACTTTATGGTAAGAATAAAAAAAACTTGATGGGGGGTAAATATCGTCACTTCTATTGAGGATAACATGGTAGGTTGAGATGAATTGTCTAGCACTAGTAGCTACACCAACAATGAATAGAAAGATGTCGTGTGAAAGATAAGGCTCGTCGTAATAATCCATAGCAGTAGTCGAATATCATTTGATGTTAGAGCTACAACCACTACAACGAATGACCACTCAAATCACTTCTTCAAGTGATTGAGCCAAATTACTCCATAAATGAAACCACTTGCCATATACTAAGGTTGACATCGGGATATTGGCACATGAGGGAGACACTCATTCCCTAAGTTGCATAAGTGAAAAGGGAGGGGCTTAGGCCAAGATGAGGTTTTCCATGGATGACAAGATACACTTAGACAATTGAAGAAACAAATTGGAATAGTTGTGATCCATTTGTATTTGTGTTAGAGTTTAGAAATAATCCTAACATTTCAAGTGGACACTCCACCCATCATCAAGGGAAACTATATTTGAATAATATTAATGTTAAAGGGATGACTTAGGATCAATACTGAGAAATGTCAATGGGATGGATCTCAATAATGCACCCTAGGTAAACAAATATCATGGGAAAGTATTTAATGAAGCATATCTTTTCAAGTTTGTGGTTAATATTTATTGGTTGTGGTTTGTGATCCTCACGATGAAATTCATCAAGGGTATCAACAACGATCAATGCACTAAGGGATAGTGATCATGGAGTAACAAGTTATTTAGGGTGAGGGAATAAGCAAAGAAGGAGTTCATAATTCTTAGATCTAGTTACAGTTTAAGGGTTATGTGGGTTGGTTATATTCCCATGTGCTACATAATGGATCTTGAGGTTATAAATATGTGATCATTGTAATCGAAAAGTGAAATCTATTTCTATCTCCTTCGGCATATTTTTATCTCCAAGGATTAGGCCCTGATTGTGGTTTTGTAACAAAAAAATTGCGAACTCATTGTGGGAACTTTTTTTATCTCACAACAACATTATTTAATGGAATCACTAATTGATCTAGCTATTTGTTCCTTTGGTTTCAAGGGATTGTTGATGAGAACTTGTATGTACCTGATTGCTTTCATATAGATTTATGAACTAAAATCTAGAGTGAATTCAAAAGGATTCTTTCATTATTTGATTGTCTTGTTGATGTTTTTCATGCACTAAGATATTGTGATGAATTAACTCTACCTTTCAGCTCAATAACTTACATTCCTAACAACCTTGACTCCATAGCCCAATGAATACAACCTCATCCATATATGTGTAACCAAACATTCAACACCTATCAATGAACATCTTTATCTTCCTAAGATTCATTGCAATATCTAGAGTACAAGAGCTTAAAGTGAAAAAATATTTGATTACCTTTAGAGACACCCCACCTGAATTTTAAAAGTATCAATCCTAAAGTGAAAAAACATTTGTTGGTGAGAGGGGAATTGCTTCTAATATTGCTTCTTCAAGACTCCTATAATAGTGATATTTCAAGGCTTTCCAAAGTGATTGGATCCACCAGTGAGGAATAGGGTTTTTTCACCAATTGTCGAAGTTCATTTCCAGTGGCATCCAACCCATCATGTTTCCATGGAAGCACCAAAGATATTGTTAAAATAAGTGGTTGCACCCAAAGGGATTATACTAAATGATATTGTGACCTGTGCAGACATAAGTGGATCAAATCCCACCCTCTTATCGTCCTTAATATTGGATGCTAAGCATTACAACCCCATTAAGTCCATAATTTGAGGGGGATCATTGTTGATCTTGAAGGACCAACTAGATTACCATTTTCTCGGGGAATCAAATATGCCACCAACAATGAAGTAGAAACTATACTAACCTATCAAGGACTCAAACTCCTAAAGGAAATAACTACCTTTGATTTTATTATAATTGGAAACACCAACATTATTATTCAAGGTCTCATCAATGACTCTTTCACTTCCTCAACTATCACATCCATAATTATTCAAAGAGACTCTCCTTGGTTGCAATACTTTCAAAGCACTATTCTACTTCATGTGAAATTACACCTAAATTCAATGGTAGATGTTATGGAAAATCTAGGTTTCACAATGGTACAAGGAGAGCTTAATMTCTAGATATAAGAGGACATCCAAAGAACATGGATGATTTTAGGGGCTAAATTTCGCTYGTGGGCTAATTTTCCATGSTTTTTACAAAAATGAGATTCGCTATTTTAAAAATTATTCGCCCAAATTCTATAGGATAAAATTATTTTACCTTAAAAATCGCCAAAATTTTATAAAAACTATATAAAATCCTTATAAATTTGAATATTTTTACAAAACTATCKCTAAACATTTATAGTTGGCATACGAAGGATTAGTAAGATTCGCCAAGGTTTCTACATTTTAAAACAAATTTCCATCCTTAAAATCATCCCTGMCAAAGAACCTCTCATCCTATTCCATGATCAAAGGGACAAGAAATAGAGTCACACTAAAGTGGAAAATGGATGATGTGGTTGAAGATATTTTCTAGTGTCATCCAACCCCTCAAGTTTCCATGGGGACATCGAAGAAATTGGTCGAACAAGTGGTTTCACCCAAAGGGATCATTGTTGATATTGAAGGACCAACTAGATTAGAATTTGTTTGGGGAATCAAATATGCCACCAACAATAAAGTAGAAACTATACTAACCTATCAAGGACTCAAAATCCTAAAGGAAAGAACTACCTTTGATGTTATTATAATTGGAAACTCCAACATTATTATTCAAGATCTCATCAATGACTCTTTCACTTCCTCAACTATCACATCCATAATTCTTCAAAGAGCCTCTCCTTGGTTACAATGCTTTCGAAGCACTATTCTACTTCATGTGAAATTATACCCAAATTCAATGGTAGATGTTATGGAAAACCTAGGTGTCACAATGGTACAAGGAGATCTTATTCTCTAGATCTAAGAGGGCAGCCAAAGAACCTTTCATCATATTCCATGATCAAAGGAACAAGAAATAGAGCCACCCTAAAGTGGAAAATGGATGATGTGGTTGAAGATATTTTCTGGTGTCATCCAACCCCTCAACTTTCCATGGGAACATCAAATAAATTGGTCGAACAAGTGGTTGCACCCAAAGGGATTATACTAAAATATATTCTGACCTATGCACACACAAGTGGATCAATCCCACCCTATTATCATCCCTAAAATATTGGATGCTAATCGTTACGGTCCCATTAAGGCCATAATTTGAGGGGTGACCAGTGTGGGGAGGATCATAATTGGTCTCAAAGGACCAATTAAATTATCATTTGCTAGGGGGTTCAAACATGCCACCAACAATGAAGTAGAAACTCTAGTATCTTATCAGGGACTCAAACGCCTAAAGGAAAGAACTTCCTTTGATGGTATATAATTGGCAACTCCAAAAATATTATTCAAGGTCTCATCAATGGATCTTTCACTTCCTTAACTATCATGTGAAATTACCACTCTACTTCATGTGAAATTACACCTAAATTCAAAGGCAGATGTTATGGAAAACCTAGGGGATACAATGATAGAAGGATAGCTTATTCTCTAGATCTGAGAAGTGAGAGGACATCCACAGAACCTCTCATATTATTCCATGATCACAGGGATAAGCATTAAATCCACCCTAAAGTGGAAAATGGATGCAATGGTTGAAGTTCCTTTCCAGTGGCATCTAACCCTTCAAGTTTGCATGGGGGCACTGGACATATTGGTCAAATGAGTGGTTTCACCCAAATGGATTATAATAAATGATGTTGTGACTTGTGCACACATAAGTGGCTCAAATCCCACCCTTTTATCATCCCTTAGATTGGAGGCTAACTATTACAACCCTGATTAAGGCAATAATTTGAGGGGTGACCGTTGTGGGGTGGATCATTGTTGATATTGAAGGACCAATTAAATTATCAATTGCTTGGGGGATTGGATATGCCACCAACAATGAAGTAGAAACTCTAGTATGTGATCAGGGACTCAAACTCCTAAAGGAAATAACTACCTCTGGTGTTTAGCAACTCCAACATTATTATTCAAGGTCTCAACAATGGCTCTTTCACTTCCTCAACTATCATCAACGTAATTCTTCAAAAATCCTCTCCTTGGTTACAGCACTTCCAAAGTGCCACTCTACTTCATGTGAAATTACACCTAAATCCAAAGGAAAATGTTATGGAAAATATAGGTGATACAATGTTAGAAGGATAGCTTATTCTCTGGATCTAGGAGGACACCCAAATAACCTTCCTCAATGTTGTAGGAAAATTCCCATGCAGACAGGTGAATATCCTCTTGGATTCTATACCCCTACTACTAAGACAGAAAGATGCTAACATTGCACACTAACATTCCTTTAAATGTAGTAAAACTAGTCAAAGGGAAAAGAGGAAGAAAGTATGATGTACCTTTTTCTGAAGATTTTCCTCACTTAATCTAAGGTTAACTTGATCTTCAAGCTCCTTAATAATATTTGCAATCCAATAGACAGCAAAGACAACACGAACTTCCTACTCTACCAAGATTAGTTTAAACTAAATTTATCAATAATAGACAAGTATATGAAACCATAAACAAACTTGAAGGAAACATGCCAAGCATATATTAATGAGAACATTACAAGGCACTTACAAATTGTAGATACAGTTGCAGAAACCTCTCCAAGTCCTCATTGTCCAACCCCTTTCTCGAAAGATCCATGATCAGAATGACAATACTTTTTGTTGATTATTCTCCTCCTCTTCACCATGAGAATGCCTCTTTTTATAGGATTTGAGAGGTTCAACCAACTTAGTTATATTTGGAATAAGCTGAGGATATGACTCCATCAGTTGTGGCATCTCCTTTAGATGCAGCCTAAAGCTTGGATTCGAGCCAAACCAACTCAGATCATCTCTAGTTGTCTTTGGAGATAAGGGGAATTTCTTCCCATGATTCTCTCAACCAATCGTCGCTCCCTCAAAACTGGCAACAAAGTTCTACAACGCTCCTTTCTAGATGGACAGGAAGCGCTAGCGGTCCCTGCATGTGAGCAGGGGAGCACCGATCTTCCAAAATTTCGTTAAGATGACCATTTCTCAAGGAAAAACATTTTTCTTAATTTTTCAAATGATGTGGTTTCTCCTTCCAACATGTTCTAAAGGATGTATCAAGTTTTTCCATGGTTTTGTTCGCAATGCGACATACACAGAATGAAAATGTGACATTTATGACACTTGTAACAAAAACGTGACACTTGTGACAATGAGAATGTGACATTGTCGAAGTGAGGAATTTTGACGTGTAACAGATTCCCCCCCAAAGTGTGAAGTCAGAAGACGGAAGTTGATGACTAAAACGCTTTGTATATTTTAGAAGCAAGGGTATGGAGTCGAAGAACCCAATAGAATCTGCAAACAACCATCAAACAAATGTTATCATGTGTTTCATACCCAAGGCATGCATACTTATGCTTGAGTAACAAAGAACTTAAGGTATGGATGCCAATAAATACATTGTGGATCCATGATGATACTGACTAAGGGTATAGCCACCAAAGACACAATGTGGATCTATACCTCCATGACATGAATTGATCGTAGCCACGAGAAATACGCAGTGGAGCTACGAGACGATAAAACATAGCCACAGACCAATACAAAGTAGATCTATGTGACAGTATAGCAACATGCTCAAATGATCTCCTTCGTAGCCTGGGGAAAGCAAATAACAAATTGAATTCTCAACCCAGGGTCTTCGTCCCAATATCGACGTGGTACAAATATAGATATGTGAATAGATGTTTTGATGTCGAACATGGTAGAAACCACTTGACTACCGGTCATTGAGGTAAACCGTTAACAAGTGTGAGGGAAATCACCAGTGATGTCAATGAATCCCAAGGTACCCTAGTAAAATCCAATGAATGTGAAAAAAGATCTTAAGTTGAACATTCGTGGAATAATTTGATCAGAGGTCAATGATGTAAACCTACTATCGGAGACGAGGAGGCATGTCATTGAGGCATTCAGGTCCCAAGGTACTAACTGGTTTCTAAGTGTAATTCCCGGATGATGTGTTGAAGTCGACAAGAAAAGACTTGTTGAAGGAGGGCCTTAATTTATCCCCCATCATCGACATGAAACTGACATACGAAAGAGATGTAATATGGTGAATCGAATGAGTATGGACTGACACGGGTATTGAAACTGGAATTTTTTTATGGTTGACTCTTGAGGCAGACACTTCCCTTGAACATTGAGGCATGACATGACTTGGTAGCATAAATGTAACATGGACCAAAACATAATGCAGTGGATGTTATGACATTCGTCGGATGACCCAAATGAGTAGAAAGACTCATAGGATTGGTTCAGTGCAGAAGTTTAGCGGATTATCCAAGTGTTCAATATGCAGGTGAAAACAAGTGTCGTGTTCAAGGGCGACTGCAAGAGTGACTTGTAATAATTCTAAAAGACAACTTGACTTACTTCCTTCAATTTTCCTCCCCCATCCAGATAGACGAGTACCTCTTTTTATTTTTACGAGCTCGATGAGGATAACACATGCTCGATATAAATCACCTTTGGTAAGTCCCTCTTCCTTTGTTTAACGAACTAGAAGAAGTAAGGGTTTGGTCCCATATGGGCCCTTCAATGTGTGATTTTAGCGAGTCCAAAGAAGGAAAACTCTATTTTTTCATGTTTAGAGAGTCTGAAAATAACTTAAAGGTGAATCCAAGGTTGTCCTTTTTCGTAATTGTAGTCTCCGAAGTCTGAAAAAAGAGATAAACTGCTACTTGGGAGACACCTTTTCAAGACCTTTTAATGAGCATGGAAGGAAGCAAGATTACTCGACGATCTTTTCATATTTAGAGAGTTTGAAAAGTATTAAAGATGACTCCAAGGGGTTCCTTTTTCATGTAACCTTACGAGCCTAAAAAAGTGATAAAATTCTACTCGGTTACATTCTCATGTTTTTTCGAGCGTGAGAAAGAAAAAAGATTATGCTCGTCAGTGTCACAAGGTTGTCGAAAAGATGTTTCTTAAAAACCTATAAATATAGACAGTTCTGGGCCCAAAGCATTAGTAACTCCTCAAAAAATATTAAAAACCAAAAAAAAAATTATACTAGTGAGAAATAGAAAAAATCAAACCTATCAAATAGTGAAATAGGTTAAGAATTTCATTTACCAATTGAGTTTTACCAAATTCTTCCATATTTGGAATTTTCTACCTTTGGGAGGCGATTTTCGATCTGTGAGTACGGGAGTTGCAATTGACCATTTTCAGTTTCGTCTGGACTAGGTTGGTCATCTTTACTTTCCAATCATTTTTTCTGGTTTAATTTTGTATTTTAGCTTATATTTTGGGTGTTCTGGGCTCCTTGGGAAGCCCTAGGCTAAAAACCAGATCAACGCTCCCTCAAACGGATGAGGGGAGCGTCGATCGAGATTTCAGTGCCCTGGTGCACATTCCTAGGGAGCGTTGGCGCTCTGTGAGAAGATTTAAGTGAGCGTTGGTGCAAAACTAAAAAAAAAATGTATTTTGGGCTAAAAAGACACAATTTTCTTCCATAACAAGTTGACTAAAGATGTTTAAATGATTGTATTTGCAGAATTCACTGGTCATTTAGCCATGATAGAGTGAAAAGAACGTGAACATGAGTTCGATGACATTTTCGCTTTACAAATCCCTCAAGCAAGGGAAACTTTGTAAAATTGTGGTCTACTCAAGTATTTTAAACTGTAGAACATGAGGAAATAAGTATTATTACTTGAGTACTTGATCAGTTTGTGGGATGATGTCGAACAAGCATTTCTCATTGGGCCACACATGCTCGAGATTGAGCTTGATGATGTTTACTTTCTGACGAGGCTCTCGAGGAGAGGGGCTCCTATCCTCTTGTCTGAACACCGGGAAACTCCTCATCCAACTGAGGCATATGTTGTTGAGCACTGTATATCGGGATCGTGATTGGTAGGTGGTCGAATCGTGATCAAAGATGTAAGGGACTTGGGCACTTTGGTCGATTCTATTCACCATCACCAAATTGGCAGGTAGTACTAGCACTGATCTAGCTTCGAAATCACAGATGTCATATGCTTTACAATGTTTAGAGCCTAGGTTGTTTAACTGGAGCGCAGGGTTCCTTCGAAATGTTAAGGAAAAGATATCAAAGTGTAGTACACATAAACAAAAGTAGTTTGTATGTGGCTCTTTTCTAGTTTCGTTCTTCTTGGATAAAGTTCCCCAGATGCAGCCACAGGTTGTGTTGATAGTGTGTCCTGCGACTAAGCCACAGATGGAGAGATGGACCAGTCTATCCTCGAGATTGGGGAATGAGCCCTAAACATTTAGATTTACAGGTGATTTCTTCTCTTGGTGGAGGAGACAACTAGTTGTTATCGAGGATTTTCCTTATGTTGGAGTGGAATTTCGAGGTAGTGTATACTTGGTTCTCCCCGAGGGTATTCAGTGGGATGCATCAGGTATGAAACTAAACCTTGTCACATATATATATATATATATATAT
>ML785508.1:279772-289984 GCA_009831015.1 Picea engelmannii | reverse complement strand
ATTTCATGACTCTTACAGAATCATGCGTTGAATAGGCAAGGTTGCTTATGAGCTAGAGCTTCTAGAGGGGAGCAAGATTCATAACGTGTTCCGCGTATCTTGCCTCAAAAAGGCAATGGGACAATTCATTAGCACATTAGAGGAGCTTCCCCCATTGGATGAGGAGGGACAATTGGAGTTGGTTCCAAAGGAGGCACTGGAGTTTTGGGAGCGGAAACTGAGGAGCAGGGTCATCAGAGAGTGTTTGATCAGATGGAGAGGGCTTCCAATAGAGGACGCTACTTGGGAGAGCAAGCAGATGTTGCAGCACATTGGATTGGTATTGCTTGAGGACAAGCAATTTCGGTAAGGGAGGACTGTAATGTCCCTTTCCAAATAGGAGCTCCAGAGAGGAGGCTTAATGGTCTAAACCGCCCTGTTACACTATAGCCAGGGCCAGAAAGGGGTAAACATGGTTACTAGAGGTCACTCCAGTCAAAGGTGTTATATTCGGAAAGTGACATTGAACTAAAAGTGGCTTAAAGCGCTTTTAAGCCAATTTGAGCTAAAAATAGAACAGACGAGCTAAAATTAGAAGTCAACAGCGAATTAGGGTTTCGGACAACTATAAGAGAAGGTTCAGCAACCTAATTCACCATTATGTAGATTTTCACTTGTCATTGAGGAGAGAGGCGCATCTCAGGAGAGGTAGCTCAGTGGATTCCAGGAGAAATACACCAATGGTTGATTTCAGTGTTGAGAGACACACCCTAGTCACCAGGGAGGTCACACAGATCTTCCATCGATCTTCAGTAGCAGTTTTGCAGGTTGAAGCAGCAACGGCGCACTCATTCAGGGTGAGGTCGCAACTTCTGAGGAGGTTCAGTGGATCGACTTGTCCCTTTCAGGGAGAGTTCAGAGATTTCCCTCCGACCCAATTGAGAGGAAGGCAAGGTGCATCTTTTGTCTGGTTTCTCATCAGATTCCAACGGAGGTATCATCTAGGGCGCATTTTCCAGACATTAGGAGTGCGGCACTTGCGGAGGACACATTCGGGGTTCCCGAGCGATCATCAGTTCAAATCCGAGGAAATCCTTCTGACATATTTCACAATAGACCTGGGCGATCAGTTTGAGACACACATCAGCCGATTCCAACAGTGGAATCACTAGGGCGCAGTTTTCCAGAGCAGAAGGGGTGCATTTCCCCTAGGGGGATCCATCCGGGGACCAGATACACTAGTTGAGGTCTAGATAGTCACCAAGACTGTGAGGCAGAGCAGGTCGCATTGTTTGGGACAGTTGCCAAGCATTTCCGAGAGGTATAGCCACCAGGGCGAACTTTCCAGACTTGCAACAGTTGTCGTACGAGCTGGCATATCCGCAACAATTCTTCATCTCATCCATTTCATTCCACAACATTCTTCGGGTATCGGGTATTATTGTTTTAGTTGCTATTGTATTCCGGCTAAGATCGTCATCTGGGGAGGTTCTTGAGATTCTATTATGTCATGATCTTCTAGAATCTCCTCATCAGGGGAAGTTATGACTTCCCTTACTGGTTCTGCAACTCTGGGAGCCACAGGTTCTTCTTCATATACTTCTTCAAGCTAGCATCTTCTTGATTTCTTGAGTGTTGCATCTTCATCAAAGGTTACATCCCTGTCGATCTCAATATGATGGTAACATGGTATATAAACTCTGAAGGCCTTGGAGACCTCACAGTATCCAACAAATATTCCCTTCTTTCCTGAAGGGTCCAGCTTGGTTCTCTTCTCTTTTGGAATGTGTACAAATACTGGGCAACCAAATATTTTGAGATGGCTTACTTCTAGTTTCTTTCCAGAGAACATCTCTTCAGGGGTCTTGAACCCAAGTGCACTATGGGACAATTTGTTTTGTACATATACTATTGTTTTTGCTGCTTCTGCCCATAAGTGCATTGGAAGATCTTGATCATGGATCATGGTCTTCACTGCTTCCATTATAGTTATGTTCTTTCTTTCTGCTACACCATTTTTTTGAGGATTGTAGGGAGTGGTGAGCTCCCTCTTGATCCCGGCATCTTTGCAAAAGTTTGCAAACTCTTTTGAGGTGTATTCTCCTCCATTATCTGACCCGAGTATCTTAATCTTTCTTTCAGAAAGATTCTCTATCAAGGCTTTGAATTCCTTGAATTTACTGAACACTTCATCTTTTGATTTCAAAAAGTAAACCCAGGTTTTACGAGAATAGTCATCAATAACGGATACATAGTATACATACCCACTAATGGAGGTTGATGGCATTGGGCCACACACATCTGAGTGAATGAGCTCTAGGACTCCTTCTGCTTTATTGTCTCTCTTCGAGAAAGGGTTCTTGATGTTCTTTCCTTGTGCACATCCATTGCACACTCCTTCATGGTCAACCTTGAATTCTGGTAGACCTGTGACTGCCTTCCTTACATATGGTAATGCCTTGTAGTTGATATGGGCTAATCTTCTATGCCAAAGTTCACATGGATTCTCAATGGAATGGGTCATGGCTGCTTTTGAGTGACCCTTTAGCTTATACAAGCCACCTTCTTCTTTTCCAATAACAATTGCTTCTTCCATGGTTTTTCCTTTGGCCCACATAAGAACTTCTCCATCTATAAAGGCAACTCTGAAGCCTTTCTTTTCTAAAGCTGAGATGGAGAGTAAGTTCTTTGTCAAACCTGGTACATATAGTACATCCTTCATCTTCATTGGGGTCCCTGAATCAAGTTTGTAATTTGATTATCCTACACCTTTGATAGGGTATTGATAATCATCTCCAAGTGTAACTTTCTGGGGAAACTTATTTTCTGAAAGGCAAGAGAGAATGTCTCTTTGACCTGTCATGTGCTTGAAAGAACCACTATCAATGAGCCAAGTGTCCTCACCAGGTGACACTGATCCTGAGAGGGCAGAGATTAAGACAATCTTCAATCTGTTCTTTTATCATCTTTGTGGGTGGCTCTTCGTCTTCAACTGCATGGGCATGGTGCCTCTTGTTTCTCTTCTTGTATTCTTCTCATCTAGCTGGACAATGCTTAGCAATATGTCCCATCTTGTCACAATGGTAACATTGGTAAGATGAGAAATTTTTTTCTCTTCTTTGCCCTTTCTGAAACTTTTGGAATCTCCTTGGATGAGATTCTTTATGTATGAATTTTTTTTGGGGGTGAGACTTCCTATGAGTTTCTTTTTGGAAGTAAGACTTCTTTCTTCCTCCTCTAGTATGAGTAGCTAGGGACTGATCTTCATCTCTTGATAGCAAAGCTTCTCGGTTAGCTACTCTTGCTTCTTCTGGAACACATTCTTCCCAAAGACTGTCAAATTGTAGTTTGTCTTTTCTGGCACAAATAGTTTGGATGAATGCATCCCAAGGTCTTGTGAGACCATTAAGGGTCGTCATTATAAGTTCGTCTTCATCTATAGTATCTTCAATTGCTTCTAGTTGTTCTTTGAATTGTGATATTCTGGAGAAATATTCCTGAATTGTTTCTCCTTTCTGCATCCTTGTATTCTTGAGTTGAGTTCTTAGATTCATCTTCCGATTGATGTTCCTTCCTTGATATAATCTGGTTAGGGCATCAAACATTTCTTTTGGAGTCTTCTTTGTAGCCACTTGAGGAATCAAGTGATCTTTGATAGAATCTGCAATGATTCTTTTGTCCCTAACTGTGTCCTTTTGGTGTTTTTCTTTAGTTGCAACATCAACGGGTTCTGGTACATTTTCTTTAATGAATCTTGCTAGGTCATTCTCTTCAAGAATGAGTGCAATCCTATACTTTCAAGCACAAAAGTTTTCCACACCTTCTAGCTTGTCAACAAGCTTAGTCCTTGTAGACATCTTTACCTGGAGCTAGGAAAATGACCAAAAATTGAAAATGCTCAGAATTGAATTTTGAACTTACTAGGAGGTGCACTTGGCTAAGGCGAGTAGCCTGGTGTAGTTAGATTTCAGAAAATCCAAATTTTTCCCCCTCAAACTTGACCAGCGGATTTCTGGACTGGTGCTTCTGGTTTTCTGGTACTTCTGGTACTTTTGGCTTTCTGGTGCTTCTAGTTTTCTAGTACTTCTGGAATCGGTGAAAACTAGGGTTTCACTTTCCGGGAGTTCTATCCACTGAAAAAGGTGCGTTGAAGGTGCCAAAGAGTTCCTTGGGCTAGGGCGCACTTTTCTAGATGACTTTTGGGCTGAAATTCCTCTTCAATAAAAGCCCTAATTTTCTTGTACAGCAACAGTGACATTTTTCTTTATCCGGTGAAAGATGCTCTCTTAAGCTTAGCTCTAATACCATGTTAAAGTTTAAGCTATTATTAGGTTTCTTTTCAATTTACTAGATAAACATAGCATAGATAAGATCACTGAGAGAAACACAATCACAAGATACACAGCATTTATCCTGGGAAACCCTCATGGGAAACAAAACCCAGCAAAAACTTCCTTAATATAGATAGCCAATACAATGCCAAGAAAATAAACCAAACACTAGAGAATATCCTCTCCCAAGCAATGCGCCTCTCTCTCTTCCTTCTTCCGGCCACTGGTAACTAAAGCTTCCTTCAATACTTGCGCACTAGATGAGTGAGTTGAGAGAGTGAACAAATGAGGCGTTGGCTTCCTTTATTTATACAAACTGGCAAGCGTTGAAAGAAGGTGTGTCTTCACTAGCAGGGCCGACTTGTCTTTCTAGGTGGTTAGAACCACTTTAATTTGCCCAGGGGGAGACTTCTTAATTTGCATATTACAATTAGGGTTTGACCAATCCACAAAAGGGGATTTGGTCATTTGCAATGCCCGACATGATCAATCCACAATAGGGGATTGATCTAATGAATAATACATCAATAATAAATAGAATACTCTTTGCAGTTACAATATTTCAACAGTAGCAACACTTTTTGTATGTAGACATCTCTCTCGAATGCATGGGAAACCAAGTTAACTCTAACTCTGAACCAAACAACCATGTACCGATCATATACCTATCTTTGATGGAAATCAACCTCTTGCTCAACACAAATGCTAAACTCTGGGAGAATCTCAGAATACCAACCAAGATAGTGCATGTTGGCTCTTAACCCTCAAGATTTTCAAGGGTGAAAATCTAGGGGTTAACAAGTAGTTAACTATATGACAAGGCACCACTATCCCTGCATCTAGTCACCAAGGTTTACCAACCTAAAGAGAACATGATCTCTTGTATAATTGATATTGATACTCAGATCAAGATCAACTTCAAATTTCTTATCATATGCAACATAGAAGTCTTTATATTTTAACATGTCTTCACAATTTTAAGAGGTTGAAATCTTGAGCACTATCTCCATGTAATAAAAACCCGAATGCTTGAAACTTCAGGAATATCGGTATCTCTCCTTTGGCTTCATTACATCATTTGCATTTTCCCCCTTTCATCTAAGTAATTCTAGCAAATTGAAGGATCAACAAACAAAATCACTAAAGGTAATTTTGCACCAGGTAGGTGGGTAACAGGGCCCACATTGTATTGTTGGCCTCCCTTACCTCCCATATAGAGAGGAAAGACAGTGTCCTTCTCATTCACATCATTGTATTCACTCTTATTTCACTCTTGTGAAGAGATGTGATCTAGAGAAGGAGTGTGCACTAGTGTTCCTTCTCTCTTTGGATCTTCATTTGTACTTGGTCTCTCTCTCTCTTGAAGTCACTAGGGTTTCATGATATTCTTGGAAGCATCTTGAAGTCTAGGGTTAGGGTTTCATCCCTTGCAGGTTTGAGATTAGGGTTTTATGATGAAACCCTGGGTGTACTTGTTGAAGAAGAAGAAAAGAAGAGAACGTCTTGCCTTAGAGGACTTGTTTGAGTGATTCATACATGTTGTAGTTCCTTGGTTGAGAGAGGATTTTCATTGTTTTCCTAGCTAGGGTTTTGGAGAGCTAGTGGATTGTACGAGCCTACTAGCCTACAACAAAATCTAGCATCCACAAATTGTAAAGTCCCAAGCACCAAGGTGTTAGCTTTATGTAACTGAGGAAGGCTACCCACTATCATCTCAGTAGTTTTTCCTCTCACTTTAGGTTGTCTCTTCTCCGACACAAGGGGGGTATCCCTAAGTAAGATTGCTAGGGCTATGGAGTGGAGGCTCTCAGTGATGTTTGAAGAGTAAGCCTTAACAAAACAAGTGGTTGTAGAAGTGGTGAAAAGATGAATGGTTTGAAAGCAAAAAGGTGATACAAAATGGTTTGGCAAATTGGAGTCAACAAAGCTTCACAACTGGCAGAACATGCAATCAACAAAGCTTGGATCTAAGAGGGAGAATGCATGAATAAGTAAAGCAAGCAAGGGTTGCTATACATACCACAAATCGGCCTTATCTTGCCAAAAATTATTGCAGAAAATTAACCTTGGAAAGCTAGGGGTACCATTCTTAAGCATTGTTATGAAGGTGATGTCATATTACTCTAGCAACTAGGTTTATTAGATGCAAGCTTAACACAACAACAATATATATATGAGGGATTATATCCTCACATTACACCATCCAAATGACATATGCTCCATTACAAGGCCTTCTTAACATGCTACAAGGGTTTTGCAACACCTCCAATCTTCCATGAAGCTTGCCAATATGATTTACAATGTAGCCCAAGGGGAGAACGCCTCAATCCCCAAATTCCCAACCCTTTCAAATGGAGAGAAAACTCCCTTTTATATAGGGAGCCTCTTCTCTCTTACAAAAAAATACATTGTTTTCCAACTAACTCTATGAAAAGTCAAACAATAGTAAAATATTGGACTAGTTATGAAACAACCTCCAAAAATAGCAATAAGAGAGTGGGGCACCTCCCAAAATAGTAGATGACAATGCCAAATGCCTCATCAAATGATAAAGGAATGCCTCAATGGTGTGCCCTTTGATAAACCAAGTGATGCATGCAATAGTGTCTCCAAATGTGCGCCCTCCAAAAAGAAGCTCCAAGCTCATGCAAATAGCCATTTGTCCTCTTCATGTGCAACACACTCCTCAAGAAAACTCCTCCATAACCACCTTATAATAAAATAATACAAGTGCCAAGTCAAAAAGGTGAAGACACTCTCCAAGAGAAGTGAAACAATGCCAAGTGTGGCTAAAATCATGATCTTTGACCATGCAACATTGAAAAATGAACACAAAGGACAAAGGCACCCTAGAAGAATGTGCCTTGTGACCACCTCAATCCATCAATCCAATAAAATAATAGCCACATGAAGTGCACACTAGGGAAGAGTGCCAATGGTGGTTAACCTTATCAATGCATCTTCCAAAACCATTTGTTATTACCAAAACCATCAATTGATTTTCACAAACCATGTGCACAAGAGGAAATCACCCTAGAGAAGTATGTAAAGGTAGTTACACTCCTCATCAATAAACAATACAATATTCCTCCATATGCCTTGAAATCTGTGCAAAAGAGGGGAGTGCTCCATTAAACCCCTAAATAAGCTCATCCATGTGTGAAATCAAGCCAATGAGGTAGGGCACCTAAGTAATTAGCCTTCACCTAGACAAAAATGATGAAGTTAATCATTGAATGGTTAAATCAACCACTACATGTGTGCACAAAGGTCAGTGCTCTAATATAACCATAGTCCACCTCCAAATGGTCATCGGATGATTAAATCACCATGAACATGTGTGCTAATGAGGGGGTTCACTCCATCAAAGTGTTGTACCATGTAAAAAAGGTTATTTCCCTATCAAGATTCAAAACACCACCATGATAACAACAAGATATAAGTTCTACCTAGGCTCAAACCTAGGGCGCACCACCTTCAATGGACTAGTACCTCAAAAATGCATCATCCAACCTTAGGAAAAGGCTAGATCACCAAGGAAATATATGTAGTACCCCATCCCCCATGCCTTCTAATTCAAACTTAGGAAAAATTACATAAACAAGGGTACTAACATTATCAAACACGTTCCCCTTAGGCAATGTCTAATATCACAATGTTATATCACCTAAGAGAATCCCATCAAGGCAACATGCGTCACCCCACCACATCAACATCATAGGAGAAGGAGATATAGGAAAGTGCTAACTCCATCCAATCATCCAGTATGCCCCTCATCACACATCCAACATAAGAGGACAATGTAGAACAACTCCTCCTAGTGACATCAAAATGTAACATCACCATCATGCAAGACCACTAGGATGCTCCAATAAGAATATAACAAATGAAGTAGCATGCATGCATATGTCAAGAGAGTGATCCATGAAACAAAGGCATGAAAGTAGCATCCAAAACCATGAGAATACCATCCACCAAAGAGATGTTAGTCCTCCCCAAACCAAAACACCAACTCAACTAAGAAGTGGCGTCTCCAAGCAAAGAAAGAGAGCATGTACCATCAATCCATCCAAAAATCTCCAAGGGTACCTGTCATCCTCTATCCTAGGGATAACTAAGGAGACCATGTCTCGAGGCCCACAGGTCCTAGACATGGAGTGTCGAGAGCCAGATGACCTGAGCATGGCCCCGGAGGGCCCCTCTTTTCTTCAATGCAGCCCATCTATCAGCACCAGCAGTATCCATCCCACTAGCCTGGTCCTGAAGTAGCAGTAAGTCTAGCTCCATGAGGTAATGAGTCTGGGTATCATGGTATGTGTCACTCTGATTTTTGAAGCACTTGAATATGTTGCATTGAATTCTCCTTCATTTCATAACGTTTGCTTGGAAATTATGCTCTTTAACTTGTTCATACCTAGGAGGGTGAAATGATGCTCTAGTAAGTTAGTCTCCCTTTAGGATGGGTTGCCACTGGGTGGGTCTATGAAAGGTCATCTTCCATTCCCTCCATACATACCACTTTCCATCTTTATTCCTCTCATTTTTCCCCTACCTTTGTTCAGGCATTGGGATTTGCCACACTAGTAAGGGTTGTGCCTTTCCTTGTGGGAAGAAGGGGGTAAAAGTAGTTGGCAAGAGTTAAAAGCCAAGATAAAACCTTTGAGATGCTTCGCCCAAGGATTCCCGTGAAAGCAGTAAAAGGCTTCTCAGTAAGAAAAGGGAACCCATAAGATAATAAACATTCAAGGTATTAGTTGGTGGATGGGAGGTCTCATCATGAGTCGGCCTATTATGACCATGGGTATGTAGCGGCATGACACTACCATCTATCTGGTCACCAAACCAGGGTAGTGGCTCTTGGTGGCATAGCCAAGAGAAAGGGGGTCTAATCACGAGCCAGCCTTCTCATCTCAGTGAAATGCTTGTGGGTAACGTTGTCACCTCTGGTCACCAAGCCAGGACAGTGTCCCTTAGCTCTTCCCTTGAAACATAAAAGAAAAAGATAAAAATCAATAAAGCTAAGAATAAAAGGCATTGAATGGGCTAGGAAAGAATGGCATCTATGACAAGGTGCAGCTCGCCCTCTACAGAGGCACCCACAGGTAAGATTTACATTTCCCTGTTATCACTGCACCCATGCCCAAACACTTACCCCACGCCACCTCACACACACTTACATGACATAGATTGGCTCTCACCTGGGAAACACCCAAAATTTAAGGAGGATTAGCCCAATAGAATACTATGAGACCTTCTCCAAACCTGACTTGTTAAACTGCATAACGTCTTTGATGCACATGTTTGGGTAATTTGATTATTAGATGTGATTGAATTGCTATGATCCCTGTGACTTATGAACCCCTGGAGGGAGTACTTATTGTTGCCGCAGGACTTTGCCCGGTGGACAGGTACATATGGGGGAATGATTAGCTCGAACCTCCATGGGGATGAAATCCCACAGATGGATGTTGTGACCTCAACCAGGGGCAGAGAGACATCAGAGACTTGCACCAAGAAGAAAGAAGGGTGTTTCACCGGAGACACCCCGGCGGACCTAGACCCAAGGGGATCTTGCCTTTCCACCTGGACGTTGACCTTTGGGAGCCCATGACGTCACCTTTCTGACCCTAGACGTCATCCAGAGTCAGGGTTTACACCTTGAGGTCAGTTGTGAACTGATTGGCACGTGTGGGCATCATCCAAGGCTGTAATGTCCCCACTTTGGGACATCATCACAGTGCAGAGGTTTATGATGACTAGAGTAGCCAGATGGGTGTTATAGCGAGTACAGGGATTATTGAGAGGCATTGTGTGGTCCAACCTACATTTCTCTTCATATCTCATCATTATGAGCCATTCCGCACAGGTTGGCTTTGGTTCCGTTGCATTCCGATGATTTCCA
>ML785508.1:191549-219853 GCA_009831015.1 Picea engelmannii | reverse complement strand
AAGGATTCCAGAAGGAGTGGACACCGTTCATCAAAGGGATCATGGCACGTGAGAAGCTCCCTGATTGGTCAAGGTTATGGGATGACTTCGTTCAGGAGGAACTTTGGAATGAAGAGTTGAATGGAGACAGGTACAAGAATGATGATGAGAACGTTGCTCTTGCCAGCCAAGTAAAGAAGGGCAAGTGCAAGAAGTTTTCCAGTAGAGAGTCTAACTCTCAAAACGGCAAGAAGGACATGAGAAAAGTCAAGAGCTATGCATGTCACAAGTCTGGGCACTATGCAGGTCAATGTCGGAACAAGAAGGGTGGAAACAAGACGCAACTAGAGGTAGTTGTGTCGGCAAAGGCTCAAGTGGATGAGTTTGCCAAGAAGTTTGAACATACATAGTTCTTACTTGTTTCCTAGACTTCCTTGGGCACCATATCAATTGGTGCATGGCTAATAGATAACGGAGCCACACATCATATGACAGGAGCACGAGAGTTGTTCGAAAGTTTCACCGAGACTGATTCAGACGTGCATGTGGAACTTGGTATGGGCACCAATCATGCAGTGAAGGGATCGGGAACAGTGCCATTCCGGATGGAGTTGGGAGGTGTTTTGAGAGTGATGAATGTGTTATGTGTGCCAAAACTCAGGAGTGTGTTCTCAATCTCAGTAATTGAGAAGAAGGGATTTGACGTACTATTACAGGATGGATAGGCGCTAATCAAGCCTAGAGGATCTAGCTCAGACACAGCAGTTGTTCTAGGAGTTAGAGAGAGCAACTTGTATAGGCTAAAGGGCTAGCCTATGCGAGCTATGGCAAGCAACAGAGTGACAGAGGACAAGGAGCAGGGAGCTCCGAAGGTTGAGTAGCTCAGAGGGAGTCAACCTTCAGGTTCAGGTGGGAAGGAGCATCCTTCCACGAAGCAGTCATGGTACAAGATGACCATGTAGGATGCTCAGGAGCAGGAGGCTTCTAGGAGCATGATCAAACGAAAGTCTTCAAAGCAGGGTCCGTGCGAAATGGCGGGGATAGCGTTCGTGTCAGAGGGAGCAACCAATCAGGTAGATTGGAGAGCAGGCATGGTAGCAAATCTGATAGTGAAGATAGAGCCACCTCCAGGTGATAGAAGTACCTTTCTCGCTAAGAGGGAGTGTTGATGTATTTAGCATCGAACAAGTACTTCCACATAGGCTCGATGTCTAGCATGTGGAAGTCGTCCTTGTAACCTCTCAAAACCTTAGGAAGTTCACTTAATGAGTCAATTATTAAAGTGAATGATCTTTTAGATTAATGTGAGATTAATTAAGTTAAATGCCTAAGTTTGTTGGCATTATTAACTTAAGTGAGTTGATTAAATCTAAAGTGAACGTGAGATTAGATCTCAATCGTTGATCACTTTAGGAGATCTAGGGTTTTCGATTTAGGGTTAACTCAATGTAATAAAAGACAGCCTAAGTGAAAGGTTGAGACACACACTGAGGGGACAATGAGGAGATCTCATTGACTGGGTGAAGAGAGTTCATCCAAGTGTGAGTGCGCAGGGCTGAGGAAAATTGCAAAGGGGCGGCAAGGAAGATAGTAGCCAGGTGGGCTAGGCTATTGTTGCATTGTATTCCTTTGATGGGCCATTATCCCAGGACGGGAGCCCAGGATTTTAATTAATAAACTCAAACTCAGATCTGGTTTTTCCTTCGGGGTTTTTCAAGGGGTGTTTACCCAAGTCCCAAATATCTTGTGCAATGTGTGATTGGATTCAGTTTTTATGCTTCCGCTAATGTTTGGTTAAGTAACCTAGCTATGCATTTCCTTAACAAAGTGATTTTATTCGAAATAAGTGTTCGGTGCAATGCCAAAGTTCATTATAACTATTCTGCTTAACCATTTTTTAGTGTATTTAAGACTTGAGACTTGACGAATTCGGGTTAACCTCATGGACTTCTCAAAGATTTTGTGTGAGTCTAAGTTTGTATTCATGCATTAATTAATGGAATGAGATGGAGCAAGATGTTTCCCTTCGCTATCTTGTTGGTTGTGGATGATATGGTTGATATGATGTGAATGAATGTGACTTTTGTGTTGTTCCTTATTTGGATTTATGAATCGCTAAGTTAATGTGTGCTATTATGATGTTATGAATGGTGAATGAGCTTTAAGCAATATAACTTGATTGTGGACTGAATCCCCCATACTTTTAAAATCGATTTTCATTAATATTTTGTCGATTAGGCAATTCCTTGTGGATTACTTCGAGCGAGACTCCATCCTTTGATGGTGAAAATGCCAGTATCCACTTGGACATAAATGCAGTCTACAGGCATTGTTGGCACAGAATAGTAAAACTTATGTCTCCAGATGAAGGCAACAGTTTTTATTTACCAATAAAGTTTCGTTTTAAATTTTTTCATCTTTGTGGTCTATTATTCAAATTAAAATATGCGATATTTGGTTTCTTAGATTTTAAAAAAGTTGTTACAGTTATCTAAACTGTTACCATCGAATATGATAGATCTGTTACAACTTACACTAATCCATAATCATAATTGCATGTTGTTAGTTGTGTCTTTTAAACTCTTTCCAGCTCTCTTGGTTGCGTAGAATTGGATATTTGTTTCTTGCCTTGTTTGTCTTGGGTTCATAAGAGCCTTGCCCTGGAGCTACCATTTTACAAAATTCAGATGCTGTCGCACGATACACTATAGTCAATGCTATGACAAAATGCACTAAGTATAATATGTCGATGGCAGCTTATCAATATATGTCATAATACCAAAAATGGGGATGTTACACAACTACGTTTCAGAAACTACTCCGAAAAACTGATTTCATTGTATTAGGAAATTGAATATCGGATATATTAGATGATGGTGCAGCACCGGTAAAAACACGGTAATATGGTAGAATAAACCATTAAGGTCTAAATGGCCAACACAGACAGGGGAAAACAGAATATTCCAATTGGGTCAGCATTGGACTCTAGCCTCCTAGTAAGATGTAACCCATGCAGAATATGGTGCTGTATTACCTTTATCATGAACTTTGATAAGTGGGTGGCACTGGCATTGGCATGTATCATCCAATGGTCACAAGGTCAATCCCCCGGAAAGTCACTTACAAAACTCGGGCGCCCTATTGCCTGGCGAGATGAACTAAACCCTCAGAGACGATTTTTATACTGAATTGTATGTTTTTTTAACAAAACAATCATTTATTTTTTTGGTAGTATCATTTTTTTGGGGTAGTATCATTTTTTTGTTGGTAGTAATGAACTTTTGGAATATAATTTGTGATTTTGGTAGTAATGGATCTTTTAGAATATAATTTGTGTGGGACTTTTCAAGCGTTCCCCACGTTTTTTAATGGACACTCTACCCATGAAAATAAATTGCATGGTAGAAGTTGTTTGAGGAAGCTTACAGGCTCCTGGAGACCTATTTCTGCAATACTGTCCATTAAATCCTCGACTTTCTGAGGATCATTTGCCCTAGTCCTCGACAACGGTCTCCTGATTTTACCCAGAGGAATTTCAGCTACAACAGGTCCCTTGTTCTTCTGCAAATTCACAGCAGCCCCTGCAAATTTGTATAACAACTACATGAGGGGATGTCTGCCAACTAAAATTCAAACTTTTAGAGAAAAAATGGTGAAATAACAGGAACACGTGCTTTAGGAGTGCTGCTAACAGAGATACGAACCATTGCCTTCTCCAGAGATTGCATAGCAGCCCAATGGTCTCTTAGCCGAAGAAGATGGAATTGGGTAAAGTGGTAATTTAAAGGAGTGGGAAAGAAAATAAGCCATAGTACTCTGAATCTTCTGAAATACTTCTAACGAGATAGAAGTTGAATGCTAGGGCGTTATGGAGATCTCGAAAAGAAAGAAAGTATTTTTAAGGCTCACGAGGACTTCATTTGGAAGAAGCGAATTGAAAACTTCTCTCTTTTGGACACCTAAAAAATCTATACACTCGTTGAAAAAATGAGTTGGAAGAAGCGAAATGAAAACTTCCTCCTTCGCAGGCTAATGACAAATTTGTATACCTTTGTGGGTTGTGCCAAATAAATTTGTTAAACGTGTGTAAACTTGTTGTCAAAGACTGTGTTAATGTATTTAAACTTTTTGGATTAAAAACTGTGTATAGAAGATGATTGTAAAAATAATAATTTGTATACCTTTGTGGGTTGTGCCCAATAAATTTGTTAAATGTGTGTACACTTCTTGTCCATGTTAATGTATTTAAATTTTTTGGATTAAAAACTGTGTATAGAAGATGATTGTAAAAATTATAAAAAAATGAAGTGAAGAAGCCATAGTACAATAATAATGAAGAATTTATAGTATAATAATAAAATAATAAAATTCAAGTGAAATAATAATAATAATAATTTATTTTTAAATGAAGCGAAGAAGTAATAGTAGAGAGAAAAAATAATAATGAAAAATTTATAGTTAAATAATAAAATTTAAGTGAATGGTAAAGTCTACAAAGGTATACATACCTTACCTCCTTTTGGATTTGAACTTGTGACTTTTTAGGAGGAAACACATGTCATTAACCATTAGACCCACTCAAGATGTATATATAATAATAATAATCTATTTTTGAGGTCAYGACTAAGTGAGAYACCAAATTGGTGTATAAAGAAAAATAGAAAAGAAAAAATCCATGAAGGAGAAGACTTATTGACAAAGATGATGGATTGTTGGTTTCCAAGTTTGACTTAGTTTTCTCTAATGATATGAGAGAAATGATAGGAAATTGATAGGGAAATGAGACAAGTATCCAAACAAATGAGGTGTTTAGAACTGTGGAGTGTTTGGGGATGGTTGACTTGGAAATACAGTTGTGGAATGTGTCATTATATCTTCCTTGAGATGAGCTTTGAAAGACCTATTAGTTTGACCAATGTATGATATGCCACAAGAGTGGGGAATTTGGTAAACTCCTTAGCCAAGCATAGGGTAGGATTTATCCTTAACAGGTCTAAATATTGCTCAAGGGTTTTATAGGGTTTAAAAAGAGTTTTGATATTCTTTTTTGTCATAATCTTTGAGATATGATCAATAATGTCATGGATGTAGGGAAGATAAATAAGAGCTAAAGGTGGGGAAAAGGAAGGAGAGTTAAAAATCTACAACTCAAATTTTTTTGTATTTTTATATTTTAATGAATAAATTGTAATTACTCATAACATCCCCACTTATTTATAAATTGTTAAATGATTATAAAAGGTGGTAACGTTTTTTGTGTCTTTAGTTAAAATACTTAAAATTTTGGAAACTTTTTTTTTTTCAAATGTCGTTTTTTTATGGTTTCAAGGAAACGATGTTCGCAAGCTGCTCCATGATTTTATTCTCTTCTTTTACAAGTATTTTGCATAAATAACTCAATTACATCATAGAACAAATTTGACATGCTAAAAACGTTATTTCTTATTAATGAAAAAATACTAGTTATTTTGAAACATTTTCTTTTAAGTACAAGCACTTTATCTTGACACTCACAAGCATACTTTTTCTAGACTTTCTCTATAACAAAATAATCATTGTTGTGTTATTTTTCTAGGTGGTAATTGAAAATACCTAAGGGAAGGAGCCATCGTGATTTGGCTTCTCAAATATCCAAGAAAACGCCCTACCTATCCAACCATGGTTAAGAGAAAGAAGCATTCATGGTAAATTCTTATGAAACACATGATTCTTCATTCAAAAAGGATTGGGAAAATGCAACTTTTCTCATAATGTACTTATTTTTTGCTCTTCACATGATAAAGGATGCCACCCTTATATGCGTGCAACTAACTATAGTCATTCTAATTGTCTTGTTTAGTTTAGGAAGGCATACACAAAATCTTCATTTGGAATAGATGTAATGCATATTGTAGATCATTCCATGGAAGGCTCTACTTCAATTTTGGAACCGATTACCATTCCAAGATAATAATAAAAATGTCACCTCAAAAAATGAGCATTCAACTTCAGACATACAAAGATTTGGACTCCCAATATTTGATTTCAGATAGTGAAGATGCATCCATGGATGGAGACTCAACACCAACTATTGGATCAACTTCAAGCAAGCCACGAGAAAATTGGAAGTTATAGTTTAATCTTGTCCTCTTTGTCGGGGTCAAGTTAAAGGTTTTGTTTTGACTTATGAGGATATTAGGAAGCATGCAAGGCTTGAACATTTGCTCGCTCGGTGTTAAGTGCCTCAAATATGAATATAAAGTATCTTACAATATATCCAAGAATAAGATAAGAATGATCCACACTTTATTAATATCAAACCCTTCAGGTAGCGAAATACCTACAATTGATCCTTCTATGGAAGGAAACCACTCAAGTTCACTTGCCTCTTCAAGGGGGCAACCTCCTAATGAGCTAAGCTCCAATCACAATAATCTTCGCCGTGATTCATTACATTGCTTATACTTCTTTATATAATACTATCTACCTCCTAAGAACATTCTAGAGAAGGAACCTTATAGTAAGGCGTCTTACAATAGTTGTGATCACAATACTACATAGGCCTTATTTACTAATGATGGCCTTCATTACATAGTAATACATAACCATCTATCTATTCTTATTCGCCTTGGGTACCTCCCTAGGTACCCCATATTACCCCCCAGAGTACATTGTATTCACCCCCCCGCCCCCCCCTTATAAAAGTGTTGTCCTCAATGCTTGTTGTGAGGAAGGACAACCATATAACAAGGTATGATGGAGAAGTATTGACCACAATGTTGAAGTAAGCTAAAGAACCAAGGTTCCATGTACAAGTACTAGCCACCATGTTGAAGTAGTCCCATAAGGTCCACTTTAAACCTGGGTCCCATATCCAAGTGCTCATGTTGAATCCCCTTTGAATATACCTAAACTAAATAGCCGACTAAAAATGGTGCTCCAAATGCTTACCTAGGTCATGCATAAATACATCCATATCCAAAAAAATATCCACATAACACACTATTATTGGAGAATAGGCATGCTGAAAACCAGCAGTCATAACCAAATCTCGACTTCACTCCATGAGGTTCTCTTCATAAGGTGGAGTAGAGTCATCAAATAGAAGACAAAAATAGTTATCATCCCAAAAATGACAATTGTCCATATACCAATCATCACACTCACCCTCTAAATCATACCAGGCATATATTTCTTGGTTATACTCTTCGTTGATGGAACAACATATGGTCAAAGAGTAATCATGGAAGGTTTCTTTCATCAGCATTAGCATATTGCCATTTTTTAGATCCATTAGGGTTTGAGAACAAAAATTTTGCGATGGATATAACACAAAAGAAAGTGATCAGAAGCGCAACATATAATATACCAAATTGAACCTATGAAAATCTTCTATCCAATGGTGTTGGTTTGATGGCAATCATATAAACCTATCAAAAGATATATGCTCTGCAATCTATGCAGCCATCGTGATAAAAACCCGGAATAGCTAATTTTAGATCAATTATATTTTGACCTCTCAAACTCCGATCAAGACGATTTGTTTTTGAAATCAATTGTTTTTATGAAAGGAACTTTGATCTACAACTAGTTTTGAAAACTTTTGCACCAAATGCTACAGAAATTGATCAAAGTGTCATGAGCCTCTCTTTTTTTGTTCCTTTGAAACCTGCAAAATGAAAAAAAAAATTGCGCCTTTTTAGCCCAAGGAAGAGCTATGATACCACTTGTTAAGTGCCTCGAATCTAAATACAAAATCTCATACAATATATCCAAGAATAAGATAAGAATGATCCAAACTTTATTAATATCAAGCCCTTAAGGTAGGGCAACACCTTACAATTGATCCTTTTATGGAAGGAATCCACTCATGTTCACTTGTCTCTTTGAGGGGAAAACGTCCTAATGAGCTAAGCTCCAATTGCAATTATCTTCACAATTCTTCATTACATTGATTATATTTATTTACATAATACTATATACCTCCTAAGAACATTCTAGAGAAGGAACCTTCTAGTAAGTATCCTTACAATAGTTGTGTTCACACTACTACATAGGCCTTATTTATTAATGATAGTCTTCATTACATAGCAATACATAACCATCTATATATTCTTATTCCCCTTGGGTACCTCCCTAGGTACCTCATATTACCCCCTAGGTACACTACACTCAACCACAAGAAATGGACCTTGATTGTAAATAAAAATGAAAAATATTGGTTTTTGTATTTGATAAAAGAAGTGTTATTGGATAACTAGAAAAAAAAACCTAGCAATGAGACCAGAGTCAAAGAGTCACGACCTTTAGTTTAGTAGAAAAATGGCATGAGTTTTGGGCTTGGTTCAAGGTCCGGGGAATTTGTTTGTCTCTCTAGCAAGGTGTTTCTCATGTGGGTGGCAAAGATAATCAAGGTTTAATTTGTCTAGTAGAAGAGTTATCAACAACTGCCCATGATAACCCTCTAACAAGTACATGCCCATCAAGACCCATCTTGTCAAAAGGACAATGGATGGCATCGCCCTGGATTATTATGATCCCGAGGGTTATAGAGAAAGTGCATTTCAATAAAATGAGGCCTTTATTCGTGCCCAAATATTAAGGAGGGTTGTTGACTTGGTTGATCTCCCTCTTTCAGATCTGGATGGCGTAACTCCAAGGGACCCGGAAGTGCAAAGCCCCAAGTGATTTTAATTATGATGGGAAGCAGGTTAATGTTAGGCATCACAACGATTCTACACATTTGTTCTCTAAGGTAGTAGCTATTTCGGTAAAGTCTCCTCTGCCACCTTTGCATGCAGCACAAGTTTCATCGTGTATTGCATGCAACAATGTGACATCACAGACTTGAGCCAAGGCATTTGATGTGCATGCAAGGGATGGTGGAGTTAAAAAACATCGGTGTTGGAAGGTGAAACATGAGCGAAGAAGGATGGTAGTGGGTGATAGGTTGGGGACATCCCCGATCTTTTGAATTGTGGTGAGACGCTTCAACGGTAATGTAGTCACCCCTACGATGCTTAAGGTTTGGTTAGAGGACAATTGGATGGCATTACTTGAATACTGCCCAATCTATCACACCCTGGATAAAGGGTGGTTGAGTTTCTAGTTCAAGAGCAGAAAGGATTTGGAGGAAGTTTTTGATAGGGTATGGAGATAGCGCATGTCTGGGTTGATTCTAAAGGAGTGGGTGATCTCCTTCGACCCGTTGAGAGAGTCGATACCCTTGCAAAAATTTGGGCTATTTTGCCCAACCTCCCTTTGGTATTCTAGAATGAATTTGTTTTTAAGTCGATATGAAACAAAATCGGGTCGTATCTAAGAAACGAGCCAGGATGGGAGAAGAAGGTGGATCGTCGATGGGCGTGGGTGCAAATTTCAGTGGACCTAAAAGAAGTCTTGATGGATGAAATCGATTTAGGTCTTAAAAATCAATTATTGGCAGGTTCCTTTTAGGTGATATGGCTGCCACCAAGTCGATCATGTGCAAGCTAAATGTTGAAGAGAGTCTTCTCATTTTCCTCCATTTTAGACAATATGGAAGCACAAATCAATGTTAGAAGGTTAAATGGGAACAAAGGTGGCATCATTTGATGGTGAAGTTGGGACAAAATAAAATGTTCATGGAGCAGCCTCTTCGGACTCCTCCACAAAAAAGGTAAAAAACTAGCCCCTCCCTTAGTAAGTCCTTATCCATGGCTAATTCTATAAGTGAAATTACGACTAAAGGGTTCTCTAAAAAAGTCTCATTGACCTTACCCTCTAGTCCTAAGTCGTTGGTCCCCTAATCGTCTCACCCCTGCAAGGGTAACAGTCCTTTGTCCCCCTCTCATCCTTTTTTGAATTTGGGTTTAGTAAAGGAATGTTCTCTCCCTTCTACCTCTAGTAGGTCTCCTCTCATTTCACCCTCTATAGGGTCTAAAATGGAGACTGAGAATTCCTCTTTCTCACTATCCTCAAGGCAATCCATAATATCAAACTACATGTTGTGCTCTAAAGTTAATATTGCGTAAGATATTTGCGGAGTCGAGGGCTTGGCCCTCGACAAGGGAGGGGGGGGGGACAAGAGGGGAGAAAATCCTTTATCTCCATTGCTCAATCCATATTCCTGAAGGAAATAAGGAGTGGGAGATAGTCGACCATTGATCTGGCCCTTAGAGTGAGTAAATCCCATGAAGGGGTTAAAAAATGATAGTTCTCTCATTTAATTCAAGGGGAGTAGGGGGTGCTCCAAAGCTTCAAGCCCTCAAAAGTTTGGTCTCGATAAGTAAACTGAATTTTATTATGGTTCAAGAAATAATGTGCAGTGCAATAAAATAAAAGGAAGTTTTTAGCAGTTTTCTTTGAGATTGGTCTTTTGTGCAATTGGCTATGTGGGTCTCTCAGGGGGACTCCTATCTGGCTGGAGTCCAAGATTCAAAGTTGCGCAAGTAGAGACGGACCCTTCATGAATTGTTGTTGACTTAGAAGATAGTATGTTGAAGTGTTCTCTTAGGCTAATCAATGTGTATGGGCCCTATTCATATAGAATCCCTTTCTGGGAAAGTATGGGTCATTCAAGGATGTTAGAGTCCTCAAACGTTATTCTAGGTGGAGATTTGAATTTTACCATCTGCTTGCGAGAGGTGTGGGGGGAATGACCTAAACAAGACCCACACGAAGATTTTTTTATAAACTGGATTGAAAAAACAAGTTGATTGATTTAGAGCCTTCCAAAATTTCCCAAACATGGAGAAACGGGCGTAGAGGATAGGAAGCAGTGGAAAAAAGACTGGGCATGTTATTATTGTCAGAAAATTTACTGGATTTTAATTGGAGGATAAAGTCCAAGGTTGTGGTTGGAGGCATTTCAGACCACATGCATATTATCTTGAAAATCGACAACAACTCTTCACCTCCCCATCTCCTTTGAAATTCAACCATGCATGGCTAGGTGAGGAAGACTACAAGTGCCTAATTAAGGACCTTTGGTCCCCTTTGTTTGAATATTTTGGTTTCTCTTATATATAGAAATTTGCCTTAAACATTTCAAAAGTGACTCAAGCTACCAAAAAATGGGCTAAGGACTTTAATGAAAAAGATTTAGGGAAATTGCATCAAGTAGAATCTCAGTTGAGAGAAATTTTGATTGAAGGAAGAGTAGACCAATTAGAAAAAGAGAAAAGAATCCTACTCAACAATTTGATGCAAAAAAGGCAAGAGCTTTTGGCCTATGAGGAAACCAGATGGTGTTTAAAAATTAGGGTCATATGGTCAAAAGAGGGAGATGGCAACACAAAATTCTTTCACAACTATGCTTGACAACGTAAATAGGCTAATTCAATTTGGGAGGTGAAAAATAGCAAAGGAGAAATGGTCTCTTCTTTTGATGAAATTGTTGCTATAGGAAAAGAGTATTACTCAAACTTGTTTAGGGCACCTCCAGGTTGCCCAATACAAGAAATCTTAAAGGTTATTTCTCTCTATCCTAAATCAAATTCTAAAGAATCGAATGATTCCCTTCAAGAAGAATACTAGAAAAGGAAAGACTCTTAGATATCTCCTCCTTCCAGAAAGGAAAAATCTCTGGTCCTAATGGTCTAACTGTTGAATTCTTTTTAGGACTCTTCGATTTGCTGAAATATGAACTTGCAAAGTGGTAAATGAGTCTCAAAGGATGGGGAAGGTATGGGATTCTTTCAACACAACATTTCTGGCCCTAATTCGTAAAAATAAAGATATGGAATCTTTTGTTGACTTTTGGTCGATATCATGTTGTAATCTTATATACAAATTCATAGCTAAGATAATTTCCTCTCGCCTCAAGCCCATCTTTAGCAACTTTATCTCTTAATATCAATTTGGATTCCTAAATGGGCATCGGATCCATGATGTTGTTTCAATCACCCAGGGAGCCCTCCACTCCATGAAAACGAAGAAAATCTCAGGGTTTATAATGAAATTAGATCTTTCTAAGACTTATGATAAGGTCAATTAGACCTTTGTCCATCTAGCCTTTATTCAGACGAGAATCAGTTTCACAACCGTCAATTGGATAATGGGGTGCATTGAATTCTCCTCTCTTACAATTCTCATTAATGGTTCCCCTTCCTCCTTCTTTCAACCGTCCAAAGGGCTCTGTCAAGGATGCCCTCTCTCTCCTTTCATCTTTATGTTGGTCATTGATGGCCTTAGTAGGATAATTCATCAAGCTTGGCGAAGAAATCTCATTAAAGGCCTAAATGTGTCCATGGATGCTCTTCTAACTCACTTGTTATTTGTAGATGATGTTATCATATTTGGTGCAGATTCAGATTAGGAGGAAAAAGCATGGATTGTTGTCTTGAAATCCTTTTGTCTTGCATCAGGAATGCAAGCAAACAATGCAAAATCAGTGGTTCTTACCAATGCTTTGGAAGTAGAAATGATAAGACATTTGGCGGAATCTATGCATTTTGAGAGGAAAAGTGTTGATGACGGGCTTAAGTACCTAGGTTTTTATCTGAATCCAAACTCCTACTCATTTAATGATTGATCATGGCTTATAAAAATATTCAAGGAAGAATTTCCTTGTGGTCTCATAGATGGTTATCGAGGGGGGCAGGCTGGTGCTGATAAAATCGGTTTTGAGTAGCATTCCAGTTTATTGGGATACAATAGCTAAAATCCCCAAAGGAATTATGATCAAGGTAATAAATATTTGTTTTCATTTTTTATGGCGTGGAAGTAAGGACTCAAGAGGTTTCCACCTGGTAAAGTGGAATCAAATCGTGAGATTAAAGGATCACAGAGGATAGGGGGTCAAAAATATGTATTGGTTTAGCAAAAGCTTGGTACCAAAAAGCCTGTGGAGACTGATACATAATAAGACACTATGGGGAAGGGTCCTATTAGCGAAATACTTCCTAGGGTTGTCGCATGAAGAATGACTAAGGTTGTTTATGAAGACAGGGGCATTTGTGTCCATTAGATGGAAGGCGATGATGGAATCCTACACATTGATTGGTAATTGGCTATGTTGGAAAATAGGCAATGGAAAGAACGTAAGGATTGGAGAAGATCCATGGATTGGATCAAGAGACGAGTATAAGATCTCAAAAGCCTTGGTTGAAGACTTGCATATGTAAGGATTTTTTTCACTATAGAACACTCATATAAATGACCAAGATGGAATAGGGAAAAGTGAATGGAAAGGGGTGGAAGTTTTAGGCTTGACATAAAATAAAAAGGAAGAATGGAACTCCTTCATTGGTCTTTTATCATCTAATTTTATTCATCTAGAGGAAGACTCAAAGGAATTAATTTGTTGGTCTAAAAATGAAAAAAAATGGATCATTTTCGGCAAAGTTGGGTTATTAATTGTTGGAAGATGAAGAATTCATAGGTGAATCGAAAGCATGGTGGTCCCTGATATGGAAGTTCAACACCCCTCTAAAGGTAAAAACTTTGACCTAGATGGTGCTAGAAAACAAAATTTTAACTTGGTATAATGGGGTGACGCATGGTTGCATCAGTCTGAGTTGGTGTGCCATGTGCACAAGCAATAAGGAGACAGTGCAACACCTTTTTGTGTCATTCTCATTTGTGCAGAATGTTTGGGCGAAGGTGTGTGCTACGCTAAAATGTGGTTCCACAATTCTGGAAGGTGGTTTAAGTGTCTGGATGCAGAGTTGGTTTGAGAAAGGTAAGGATAGCCCTTACAGGTCAATGCCCCCTTTCCTACTATATTTTATTTGGTCGGTGCGAAATTCATGTGTATTCCAAAACAAGTTTATCCCTATGGAAGCAACAACTGGTCTAGTCCAAAAACTCTCAAGAGAACATATGCATTTGGAGAAATCCCCGAAATTTAGAAAGATTGTCGAGCCTGTAATTGACAAGGAAATCCCTTGAGGTTTCTTTGACGAGGCCAACCAAGGTCATCCAACTCATTGTGGAGTTGGGGTGGTTCTCTTCATATATGCAACTCATTATTATAATATCCTCTATACACCAAGGCGAGGCTCAAACATGAAAGCAGAAATAGAAGCTTTGTGGGCTCTCCTTTTCATGGTTAATTCTTTAAATCTTCGAAAAATCCAGTTGTTCGATGAGTCAAGAGTAGTGGTGGATTGGGTCATAGGAAAAGGAGATATACAGGTGGCTTGTCTAGCAACCCGAAAGGCTCAGGTTCAAGACTTCCTTTCTGTGTTAGAATGCTTCTCATGCAGACATGTATATCGATAGTTAAACATGGCAACAAACAAACTATCTAAGGAGGTGTTGGAATTGCATGATGGCACTTTATGTTTTCTGGAAATCTTCGAAGGGTAGGCCATGGAAGGCATGACCTCCTATTTATGATGAAAATGTAAAAGAATGAAAAAGAGGACAATTTTATTAGAACAAGTTTTTTGTAATGTAATAAGAAAAGAAAGGAGAATGTAGTGGAAATGGATCATAAACTTTGAAAAGTAAAGGAACAAGATAGTTTATTTTTGAACAGTCCTTAAATGGACCGAAATATGTATATTTCTTATAATGGAATATAAAGTTTTTTCTTGCTCAGAAAAAAAAATGGTGAATATTGGAGCAACAATGTGAGCATAATGATGTAATTCTCCACTTTAGATTTCACTCTAGGTATACTCACATCTACTTCTTTGAACCACTCTAGGACTTAGGATGTGATGGAAAGTCTAGCGTTTGCAATGACATGTATGTCGCTTACATAACCAGAAGTCGACCTAACACCCCCTCCAATGCTCCTTATCTCATAATTGATGTTATATTTGCAAAGCCAATAAAAAATTATGTAAATCATCATCATCATCATCATCAACAACAACAACAACAACAACACCACCACCAACAACAACAACACAAAATATAAACAAGATAATACAAACAAGGCAAATAACCAAAATATTTATATAAACACAGTAATAAAAAAAACCAAATGCTACATGTCCTCATAAAACATAACAAACTTATATATATATAAAATTCCAACATAAAAACATAATAAACTTTTCTATATAAGATTCGATTCCAATTCAATCTATAATAATTTCCTTGGAACCATTGCCTTGGCAAGGTGAGAAAGAATTGATGCATTTCATTTAAACATTATGATATTTCATATTTCATATTTCAGATAACGGAACGACTAAAAGACCAATGTACCCATGCATAATAGGTGGCTTGGATGGACTTCCACTCTCCCAAAATGAAAATGTTATGTTTATACTTCAAGAGAAATTAGCAACCATATAAAGAGGGTTGCGAAGTGTTAATCATGTCGTGCAAAAATTATTAATATTTATAAGACTTTAAAAAGAAGAGATTTGCCCTATCTTTATTTTAAGATACATTTGAATCTTAAAAATAAGTAAGTTAAACGCAATGGAAAAAATGTTTAATCAAAATTGTTGAAGAATGTAAGTTGTAGTTTGCTTGAGGACAATGGTGTGAGACCTATAGAAATGGCAGAAATGGCATTATATATTAAATGGTTCTATTTTTGTAAAAGTATGGCTGTTGGTACTACTTTATTACACAAACTAATCAATGAAGCCAATCCCTTCTTAATTTTGTAAACTTGGTGAATTTTTTATTAAATTATTCATGTGAATCAAAGTCTAGGTTTAAGAAACTTGAAATTTTGATTTAAAATATAGTTCTAATTGAGTTGAATTGGACAAGAAATAGATTCCTATGTATGTACATTCACGACAACAAAAAACATATATTAGTTTTTTTAGTGTCAAGCTATGTGGCAGACATAGTCAATGAACAATGGAAAGATTGCTAATAAGAAGTAGTAAATTCTCATTGACATGTACAAGGAAAACAATTGTGTGATGCAACTTGTTTTTGTTTAATGAAGGCAATCAAATACCATAGGTCTCTATGTACGTCAAAGTAGGTATAAAGATGTATGAACTAACAAATGCATCTACCAACCATGCATATCATAATCAATTTCCAACCCACAATTGTTATACTACAATGCATTAAACATGGACAATGACACGAGGGAAAAGTTGAGCAATCAAGAGAAAAAGAGGAATTGACACAATATGTCTAAAATGTCACACACCCTTGTGCATCTACATTATTAAGACAAGATCAATGGTATGAATGAAGGTCTCATCAACCACCATGAATGCACTCATCGCCCAATAATGCTCGATACAAAACATGCTCATCCACCGACATCAAATAGAAACACGAGACTCACTCAAGAATGGGCTCATCTTTGAGCGCTCTCTGCTATGTTGGTTATTACATGAGCATGTAAGCCTTAAGTAGCTGCAACAAGGGATATTAAATCATACACACATGCAATGTTGGTCATATGCAAACAACGATAAGCCACAATACACAATTAGGGTTAGGGCATATAAATATGCAGGTAACATATCCCAAGGGAAACCTCTCAAGCACTTCCCCTCATTCCAAGGATATTGGTACCCAGGGTAAACCCTATATTCTTCAGAGCACAAACCCAAGTCAACAACACATGAATAGATCATATATAGCTCATCAATAATCAACTCATTAAGAGCAAACATGTCACAAAGTAAGAGAAAGCATGTCACAAAGTGATATTTGAACACGGGTGGAGAGGGTAACAATTTTTCCTCACAACCACTCGAGTTACACCCAATTGACACACACATATTTATATGTCTATATATCTAGATATACATACACACATGTGTGTCTGTGTGTACACACACACACACAGATGCATCTGTGTGTGTGTGTGTGTACATACATATATGTATATATGTATGTATGTGTACATACATATACGTATATATGTATGTATGTGTACATACACATACATGTATGTATGTGTATGTATATATGTATGTACACATACATGCATACATACATAATATTCCCAAGGGAAAAAAAATCACAATTTATATTCCAATTTAGAATGGAAATCACATTCTTCTTGTGCTCAAAGCACTTTTACATAAGCTTAATCATATTCATACCCCACAAGTACCGAAAAAAAACCTTGGCATTTTGTACAGGTACCTAGAGAAATGGCATTATGCATGCAATGGTTATATTTTTGTAGAAGTGTGGTTGTTGGTATTGCTTTGCTACAAAAATTAATCAATGAGTCAATGAAGTTAATCCCCAGTCTCACAAACTTGGTGCATGATTTCTTAATTTTTCATGCAAACCAAAGTTCAAGCTTAACAAACTCGAAATTTTGATTTAGAAATATTATTGCAAATGAGTTGAATTGGGCAAAAGAGATATTCCTATACATGTACATTCATGACAAGAAAGAACATAAGCTATCGTTTTTAGTATCAAGCTATGTGGCAAACACATTATTAAAAAATGGAAAGATTACTAAGAAGAAATGGTAAATTATCATCAACGTGTACTAGGAAGACCTATGTGGCACACACATTATTAAAAAATGGAAAGATTACTAAGAAGAAACGGTAAATTCTCATCAATGTGTACTAGGAAGACCTATGTGGCAGACGCATTATTAAAAAATGGAAAGATTACTAAGAAGAAATGGTAAATTCTCATCAACGTGAGCAAGGAAGACAATTGTGTGATGCAAATGGTTTTTGTTTAATGAAGGCAATGAGATACCACAGGTCTATGTGTACATTAAAGTAGGTACAAATATGTTTGAACTGGTGACCACATTTACCGACCATGCATGCCATAATCAATTTCCAATTCACAGTTGTTATACTACAATGCATTAAACATGGACAATGACTCAAGGGAAGACAAGTTGAACAATCAAGAGTAAAAGAGGATTTGATGTGAAATGTTTTTTTATCGCACAAGTTGTAGGTTGGGAAAATCCCAACCCAACCAAAAAATGGCGACAATTGAGAGAACACCTACCCACTGTCACCTTGGGCATGTATTCCCGTCACTTTAGAGATGAAGTAATCACCTCAAGGGGGGAATCCTGATGACCCTAGGGGGAAATGAGATGAAAAGGGGCATGATGGAAGTGTATCCCCTATAGGTCAAGATACTAGGTGTGGAAGGGCTTAAAAAAAAATCTTGGTAGTAGCCAACAGTTTACAAGAAGTATGAGTACCTGCAAAAGGTGATTGTACCTGCCCGATACACACGAGAAGACAAGTATACATGTAATATGTTAGGTGGAAAAACAAGTTAAGCTTGATGTCCCTAATTTCAGCAGTAAACAATAATATATAACAACAACAAAAAGATAGTAAGAGCTGCAAATAAGGTGCTAAAATTCTAGTTAAATAAACGAGAGACAAGCTAGAAAATACTAGCTTAGCTCAAGAATGAAAGAGAAAGCCTTTAGCATGAATACAAGGCTGTCATAAATAAGCACTGCAGAGATAATTATCAGCCTTATGGGTGTAGCAACTAAGTTTTTACAACCAAGAAATCAGCCACCCAAAATCACAAGTAATCCACCCAAAAGATACGCTAGACCTAGTAGTTTTTAGGGGTAAATTATTAGCAACTTTAAATGGTTGAATAATGAGTTATTAAGAGAGTTGAGTTAGGGTTTCTGCAGCCCTAATGGCTGTAGATAAAATTTTATAACAACAACAATAAGAACTTAGCCAAAAGCGACGCCCTAGTGGCTCAACCAAGCATATAAAGCATAGAATTGATTTCAATTTAGACAACCTCAAAATCTTGAGTTTTCACGTTAACAAATGCAAGATTTTATTTCTCCAATGCAATTATTTTTAGTTCCTTTAGCTATTGGGTTATGGAGTCGAATAAAAGAAGAGCTAACAAGTGTTATTTCCTTGGGGGTGTAAACCCTTTTAATCCCCAAGGAAAGCAATGTTAACTAGGAGATACTAGGAGGGTGTAAACCCTTTTACTTCTCCTAGTAAAACCTTGTGCAACAAATAATTTCTAAAAAAAATGATAGATAATGATGGGGTTGTAAATCCTTATACTCCCCAAGAGATCTAGCAAATCAATCTTGTAACCAAGCAATGAAGCATCACTAAGATAAAATCCTTACCTAGTCCAAGAAATGACAAGATAAACCTCCTCTTACCGAGATAAATCCACCATAAATGCAAGAGAAAAGCTCCAAAAGACGCAGCACACTACTTCTTCCACCAATAGCATGAATAAACCAAGACAAGAGCACAAGAGAGAAGAGATTTCCCAAAAGGGCACAAATTTAGCTAGGAAGGCTTCTCACAATGGGAGAGTTATGATGAAATTGAGATGAAAATGATATCTATTTATACAAAATGTTCTAAACATAGTTTGTCCACATAATTTAAGGTAAACCACAAGATAAGGGGTCAACTCCCTAATCTTTCTCCTTTACAAAATAATATTATTTAATTCATACTTTTGCACATGAAAGAAACCCTAAAACATGATGTCACCCTCCTTTTGGGTAACTTTTGGCACTTTAAGTCAAGTCGTTGGGATTGGAGAAGGGATGTTGGGCTTCCAAAAGCCATCTTCCAAGGTGTTAGGACCTCTCTTTACTAAATCAAGGCACCAATCCTCATCAAAGTTTCAAGTGTCACATCACTACCACAACCTAGCCCATTTGTGACATCAATCTCCAAGAAGGTGATGTTTTGCCTCTTTCAAGCAAATTGTTTGGCATGAACGGGTTGGGTAAGATTCTCCAAGGTGTCCTCTAGGCCTCCAAAGGCACGTCTCTGTGATCCGACACGTGGGACCTTGGCATCCAACCTCTTGGATTCAAGCCCCATGGAAGCCCAAGCTAGGCTTGTTCCTCCAAAACTGTCCACCAGCTGGGTCCTGCAAAAAAAAATGGATACACCCTCCAAGGATCTCAAGTCAAAGCATCATGATGAGTAAATCAAATCAATAAAAGATCCATCTAAGCATGTACATCCAAACTACCTCATCAAAATAAACCAATGCTCAAAGACCCTATGCAATTTTCCAAGTTTAGGTATGGGAGGGTTGACAAAACGACCTATTGGGTGAATTGTACCTCAAGTTTAGGGGTGTTTCCCGAGGGGGCCTCCTTCTAGGTCAAGTGGATGAGGGGAAGACTTTTGGGCATGGGGTTCATAACACTTAAGGGGTTGTAGTGTCTCATTTATGAGTTCCTTTGAAGAGGGTGTGCTACACCTTCATTTTCAATGCATCATTTTTCCAAGCCCATTTATTACCTTTAATTCTCTTAGGATGTTTCTAGGTTGAAGCTAAGGTGGGGCTTCTACCTAAGCAATAAAAATTGTTCCCACCTTGACTCGACCATGCTCACATCATGCTTCCCCAAGTTGGAAACATGCACGGGGATTGTTGGCACAGGGGCAGACCCAGGGTTCAACGCTTCAACAACGCACCAACAAAACCCTAACTACTGGCCCTTTCGGCAACACCTGCGAAGTAGATGAAGTCTCACCCGAGGTAGAGGTAGGGGGGGTTGCAGGACTCATGTGTCTACAACCAGGATGGGACACAGATATGTGATTACAATACTTAATAGAGCACTTAAACAACAATATGCATTAGTTTCTTGAATCTCATTCACATCGCAGATTAAACCCTTATTACAGATCAACGCAATAACCTTAAAGATCAAGTACTTCCATTCACTTAGCACATAGCATTAGTTCAGATCTAGCATTCAATCATCTTCAAGCACTAAGCAACAACATCAGATGCATTCAACATACATTATAACAACAACACTAAGCAAGTAAACACATAAACAACATTGCACAAAGCACATCAAGACATAAGATATACGTGGTTGACCCCAGTGTAGGGCTACATTCACCAACTTCTTCTTCTTCTTTATTAGTCTTCAATCTACTTACATTCATCTGCTCCTATGCACAAAGCCACAGAGCCAAACTCCGCAAAGGATAGGATATTTGTGCATTGTGCACCCGATCCTCCTTCCCAAAATCAGGTCAAATCACATAGCCAACTCCTTACTAGCACAAAGCCTTAGTAACATATCATGCACATAGCCAATCAACCAAATCTCTTACATTGCTTGCACTAAGCTTCTACTTGCAACATATGGTGCACATAGCCAACAAATCTACTTATTACATCGCTTAGCTACTTATTTATACATTTACAAAAAGGCCTAATCATGGGTAAACCCATGGGCCGACATCCCTTAACCCATTACATAAACCCTAAAACCATTTTCTCGGTCCACAAGCCTGCAAAACAAGCAAGATCTCGTGATCTCAGCTCCGCCTGGGCGCTCCATCTTCGACCAGCCTGTCGAAGTCCCAAAAGTGGTCAAACACGACCAATGTTTCCTCAAAACTTGGTCAAGGGCCAACAAGCCCCCAACACTCACATGTGACTCGTCCCAAGTCACTCAGATCTGGGCAACGCTCCTTCAAAGGACTCGAGCTTAGCTCGAGCTGCCTCGACTTGCTGCTTCACCAGAGTCTCCTACTTGGTGAACTCCTGAATCACTTGCTCTGTAACCAGCCCTTTCAGGTGTTGTTCTATTGTGCAACCACTTAGTCTAGCTGTGAGCCTTGTCCTTCAATCTCTTCAAAAATCGTGTAGGATTCGTCCTACACCGATTGTGATCTCTTCATTTTCTCAACTGCAGTGAGTGACTTCATCTGTGCTTGCACGGTGGATGCCTGCTGTTGCACCTCCTGGAGCTGTGCTTCCAGTTTCCTCAGCTCCGGATCTTCTTCGAGGCATTTGTAGGTCTACGCACTACGATTACTTAATTGCTTACATTATGAGGCGAGTGACCTGATCCTTCCAACTGCGCTCTTGGAAGCTTCTTCCCTTTGATCGTGCACTTCTTGCGGAGTGCTCGACACTGCTTGGAGTTCTAACTCTGTTACTCTCGCTTGAAGCTACTGAATGGCCTCAACGAGCTTACCCACTTGAATTTCGACTGACTCTTCTTCCTCCTGTGCTAAGCCTGGCACAGAGCAAAGTGCTTTAGTCACTTCCTCTTTGATCGCAGTCTTCTCTGTGAGCAGTTGGTCTTTTTATTTCTGTACCTTTGCATTGTCCTCCTCGAACATCACCCAAATTTCATCTTTCTCCTTCTGCACAACTCGAAGTTTCTCTAAGACCTCCTCCTTTTCTTGCTTCAAGGATTCTATAGCCTACTCCTTTTCTTCTTGGGCTCGCTGAAGTCGAGCCTCTGTTGCATTTGCTTCTTATCTTAATTGGGCGGGCTCATCCCCCGATTCTACAATTTTCGACAAAGAAGGCGCAATAGGTATTGTGCAGCTCGAATGGATGGTTTGTTGTCTCTCCTTCAGCTCCTTCTCTATTCTTTCATACAACGTTTCCTGTTTTGCTCCATAGTGCTGCAAGATATCCTCTGAAGCATCCTCCACAGTTGTGATGATTAGATCGACGTCATCCTCTATGAGCGTGGACTTCATCTTGGGCTTACTAGTGCACGTCTTATTTCTTGATGAGGGTTTATGCGGAGAAAACTTTCGCTTCTTCGATGTTTCAACCTTGGTAGGGGGATCATCTGGCAGTGTAACTTCACCTTTGTCTTGCTTTTCTCCTTATTCCCCTCCTTCTTCTTGGTTCACTTCATCTTCTCCTCCTCTTGCGGGTGAGTTAGGCCTACTTTCCTCTGAGGCGCTGTCCTCGTCATTAGTTTCTATGTTCTGCACTTCCTCCTTTTTCTTCTTTTTCTTCACGCCAGTCTGTCCATCATGTTCGACCCCAATGACTAAGGGACTTCCAATGATGTCAGGTTCAGAAAGTTCTTCATCCTCCACCGGTACAAGGAACTCTGCTAGCCATTCTTTGGTGATCTCCTCCATATCTTTGTCGGTCATCTTATAATAGGACTTCAATTCCTCCTTACTCATCCCTGTGCGCGGTGATGTAGATAAAGTGTTGATCTGTGCAGAACTTCGCAAGTGGTCTGTATTGATGCAATGTATTCGATGTCATGTGTGGAAATGTTTCAATAGCACGCTTCAACTGCTGGTAGTAAGCATGGAAGACAATGTTCGACTGCCACTGCTTCGACATATCATTTGTATAACAGAAGGTGGAGAACCTCACGACCAACGGTTCCGATGGCTCGACTTCTGGAAATGTCGCTCCATCCGGCATTTTCCAAGCAACAAATGCGATTAGTACCAGTAACCAACTGAAATGGAATCCATAGCCTTGATCCTACGCTTCACGTAAGTCCTTCTCCAACTCGTTGACAAGGTAACTCGCCCAATTCATTTGCATCCCCTCCACGCACTTTCCTGTGAGGTCTACTACGAATCCAATGACCTGCGTGGGACAGTTCTTTCTGATGAGATTTCCAGCTATAAGTTGACAAGCTAGGCACACTGCGCCATCCTGGATGGAGGTGACCTTGTAACCTCGCTTTCCCTTCTCTACATCGTCATAATCCTCCTTTATGCATTGTGCTAAGGAGCGAGCTGAAGTCTTCCCTGGGTAGAACTGATGAGGGTCCGATCCTTGCATGCTCAGTCCTGTGATGAGGTGGATCAGTACCGGATCCACAATGACGTGCCTGTCGAGCAATAGATATCCTTCGTGATAGCACGACAGGAGGAGTTTAACGTAGGCGTTAACCTCCTAATGTCGACCAAAGTGAGGGATATTCATTACATTCAGGATCGTTGATTGCACGAGCTCCTTAATCCATGGCTGGGAGACTATGCGCGGCTTCTTCCCATTTGTGTTCATCAAATATCTATGTGGTGCAATCATCATGTAGTTCTTCTTGTCTCCGAGGTTAAAGTCATTGTTCTTCAGAGCTAGGATGTGTCCTAACTAGGGTCCAACTATGCATATCCCCTTCGAGATGTACGTAGTGATCAACGTGTACTCAAATTCACGTGGGATATTGTCGCGGTTAACCGCGCCAGGCAAGGCGACATATAATCTGGCAAGACCAACAAAATTTTCTTTGCATTAGCCATATCATTGTGGTGCTTGCTTCGCTTCTCAGTAGTACGACTGGAACGACGACGAGTCGAGGGGGATGCTTGAAATCCTCCAGTCGACGACGCCTGTATTCCTACAGACATAACTCTCTCAGCCATGAGATCCACAAGAATCTCCTCGATAGACTTCTCTAATGCACTATGTTCGCCCGACATTCACACTTGTAATCAAATAGATCGGGTAGCCGAGAAAACAAGCGAGGTAATCAAATGGATGACGAGGTCTAGAAATCACAGCGTGATATGGATTCGATTCTTTGTTAGCTCAGATAATCACAGGTGGCAAAAAGTGGTCCCAACGCAGCGACCGACGGGTTAAATAAGCAAGCGTTGTAACAGATTACTCCAACAGGTAGGAATGTGTCAATCAATGTGAATCAGTGTGTTATGGCGCCGTCCCAATGGTCCAACGACGCTATTTCTGTCAATAACTACGTTTCTATCAGTTCTTGAGCGTTATTCTAATGGTCGGGGCGCCTCCAACGATCATATAGCTTTGTCGTGGCGAAGTCCTATTCTGCGTGGTTTTGCTATTCCAATGAGGTTCAACTTCTGCATATCTTCCTCCTGCGAAGTCTTTTCTGGAGCCTCCTATAGTTTTTCTATCTTGGCTTTCTTCTTACTGAGTTTCCTTGCCTTCTTTCCTGTGATTTGAGTTTCTGGATTCCTCTTTCCATTCTTATGCTTATCTTTTCGTAGTATAGCGACTTCGTGTTGTTGATGTTCTTTCAAAGGTTTCAAAGGTAATACCTCTTTGCGTACTAGGTCCTGGGTGGACATACTTTCTTCTTGCATGGATAGGTCCTTCAAACCTTCTTGCGTTCTTTCAAATTTGAAAACTAATTCTCTTTCCCTCTGTTGCTTCGACTTATCCTCTTGTTCTTCTATTAGTCGCTCTATTTTTATGGTTATGAGGTCCCTTAGTTCTTTCTTTTTCTGTTCTGTGGCTTCCTCCTCTGCTTTCCTTTTGATCTGATCCTTCTCAATCCAATTCTTTCCTAACAAAAGTGGAAAAGGGGTGTTGTTCTCAATAAACTTAATGACTTCAAACTCTTCTTCAATCGATGTTTCATGAACAATCATAGGTATGTTAGTAACTCTTCCACATAGGGTTATCATCTTTCCTTTAAACAATCCTATCCTTCCCAATGAAGGTATCATAGCAGGCTTTCCCAAAATTCCCCAAGTGCTTTCTGGCATAATGTTCATGTGTGTTTCTTCATCCAATACACAGTCTATGTCGAAGTCTTCTATTCTTGTGACTATGCCCTGTTTTACTTTCATGGTCTCTGGTAAACTGATGTCTCTATGATCATCCATTACTTCTTTTAACTGTATTAACATAGTCTTCGACTCTTTTTCTATATGATTCTTTAACATATCCTTAGTCTTTTGACCTTCTTTATAGTTTTCTTGTCTCATGTTCATCTTTTCAACTTTAGCAATCCTTCTTGGACAATCCTCAACTTTATGACCAATAGCTTTACAACAAAGACAAATAGGACCTGTACCAGGGCATTCCTTAGCAAGATGTCCCGAGCTTCTGCAATTATAACACAGTGTTAATCCTCTCTTTCTTTTAAATGAGCCCCATCCTTTCCTCTACTGTGCACTGGGATCACAGTGATGGACCTGCAATCTGCAAAAATTCTTTCAAGGTTCTTGCATCCACTTATTAGTCCAAAAATTCTTTCTATGCATAGGATAACATATTTTTCTCTATTTCTATCAAATTTATTCAGATCAACTCTTTCTTCTAATTGTGCCCTAGCTTTTAGACTAGGACAAAATCTATCAAACATACCTAGATTCATACTTTCGAAGCAAAAATTTCCACTTGTCTTACCTTTACCAGAGCAAAAAAAATCTTTAAGATCTTACTTCTTTTCTTCAGATCCGGTTTCTTTTTTAGCACAGAGCTTCGCAAGTCAAGTAGAATACTGCACACTACAACAACATATCTACACAAAGAGATTTATGTTGTCTTCAGTTCCCATCAATCACAGTTTCAGGTCCCGATAACATAACCATTTGTTAGCACGGGGGCAGACCCAGGGTTCAACGCACCAAAAAAAACCTAACTACTGGCCCTTTCGGCAACACCTGCAAAGCAGATGAAGTCTCACCTGAGGTAGAGGTAGGGGGGGTTGTAGGACTCAGGTGTCGACAACTAGGATAGGACACAGATCTATGATTACAATACTTAACAAAGTACTTAAAAACAAATATGCATTAGTTGCTTGAATCTCATTCACATCGCAGATTAAACCCTTATTACAGATCAACGCAATAACCATAAATATCAAGTACTTCCGTTCACTTAGCACATAGAATTAGCTCAGATCTATCATTTAATCATCTTCAAGAACTAAGCAACAACATCAGATGCATTCAACATACATTATAACAACAACACTAAGCAAGTAAACACATAAACAACATTGCACAAAGCACATCAAGACACAGGATATACATGGTTCACCCTAGTGTGGGGCTACGTCCACCAACCTATTCTTCTTCTTTATTAGTCTTCAATCTGCTTACATTCATCTGCCCCCGTGCACAAATTCATAGAGCCAAACTCCGCAGAGGACAAGAGATCTGCGTGCTACACACCAGATCCTCCTTCCCAAAATCAGGTCAAGGCACAGAGCCAACTCCTTACTAGCACAAAGCCTTACTAACATATCATGCACATAGCCAATGAGCCAAATCTCTTACATTGCTTGCACTAAGCTTCTACTTGCAACATATGGTGCACATAGCCAACAACTCTACTTATTACATCGCTTAGCTACTTATTTATACATTTACAAAAAGGCCTAATCATGGGTGAACCCATGGGCTAACATACCTTAACCCATTACATAAACCCTAAAACCCTTTTCTCGGTCCACAAGCCCGCAAAACAAGCGAGATCACGTGATCTCACCTTCGCCTGGGCGCTCCATCTTCGACCAACCTGTCGAAGTCCCAAAAGTGGTCAAACACGACCAATGTTTCCTCAAAACTTGGTCAAGGGCCAACAAGGATTCTACCTAAGCAATAAAAATAGTGCCCACATATGCCCCTCTCTGGCTGGCATTTTTTATTAGTTATTCTTTCATGGGTCCCATTAATTTTTATGAGAGACGTTTCATTGTCCTCGAGATCCCTGGGCGAGCATCTAGAAGGTTAATGGTTTGGATTTTATCTTTTTCCATCTACAAGCCTCTCGGCCTTCAACCCCTTCTTCCCTTGAAATGAGGGACAACCCCTTCTTGGGTCAGTACACCCGAAAATCCCAAAAGGTAAGGAGATGAGGGGATGTAGTGTGGAAAGTGAAAAGTATGGTCGGGAATGGAACGATGACTCATCAAGAGGACCTCCCAGTAGCAGCCATAACCCTAAGGGTGACCCACTTACTAGGGATCAATTTCAACCACCAAAGTGAAACAAAGAAAAGATCATAATGTCCAATCAAACTTCACATAATCAAAAGCAATAATAGATGCAACGAACTAAAATGCCCCAAATTTTGAAATGACACTCACCATAATACCTGACCTGTACCTCAGGGAGTAAGACCCAATGTCTTTCAGAGGTGAGTTGATGTGGTGGATGTCGCTGTGATGAACCTGGAGCTGTGGTGGTGAGTTGGGTCTCTGTTTGTGCAAGTGGACATTGTTGGTCAAGCTGTCTCTTTGTACTCCATGTCTGCAACTTGAGGGCCTCAAGACATCATCTCCTTAGTTATCCATAGAAGTTGGGGATTACATATAGCTCCTACTTGGGGACACGTGCTCGTCATAGAGTGCATGAGAATTGAAACATCTCCTGGTAGACCTGTGCCTACACTGAAACATCACACTATAAAATCTAGGGTGGTTCTATCACCCTTCGTCCATATACATCAAAAACAAAAATGAAACTAATCTAGAAAAGAAAATTTTAACATTTTTTCAATAATTTCTAAACTAAGCATGAAATTAATATGGAAGTAGAGAAAAAGAAATATGAAATGCATCTAAACTATCATGAGCAATCAATATGCATATGTAAAGAAAAAGAGATGACCTACCTACTTACCTGGGGCCCTGAAGATTTGGTCCTAAAATGTCAGGTGAAGTCGTCCAACTAGTGCAACCAGTTGATCATCCCATCAAAGCATCTCCCCATGTGCTTAATTATGTAATACAAAAATATAAGTCAAGCACATAATGATCATGAGCATAAATAGTCATATAATCAATGATGAAATGAAACTCATGGAGATGGGTGGGAGGGAGGAAATCCTGCTGGAAAGAACATCTACAAGCTTGATCGATCCATCTTTGAACAAGACTATCGTATGTAGATGATGGCTCATCTTCATAATTGAAATTGACCATCTCCTTGTCTTCGTGTGTAGTGGGAATGAAATGTTGGGTATATGTTATATTCTTTGCATGTGTGTGTGTGGGCGCGTCA